>PISX010001739.1:0-183644 GCA_004024625.1 Mellivora capensis | reverse complement strand
TGGGCTGGGGTAAATTAGTTAAAGTAACAAGGGCCATTAATACAGCCTTCTTGGATCTAAATTTCCCATCTCTTTAGCTCCTAGTACAGGGCAGGTACCTTTTACCTTTCACCAGGAAGAGTTATTTGCTGCTTTCACAGGGTCAGGGGAGCGTGTGAATGCCCTTCTTACACAGACTGTCTCTTAAGTAACTTTTGTTTAAAATAATATGCCAGGGGGGCACCCGGGTGGCTCAGTGGGTTAAGCCTCTGCCTTCAGCTCAGGTCATGATCTCAGGGTCCTGGGATCGAGCCCCGCATTGGGCTCTCTGCTCGGTGGGGAGTCCGTTTCCCCCTCTCTCTCTACCTGCCTCTCTGCCTACTTCTGATCTCTGTCAAATAAACAAATAAAACCTTAAAAAAATAAAATAAAATAAGATGTTGGGGCACCTGGGTGGCTCAGTAGGTTAAGCTTCCAACTCTTGATTTCAGCTCAGGTCGTGATCTCAGGGTCGTGAGGTCGAGCCCTGCCTCAGGCTCCGTGTCAACGTGGAGTCTCTTTGAGGTTCTCTGCCCCTCCCTGCCTGCTCTCCCATGCATGCTCTCAACTCTAAAAATGAAGTGAAGGGGGCACCTGGGTGGCTCAGTGGGTTAAGCCTCTGCCTTCAGCTCAGGTCATGATCTCAGGGTCCTGGGATCGAGCCCCGCATCAGGATCTCTGCTCAGCGGGGAGCCTGCTTCCCTTCCTCTCTCTCTGCCTGCCTCTCTGCCTACTTGTGATCTCTGTCTGTCAAATAAATAAATAAAATCTTTAAAAAAATAAAAATTAAAAAATGAAGTGAAGAAGAGTCTCTAACATATCTAATAATTATGTCCTCCATCTCCCATCCCCCCCCCACATTGTTTCCTGACCGCTCCCTCCCCCACACTGGGCCCAGCACTCTTTGGCAGCAGAGCAGTCAAGGGCATGGAATTTGCAGTCAGGCCGACCTGGGTTCAAATCACAACTCTGCTACTCACTACTAGCTGTTTCTCCTCGAGGGAGTACTTGACACCCCAATCCTCAGTTTCCCCATTTGTAAATTGGGGACAATCTTGACCTCATAGGGCGTCCATGGAAAGCACCTGGGAGAACATATCCAGCATCTCTGGGGCTCGTTGATTGAGTCAGGCTCTGGGCCTGGGAGACTGGAGGGGCCGAGGAAGCCCTCGCTGAGGAGGGAGCTGTGGAGATGACAGCTGAGAGGAGGAGAAGGAGCCAGCCCCGCAAAGGGCTGGGAGAAGAACATTCCAAACAAGGGAAGTGCAATTACAAAACCCCAAACTAACCAAATCCCATTAATGGCCACTGTTCTGCCTCCAGTCTTCCTCCCACACCTGGACAACCCACTGCCTGCCAGGGGACATCTAGGTCACGCGTCACCCAGCATGACCCCGTCATGCACTCCACTTGCAAGTCACCAGCACTGAGCCATCCCTTTCCTCCCCAGAACTTCTGGGGCTGCTGCAGACCGAGGCAGGAAAATCAGGGCCGTACTGCCAAGTGGGCTCTGGGCCCGGGCGTCGTGGATAAGCTGGCTATCACCAGGGGCCGGGGAGACATCACTGCCACCAGCAAAGATTCTGAGTCGCTCAGTTTGCTTGTCTTTCTGGGTGGAACTTCCAGCGCACTGATAGGGCCAAGAGGAAAGTAAATGCTCTTGTCTAATCTTGCCGTGTGCGATCATAGGACCACCACAGGTGGCCGCTCCCTGGGCAGAAGCTTCCTTCATCCCTTCTCCAAAGGCGGCCATGGGACATCAGGACCAGCACCCAACTCTGAAGCCTGCGGGCTGGAACTCAACTCACAAGCCGTTGGGACTGATGTAATGCCCAGCCTGTCCTTACGGGTCTGCCCTTTTCCACATTCCAGACCCACACAGCACAGCCCCCATAAAGCGGGAGCAGTTTCATCCCCCATCAAGGCCCTCAAAGATCCAAGGTCTTTCCCGAGCATCAGACAAGTCCGTTGAACACAGGCTTGTCAGAGCCTCCTGACTCGGCCACCTAGTCCCTGAAGAGCGAAACAGACATTGCGTCGAAGTTGCAGAAGGCTGAGCAGAAATGGTTCATTGCTCTAAATTCAGGCCGGTGCTGTGCAATCCGTCAGGGGTGGTGTTGCATGCACGAGGAGGGGGGCCGCGGGGCTACAGAGGGGGCATGAGTCAGATGCTGTAAACACTGTCTCCTGGTGCCACTCCAGCTGGGGCTGGACCCACTGTGCCTGGCACCTGGGAGAGCCAGCTCCCAGTGCCAGCTCCCACTGCTGCCCCGAGCTGGAGCCAAAAGCCGACCAGACTCCAGAAGGAAAGGGAAGGACCTCAGCCCTGCACCTGCGGGCCTCTGAGAGTTGCCCACGGAGGTTGGCAGCAGTGAACCTTCTCTGAGCTATCCCGGTTCAGCGCTCTCCCAGCCGGAGGGAGGACCAGATGCCTCGAGTCCCAACACTTCACTAATTCACCTTGCAACCTTTTGGTAAGGGACACTGCCCGGCCTCCAGTTTCTTCCTCCCTAGAATGAGGGGACTGGACTTGTTCCAGGAAAGCAGCTGGTCCAGATGGCGCGGCAATGCTGGTGAGCACGACGAGCAGCTGGGGTAGAGGTGGCTCAGGACAGCGAGGCCCCATCCAGCGCTCAGATGCCCTGGCAGAGTCCGCTCTGCCCTGGGGGCAGCAGGTGGCCAACTGGGTGCCACCTCAAGCTGGAGGGCCTCTGGGCCCCATCCTGCAGAACATTCTGCCCCTCGGAATCTGTGGGCTGAGATCAAGTAGTTAAAAGGCAGATGTTACCGACTAGAAGACTGTGGATTCTTCAGCAGAAACTCGGGTCAGGCTAATGAATCACCTCTCCTAAAGGAATAAATTCCAATAAAAGGATTCTGGGGACAAGATGCGACAGGAAGGTCAGCTACTTCAGACAATATTTCAAATGTTTCGAGTGACCTGCCCTCTTGCTGTCCGGCTTGAATGGATGCCGACAGCTAAGGAGTGACTGGAAAGCCACGGGCTGTGGCCGTTCCTCTTCTCTGTGACTCAGTAGCAGGGAGGATGGCTCTTATCACCTCCATTCCAGCAGGGTGGGATGCCACATCCGGCATTTACTGGGAGACCCAGCGGGGGCTGGACCCCTGGTCGGTACCATTCCTTCCCCTGGGCTTCTTCCACATTCCAGTCCCTCCTGGGTCCTGCACAAGCTGACCCCTCTCTGTTACTCCCTCCCCTCCTTCTTTCCAAATCTCCCCGCACTCCTCACCTCAACCTCTCCGTTCCCTCCCTACCCAGGCCTTTCCCTCACCCTGAAGATGGCCCCAAAGAAGAGGGGCCCAAGGAGGGGGGTTCCCAGTTGGGTTTCTCCTAAAAATAGCATCCCTTCCACACCTAGGCCCCAGCGTGTCTCCTCATGGAGCAGCTCTGGGTGGGAGGGAAGGGGCAGTTCTCATGGGAAGAGATGAGCCGGGAAGGCTCCCAGTGTCCCAGTAACTCAGTCTGCGAGGCCCCATCCACGTCCGCTCTTCTTGGGCCCCCTGGGGTGACACTAAAAGCAGAAACTTCAAAATGCAAGACTGTCAAACTTTGGATTACATAAAATATTTCAAATGTAACAAAAGTAAAAAAAAGGATAGTGTCGTGAACCCCACAATACCATCACTCGGCGTCAAGAATTACAACACTACTTCCTAGCCTAAGCCACCATAATGGAAGACCATACGGACTGGAGGCTGGAAATCCCAGATCAAGGTGCCGGCCAATTCCATGTCTGGTGAGAGCCGCCTTCTTGGCCTGCCGACAGCCCCCTTCTCACTGTGCCCTCACGTGGTGGGGGGATTGAGGAAAGCTCTCTGGGTTCTCTTCTTCAAAGGCACTAACGCCATCCCAAGGGCCCACTTTTATGGCCTCAGCTAAACCCAACTCCCCCCAACCAGCCCACCGCCAAATACCATGGTATTGGGAGTTAGGCTTCAACGTATGAGTTTGGAGGGCAGGGAGGGAGACACAACACAGCCCATAGCAACTTCACAAATCTTTGTTTTATCTGGACACTCATTTTTAAAATTGTTGTTATTCATTCACTTTTGGTGGTACATTTTAAGGCACAGATTACCATTTATTGTACATCTCCAAGAGGTAAGGATTTTTTTAACTATATAAAATATATGTAAGCACAATGCTATTGTACCCCAAACAAAATTACCCATAACTTTAATATCATCTAATGTCCAGTCCATGTTCAAATTTCCCTAATTCTCTCAAAATGCCTTTTAATGGTTTATTGATTTGAATTAGGGATCAGGATTTAAAGAATATACACGTGTTGCGTTTGATTGTTATCTCTTAAGACTTTGAATAAGTAATAGTCTTTCCCCTTCTTATTTTTTTGTTGTTGTTGTTGTTCAAAAAGTGAGGGAGGGAGGGGCACCTGGGTGGCTCAGTGGGTTAAGCATCTGACTCTTGATTTCGGCTCAGGTCATGATGCCAAGGTAACGAGATTAAGCCCACTGTTGGGCTCCAAGCTCAACTGGAAGTCAGCTTCTCACCCTCTGCTCCTCCCCCTGCTCTCTCTCTCTTTCTCTCTAAAATAAATAAATAAATCTTTAGAAAGGTTTAAGCTGGGGGGGAAGGGGGGGGTCACTTATCTTACAGAATGTCCCAGCTACTAGGTTTACATGATTGCTTCCTTGTTCCTTTATCTACATACTTCCTGAAGCCTGTTGTTACATTCAGACTTAAGTTGAAAAATTTTTATTGGAATACTTCATAGATAGTTCTAGGGATCTCTTACTACATCATTTCAACAGGCACATAACTGATAGATGTTAGGGTTGATTAGTGGGTCCTGGGGTTCTCCCCTTCATCCGTTGGAATTCCCCCTATGGCTTCCTGTCTTTCGGGTCCAATATCCACCAATGCTCTTCCCTTAGATCCCTTGTTTTATTAGGAACTGCGAAGCAGTGATTTCTTCATTCAACCATTCCTTCTGACTTTCCTCTCCAGAATTCTTCAATAAAGAATTTCCCTCAGCATTATTTGTAGTTACCTGAAATATACCTGAAATATTTACTCAGACCTAAACAGCATAAATATTGATGATTATTTCCCTTTCTCTATCAGTGATCAGAATAATGAGTTGTATATTTGATGTGATACTCAAAATGTCCCACTTTGGGCCCCTGGAAGCCTCTTCCTACTGATTCCTGTGCCTTTGGACAGGATTCCAGGGATCTTTTCTGGACCCTTGAGTCCTCCGGGGCATTTCTTGGCGCAGCCCTGGAATCAGCCATCTCTTCAAGAATCTCTGATGCTCCCGTGGTAAATGATATCTGGAGGCCACAAGCCGGGCCTCAGGGTACTGCCTGTTATCACATATCATGGCTTCTAGGTTTTTCAGCTGCCAGAGCCAAGAGATAGGATCAACTCGTAAACAGGTAAAAAAAAAAAAACGGGTCTGAGCTGTGCGGGTCCGTTTATACGCAGAATCTCTGCGGTCCGTCTGGTGCAGGGCTGTCAATTTTTCCCTTCCTCATGAACTTCTTAATAACATTTTCTTGTCTCTAGCTCACTTTAGTGTAAGAACACAGGACCTAATACACATAACATACAAAATAGGTGTTAATCGACTTTATGTTATCAGCAAGCCCTCTGGCCAATGGCAGGCTGTTAGTAGTGAAGTTTTAGGGGAGTCAAAAGTTTTATGTGGATTTTCGGCAGCCTGGGGAGAGAGGGTCAGTGCCCCTAAACCTCACGTGATTCACTGGTCAGCTCTAAGTATTTTGTTGGAAAGAGAAAAACAGTTGATTATACAAACTTAGACTTCTAATTCAAGTTTTAAGATGGTGGGGCTTTGCTTTAAGTTTTTTTGTCATGGATTTCCATCTTTTTTTTCTTCCATGGAAAGCCTTGCAGCAGGACAACATTCACATAATTAATAACTTACTGGCTTTTAAAAAAATATTTTATTTATTTATTTGACACAGAGACAGCGAGAGAGGGAACACAGGCAGGGCAGGGGGTGGGTGGGAGAGGGAGAAACAGGCTTCCTACTGCAGGATTCGATCCCAGGACCCTGGGATCATGACCCGAGCCAAAGGCAGACACTTAACGACTGAGCCACCCAGGCGCCCGTAACTTACTGGCTTTAACCTCTAACTTCAGGGTTTCAAAATAATCGTGGGCATCTGGGTGGCTCAGTGGGTTAGTCCCCTGCCTTGGGATCATGATCTCAGGGTCCTGGGATCGAGCCCTGCATTGGGCTCTCTGCTCAGTGGGGAGCCTGCTTCTCCCTTTCCCTTTGCCTGGACTCTCCCTGCTTGCACTCACTTGCTCTCTCTGTGTCAAATAAATAAATTGGCTTTTGCAAATAACCTTGCAGTGCAGAGCTCGTGCATACATCTTTTATTTATTTTTTTATAAATATATATTTTTAAGATTTTATTTATTTATTTGTCAGAGAGAGCCAGAGAGCGAGCACAGGCAGGCAGAGTGGCAGGCAGAGGCAGAGGGAGAAACAGGCTCCCTGCCGAGCAAGGAGCCCGATGTGGGACTCGATCCCAGGAAACTGGGATCATGACCCAACCAGAAGGCAGCCACTTAACTAACTGAGCCACCCAGGCGTCCCTGCATACGTCTTTTATTATTTTTTTTTAAAGATTTTATTTATTTGAGAGAGAGGCAGTGAGAGAGAGCATGAGCAAGGAGGTCAGAGGGAGAAGCAGACTCCCCGTGGAGCTGGGAGCCCGATGCGGGACTCGATCCTGGGACTCCGGGATCATGACCTGAGCCGAAAGCAGTCGTCCAACCAACTGAGCCACCCAGGCGTCCCCCTGAATACGTCTTTTAAAAAAAGAAAAAATCACAAGCCCAAAATGGCATCACTTAGGCCAAGTCCCCAGTGGAAGCTTTAATACATAATCTAACTGCAGTTTCAACCTCCCCCAGGAAGGTATCTTAACTGGGCAGTCAGGAATTTTCCGACAGGCACCAGTGAGTTGGCCTAAAGGGCCCTCTCCATCCCCCCAAGGAAGATGTAACCATCTGTCTGATAAGACTACTTGGTTCCCCCCCAAGGGAAAGCAGTCTCACCTGGAAAATCTTCTTCTTTTGCTGGTAACTTTCTTGCCCCACCCTCCTTCCACGAATACTTTCCACATTGTACACATGCCTCGGGAGTTCCCCTCTATTTGCTAGAGAATGCTGCCCGATCCCCGAATTGTCTACAAAAGCCAATTAGAGCTTTAAAATTGATTTGGTTGAATTATTTCACAGGAGTTTCCTATTTTTTTCAAAATGTATCTTTGGGTTAGAATCCTAGAGGTAGAATCACTACATTAAAAAGGGTGTGTGTGTGTGTGTGTGTGTGTGTGTGTGTCAATTGCTAGATGCTGTCAAGTCCCTTGGACCCCAAAACTAAATTTTAACAATGTGGAGGATGAAGGGGTGAGATGGAGTGCCCCCCAATTCCATCTGCCCCCCAGGCCTGGGACAAGGCCAGCCTCCTACTCAATGGTCAGACCTGGACAGATCTCACAGACTCACACCCCAGGGTCCCCAGTAGTCCTGGAAGGAGCCATAAAGTGCCATTCTCCTTACTGTGGCTGGAATGGTACCAATTTTATAGGTAGCCCTGTTCATCTCAAGCCGAGCAGAAGTTCTGGATACCCTTTTTTTTTTTTTGAACCTTCCTTGATTGACCGACTTAAAAATTAGTTATTCCTTTGTGCACTGGTTTGGCAAACAAAATGGTTCAAGGAATGGATCCCAGGGGGAGCTATGTCAGGTGCTCAGCAAATGGAGGTTACTGGTAAGTCTATCGGTTGATCTGACCTTGGTGGTCTTGCTTTACAAATGCAAGGAAAACTCACATGGCTGGGGTACATTCAGTTTCTCATTCATCCAACCAGCGTGAACTGAACACCGCCTCAGTCTGCTCTCTACTCCTGCCTCTAGGCTGGAAATAAAAACCTGTGGAGCCACCAGGGAGATTGTAGCCCATATCTGTTTGAGTTGGCTCATGCTACGTTTGTGGGTCTGTTTTCGGTTTTTTGGGTTTTTTTTAAAGAAGTAGTTGCTTTCATTTGAAGATAAGGATTTCACATAAACATCCAGACTCCTGACATCTCTTGAAAACATGGCCAGCCTGGCATCGCCAGCCAAGCGTGGCAACTGCTAGAGGGAGCAGGGGAGAGACCGCCTCCTTGTCATGGGGCACGTGCTGCCCGGTGCCCATGATGCCCGTCCAGCTCTTCCATTCCTCTCCCTCGCCTCCTGGATCATGAGTTTATGTCCTCGACTGCAAGCTTCCTGCAAGCAAGGACTACTAGTGTTTTGTGGGTTTTTTTGTTTTTGTTTTTGTTTTTGGTAATCTCTACACCCAACATGGGGATCGAACTTACAACCTCCCAAGATCAAGCGTTGCCTGCTCTTCTGACTGAGCCAGCCACGCACCCCAAGGACCACTTGTGTCTTATTTGACTTTGGCTTTCTAGCCTCTAGCCAAGGTCCCAGCACACAGTGGGTCCCCAATAAGTGTTTGCTGTATGAATAACAGGTCTCCTGGATGCACGCATTCCTTTGGTTCTAACATTAAAATTATGCAATGGTGACGTGCAGAGTGGCATCCTGAGTGCCCCTGGTCTGTACTATCCCACCACCTAGAGTCATCTGTATGCTCAGTGTCTTCGTGGTGACATGTGACCCACCCCCACCTTCCTCCTAGCAATCTCCTCTCCAAATGAGGATATCAGTGCACACCTCACCGACCCTGGGGAGACCGCACGAGATCAGGAAAGTCAACCACAGCACCTGGCACTTATTTTTAGCATGTTATTAGCAGCACCTTTATCTCCAAGATAGGAAGAGTCTCCCCACTCTTTGTTAGAATTTATGGTTCAGGCTTGTTTGTTTGGTTTTTGTTTTTTTTTCCCCAGCCAAGCCCCAAGGAAGAGATCACAATAGAAATCTCTGTATTCTGTGAATTTTCTAAATCCCCTCCTCACAAATACTGATGGGGATAGAGATCTTTATCAGAGAGGGTCATATGTCTTATCAGCAACCCTCAGGGGCACGACTAAGGCAGATCACAGCACATATAACAAGCCACTCATGCTGCCCATTGCATGCTCAGAACCCGAGAAGAAAGCATGAAGTGGTTTGGGGTCCTCGGGCTGGTGGCCCTCTCAGAATGCTTAGTCACGTAAGTACAGGGACTGCAGTTCGTACCAACTCTCTTTCTGGGCTCTTTCTTGCCTTCTTATTCTCCTGCCCATCCATGGGTAGAGGAGAGAATATGATCATTACCAGACTGTCTTAAAGTTCAAGTTTCCATTTATTGATCAGTAGCTTACTATGTGCACTGTGAGGTCCAGATGTCTTGAGGCAGGCCTGAAGGGTTGTACAACTCCAGGAGGGCCAGTCATATATTATGAGCTGTGAGAAATGGCACCCCTTGGAATTGTTCAGTGTACAACCTGTGCAACTGTAGGCATGGTCCTGTCTAGGAACAGCATTTCTCCTGCATTTGTTTCTAGGTCTTCTCTTTGCTCTCACTCCATTTTCATATGTATATGTCTCTTTGGATGTCTCTCTGCATGAAAAACTCTATTTTTTTCTAGTTTGAGTCCTTGTTACTCTACCCTCTTAATTTCTCTAATTTATTCCCCATTGCCCCACTTCCTTCATAAACTCTCTCTTCTGGTTGAGCCCTGAAAAAAGATCAACAGGGCTACTGGTAGGCCCAGTTTTGCCTCTAACAAGCAGCGTGACCATAGCCAAGTCACCGACTCTCTATAAAAAGAAGATGATGATTTCCATTCTACTCCCCTCCCAGGGCTTCTTTGAGAAAGATACAGTAAGACGACAGTGGCAATACTGATGACTGCCGTCGTCAAGAGCCAAATGCACAATAGCCATCATTTTGCTTAACACCCCAAACATTCTATGTGAGGAGGTTATTACCATTCCACCTTTTTGCAGGTGGGAAAACTGAGGTACAGAAAGGCCACATGGCTTATGCAAGATTATGCAACAGAAACCTGTATTCAAAAGTTTATTGCCATAGTCTTTCCATTGTGGTGGGTGGCCTGCCCCGATAAGATGACATCCTAAAAATGTTCGGAAAATATGTGGTAGGATTACAGCGTGAGAAGTAGCAGTTACATTGTAAATGAGAGATCGCCACTTCTCATTTGTTTCTCTTTCCCGCTGTTGGCTTCAAGAATCCCTCTGACAAGGATCAAGTCCATGCGAGAAAACCTCAGGGAGAAAGACAGGCTTCGCGATTACCTTGAGAAGCATCCTTACAACCTGGCCTACAAGTTTGTGGAGTCTGCAGATCCGGACCCGGGGGTATATTACGAACCCATGAGGAACTACCTGGATGTAAGTGTGGCAGGGCCGGGGCAGGGCCGGGGCAGGGATGGCTCTCCAGAGAGCCCCCTAGGGCTCTGGCCAAGGGCTGGAGGTCATCTGGAGGTGCGAGCAGGGATGCTAGGGCTGGGGCTTCTGCAGGGAGAGACTCTGGAAAACAGGGACGGCATCCCCAGGGGAGAAGGCACCCCCACCCTCAACTCCTGGTCTATGGTGACCAGGTCCAGCTCCAAGAATGACTCCGGTAAAAAAGTTATTGAGCGCCTACAGTTATCATTACTGTTAACAAAACTTCCCATCTCTTCTCCAAGAATGCATAGCCCAGCCGGAGAGACTAGCAGAACATAAACAAAGGTCAAGGAAAAGGGCCACCTGCATGGTACTGATGTTATGTTTTGAGTTTAAAAGAAGTGGCCTGGGGTGACCCAGGAGGGCTGCCTAGAGGAGGAAGCACTCAAGCTAGGCCAAGTGGGTAGAAAGGGTTTAGTGAGCTGCAGGGGACACCGAAGAGCTTTTCAAATGGAGGCACTGGCCTGAGTAGAGACTATAATGTAGAGTGGTTGAAAGCTGATTTCAGGAGACACGGGACACCTGATGGAGGCAGGCACCTGGGGGTCAGGGAGGACTAGGGCAACCTGCCTTAACCATCCCTTCCTGACCCCTGCAGCTGGCCTACGTCGGCACCATCAGCATTGGAACGCCCCCACAGGAGTTCAGGGTCATCTTTGACACGGGCTCGTCAGACTTGTGGGTGCCCTCCATCTACTGCACCAGCCCTGCCTGCAGTGAGTGCCTGCCCCCCCATCTCGGGCCCCCCCACCCCATCCTCGGTCTTTGGCAAGCTGACAGATGTTCACCTCCTGTGTCTGCAGCTAATCACAATGTCTTCAACCCTCTCCTGTCCTCCACCTTCCGGATCTCGGGGCGGCCCATCCACCTCCAGTACGGCACTGGGAGGATGTCAGGATTTCTTGCTTATGACACCGTTCAGGTAACGTGGAAACCAGAGGCTGAGGAAGGCTGGCCTGGGGAGCAGTGAGGGCTAATAGGATCAGATGTAGGGTCAGGTGGGAGCACCTGTCTTTCCCAAAGTCCCCCAGTAGCTGGCTGCCTGCCCTGGGGTGCTGGGTCCCCACAGAGAGAGTGCCTCCCCCGGACGCATGGAATCCTAGAATAGCTAACCCAGAGTGGGTCATCATGCAGGCGTGGCTTGGGGGCGTGGATTTGCAGCTCCTTTCTCCATGGTTAGCTCAAGGCTGATTTTCCTGAAAACAGGGAGAGGTACAGGAAAACTGCCCACTTTTTTTTTTAAGATTTTATTACTTATTTGACACAGAGAGAAAGAGCACAAGCAGGGAGAGCAGGAGGCAGAGGGAGAGGGGGAAGCAGGGCTCCTTGCTGAGCAGGGAGCCCAATGTGGGGCTCCAACCCAGGACCCTGGGATCATGACCTGAGCTGAAGGCAGACACCCAACTAACTGAGACACCCACACGCCCCAGCTGCCCACTTTTATATTCTCAGACCGTGCCAGGCACGGTACTGGGTGCTTCCGTTGCCAGAACTTATTTGATCCCACATCAGCCCAACGAGGCAGGCACTGTCACTGCCATCACGTGGATGGGTGAACCGAGGGAGAGGGAGCACCTTTCCCAAGGTCATGCACCTGCTAAGTGGCAGGGCGGGGGTGAAGCAGGACTCACACAGGTGGGGGATGTTTTAGGGGAACAAGCAGAGCTGATGTGGGGCCTCTGGGTGCAGATGGGGGCTCCAGGCACTCGGGCAAAGAAGCAGGGACCACAGAACGTGGGGGGCTTAAAAAATGGATCCTGACCCTTGGGGGCCTCTGAGACTCTAATAAAAGCTATAAGCTGCCTCCCCTAAAGTGCCTGAACACACACACACACACACACACACACACACACACCCCAGGCAGAATTTTCATAAGAGCTCTGCCGGCACATGGTACAACAGGCTTCTCTCCTTGGGCAGATGAAGAATCCACATGAATTGCAATGGATTCACTCCACTTCTGTCATCAGACCACAGTCATGCCCAAAAGGAGACTATCCTCCTCTCTGTTCCTTGTGTCCTCAAGCGGAAACAATTTGGTCCCACTCTGAGTCTGTTTCCCCACCTGTAAGAGAGGGATGATGTCAGCAGGAGGAGCAGGTGTGGGTTAAAATCCACGGGGTCCCAGCACACAGAACCTGTGTCTCTGTTCTGGCTTGTCATGGCCAGCTGAGGTCCCCAAGGGCACGGTCACACCTCCGTTCTTCTCCGTGCTGCTAGTGGCATCTCCTAGCCCAGACCCGCTTTCCAAACCTTTCCCGGGTGACACCCTCTTCTCCCACAGTTCGGAGGCCTCGTTGACGAATCCCAGGCGTTTGGCCTGAGCCTGAAGGAACCCGGCAGGTTCATGGAATATGCAGTCTTTGACGGCATCCTGGGCCTGGGCTACCCCAGCCTCGGCCTCGGAGGGACCACCCCCGTCTTCGACAACCTGTGGAAACAAGGTCTCATTTCTGAGGAGCTCTTTGCCTTCTACTTGAGCAAGTAAGTCTGGGCTGGACGAGTTCTTTGTCCAAATCATCCATAAGATGCTTCCAGTCACATGAAAAATTGGAAACTACTTGATCTTGAAGTTTCTGGAGAGAGAGCCTCATCTAGGGGGCAGCAAACTATGGCCAGAGGGGGCCAACTCTGGCCCGCCCCCTGTTTTTGTAAATAAAGTTTTATTGAGAGGTAACCGTGCTCACTCGTTTCCATCTAGTCTGTGGCTGTTTCCATCTCGTCTACAACGGCGGCATGAAGCAGTCACAAGAGCTATCCTCAGGCAGCAAAGCCTAAAATCATGGTGATCTGGCCCTTCACAGGAAAACTCTGTTGACCCCTGCATTCCAAGTCCCTCATTTGACTGATGGGGGAAACGAGGCTCGGAGGCCAGCTTTGCACAAGATTGCCCAGGAAGGCAGCTATCAATGGGCTATAGCAAAGGCCTCTCTAAACTGAGGCCTCCAGGATGGGAGAGAGCCGGGCTAAGAGAGAGAGCTGGTGCAAAGTCCCAGGCAGAGGGAAAAACCTGTGGCATGGTCAGAAAGAGCACTCGAGGCCCATCGAGGGAGCCAGTGGGGCTGGAGCACTGGGGAGGAGGGAGTGGGAATGGAGCCTGGCAGGGAGGCAGGGGCGAGGTTCCCCTGGGGTTCTGCGCCCCCCCCCCACTAACATCTTAGCAGGCTCCCAAGACCTGCTACATAATGTGCAGGAACAGTGCAAAATGAAAAGAGGAGGTCCCTTGTTTTACAAGTATTAGGAATTTCAAGATAGGGACAGCAGAGAGGTGGGGCTGTGCAGCCTGCACCCTGTGTGAGCCTAGACACTCGGCTTTGCTGAAAGAGGACAGGCCAGACCTCGCTGGCTGATGCGGCCCCTGACCACATAGCCGAGTGCTCTGATCGCCGAAGAGGACCGGCAGAGGGGGTGGTCAGAGCCAGCCCAGGTTCAAACTCAGCTTCACCCTCCACTAGCCAGGCCTCCACCCCACCGTGCCGCAACCTTCCTGTCTGTAGAATGGACAGCAGAGGAGAGCCGACTCTATGGAGCTTTGTGACGTGTGGACAAGTGAACCATGAGAAGCAGCCCTTAGACAGTGCCTGGTGTGTTGCTAAGCTTGAAAAAAGCTACCCCCCCCCAGTTATTTTCCCTCACAATGAGCCCTTTCCCACTTCCCCCCTCAGAAAAGAGGAAGAGGGCAGCGTGGTGATGTTCGGCGGTGTGGACCACTCCTACTACAGTGGAGACCTTAACTGGGTGCCTGTCTCCAGACCCCTCTACTGGCAGTTAACCATGGACAGGTAAGCCTGGCCCTCTGAGGGCAGCCCCAGGTCATGCCTGCACACACACGCACACAAGCACACACGTGCACATAAACACACGGACACACACACATACCGCCCACAGGTTCTGATAGCCCCACACCCCCTGACAAGTTCCAGATACCAGCAGACAAAAGCTTAAAATGCCCTTTGGAAGCTTCCATTGCCCGAGTCCTGCCCCCGGCATCCGCGCTGGGAGCTTGTGGAGAGCAGCCGGTGGCCCCCTTCCTATCATTATGAACACCTGCTCAGAAAACCTCCATCTTCACTATGTGGGCCCCATAATGAGCCAGACACCAGAGAGGGGTCTCTCATCCCTCCCTCACTTACTGGTTCATTCATTCATTCAACAAAAGTACGTTGAGCACCTGCTGTGTGCTAAACACTTGAGGGAGGCACTAAGGACAGAAACTGCTCTTACAGAGCTCGCCATCTAGCAGGGCAGATGTACATGAAACAAGTCAGACAAACAGTGAATTACCACTTTGATTCATGCCAGAAATGAGTAAAAGTATGCCGAGGTGACCGAGAGAGGAAGCTGACTGAGTCTGGGGGTAAGGCTTCCCTAAAAATGTGACAGTGAAGCTGGAATCTGGAAGAAGAGAAGAAATTAGCCAAAGGGAGTGGGGATGGTTCTAGAAAGGAGTACCAGCATATGCAAAGGCCCTGAGGCACAAGAAAGCTTAGGACATTCAAGAACTGAAGGAAATCAAAGGTCAGTATGATCAGAACAAAGGGAAACAGCTGGCAGGCATGTGCTGAAGGACTGTTCTGGAGACAGCCAAGGAGAGTGTGGTAGTGACGGGAGCCCCCAGTGTGATCCTGCTACCTGCTTTATCCCCCTGTCTCTCAGCATCTCCATGAACGGGGAAATTATTGCTTGTGATGGTGGTTGTGAGGCCATTATTGACACTGGAACCTCGTTGCTGATTGGCCCATCTGACACTGTCTTCAACATCCAGAAGATCATTGATGCCAAGCAGTCCTACAGTGGCGAGGTGATGGGTCATGCCACAGGGACACTCTGGGGCTCTCCAAACATGGAAGGATTGGCTGAGCCAACCTTCTCTCTCCCTCTTTCTCTGACAGTACATGATTAACTGTGACACCGTCAACACTCTGCCTGACATCGTCTTCACCATCAGCGGCATCGACTACCCAGTGCCAGCCAGTGCCTACACCCGGGAGGTAAGGACCCAACCCTGGGGTCTGGTCCTCAAATCTGGGGCTTGCCAGAATGTGGCATAGCAGCAGGAAGGAAGACGCCCCCTGGAGGCCGAGCCACACCATTGCGGATGCTGCTGGGTGGCCACCAAGGGCCCCCCTGGGGCTGGAAAGGCTGCTTCCAGAGGGGCTGAGCACAGTCTTCAGGAACAGGTCAGGGGGAGGAGAGAAGGAATGGCATTCTCCGCAGAGGGGAACAGCCCAGCCTGCGTCCCAGGAAAGACACAGCACAGTGTGAGGGGGGCCGCAGGCAGTTCTGGTTCCTGGCTGCCTGGCCCCCACTTCTGCAGCTGCTGAGACAGCCACGTGGCTCCGCAGAAAGGAGGGCGATGGAGCAGAGAAGGGCTGGCGCTGAAGGCGGGCTGCAGGTGAGGGCTCGGGCTGACTGGTGACTTTCTGTCTCCTCCAGGATCACCAGGGCACCTGCTACAGCAACTTTGATGAAGGCAGAGGCGGCCTCTTGCTCTCGGACTCCTGGATTCTGGGTGATGTCTTCCTGAGGCTGTATTTTACCGTCTTCGATCGCGCGAACAACACGATCGGCTTGGCTCCGGCCGCGTAAATGCGGGCGCGGCTTCAGGAAGCAGCCACGCCCGCCCCGCACCCCACACCCCCGCGCGCGCGCGCACACGCACTCCCGCCGGGCACTCCCGCCCCGGGGCCAGCCGGAGCTCCGTCTGGGGCTCTGTAAAGCCCGCTCTCTGTAGAGAATAAAGACCTCGTTTTCCATAGTGCTGACGTGAACGAGCGCCTCTCTTTGGGTCGGGGGGTGGGGGGTGCGTCGGAATCGGGCAGGACTCCAGAATCGAGCGGGAACCGCCCGTGAGGGGAGCCCAACGCCAGCTCGGGAAACTACCGGGAGGCTACTGGGCCCCAGGAAGCAGGAGCCAGAGCAGGTCCACAGGGCTCGGTGACCCAGAAGATCAAAACCATCTGCTCGTTCTTTCTCTCCCTGCCTCTTTCCCTTCTCTCATCATTGATCCTCTTCGCCTGGCAAGTTTCTTTCCTCAGTCTTCCTCGAGCGCTTAATGACCTCGCTCCTGCCCGCCTAGGGGCTTTCTAGCCTTAAGGGATGCAAAGCGGAAGGAAGAACCCCTAGAGAGCACCTTAGTACCAGGGAGGCTCTGATTGGTCCATCTCGGGTCATGTGTCCAGCCCTCGACCAACCCTGGCGGGCCGGACCTTAGGTACTCTGATTGGCTCTACTTGGTCACGTGGCCTCACCGTGGCCTGTGGACGTGATTGACACTTTCCGACCCAACCACCAACCACCGGGCAGTGTGAGCTGAGGAGGAATAGTCCCTAAAAGAAGGGGCAGACGTGTGTTCTAGACAAGATGGGCAAGTTCGTGACTACGTCCCCAGTAGCCACCACCTCCACGTCCAGAGGCATGGTAAAGGATCGTAAAACTAGATTCTGTTCTGCTGACTGCAAAAGGCCGGTTGGCCGTGGCCTTGCACTGCAGAGGGTCCCTTGAGTGAGGCCGTTCAAACTCGGATGGTTCCACTCCGGCCCCCCATGCAAGGCAGGCAAAGGACTCCTGCCACCACCTCGCTGCCACCCACACCTACGGTGTCCTTTCCAGTCCTGCTTCCCAAATCATGGACCCACGTGGACGCCTGAGCCCTCCCCACCCCTCCAAAGCCCAGCAGGGCCCTTCCCTTGCCCTCTGAAACTGTCCTGGGGAGACTTGACTCCATGTCAAAGGGGACTCAGGGTGCACAGAGCCTTCAGCCTCCCAGAGCATGCCAGCCTGAGCCTCCTCCAGGCACAGAGCCATCCCACAATTTGGTGTGAGCTGCCATGGTCTGGGAAGTTCGGGGTGAAGGCATCACTTCCTCCACCTGGAGACCTCAGGTGGAGGCGCAGGATGGGGGCAGCAGGAGTCATAAGGCAGAGGGAGGGAGGCCCAGACTGAGGAAGGCATCAAAGGTGGAAAACAACGTCCTGTCCCAGCCCATCGTGCTGCCATTATTCCAGTGGGACAGACATCAGTGGCAGTGATGTTTCTTCCTCCGGCATCCTTTCCTTTGCCACACATTTACTGAGCACCTCTATGTGCCCGGGCCCTGTGGTTGACCCCTGGGATAGAAGGCAAAGATAGAGACAAATGAGAACACCCACCCATGAGGCCAGTGGAGGAAACAATAGAGGTGTTAGTAGGAGGCTGGAGGACTGACGGGCTTTCTCTCAGGGAGCCAGGATAAAGGTTGAGGGTGGAGGGGGTTGGCATTGACCTCAGTCTTGCCGCTTGAGCCAGAAACATAGCCCCAAGCCCTGCAGTGACTACCCGTAGGAGATCCTCTGTGTGTCCACAGTTACAGCTCAGTCCCTTCGGGAGGGCAGAGGGTTATGATCACGTGTAGGAAAGCAAAAGAGGACTAGATGCAGAGGGTTAGGCCAGAATCGGTCATGTTTTCAAACAAACAATAAAAATCTAAAACTTAATGAAGACTCCGTTGTGTACAGTTTGTAGCCTCATTTTCCAAGTGGGTCTCCATGGAATCACTGGCCACTTCTCTCTCGGTCAGAACCCACCCATAAGAGCAAGAATAATAGGTCCAGTTAGTTGCCTGTGCTCACTGTCACCCCGCGAGCCCCTGTGAGGAAGGAAATGTCACCCTGATTGTACAGATGAGGGAGATGTCCAAGCTCCTGGGTCCAGCTCCCAGGGACAGACACATACGAGGCCTCAGGAAAGACATGTTGAATAAATGAATAGATGAATCAGGTAGTGCTCCCACTAGCCCATGCTGCTGCATCCACGGCGGGAGATGTGTGGCATCAGCGTGGCTTACTGCCATTACTTCAACCGTAAAAGACTGGGCTTTGCTCTGCTAGACAAATCCAAGCTCAAGGCTGGAGCTGGTGCCTTTTAATGAACTGAACGTTCCTTGAGGCTCTGTACGTGTAGCCTGTGCCACCAGCATGGGCATAAATTCTGATCTTCAAAGTGAAAATCCCCTCCTCCCCCCTCTGCCCCCAGGCAGCCTCCACTCTGATCCTTTACCAACTGCATCCCCCCCAAGGGACTTACAGAGCCTTTGGCGAGAGAGGATGGAGAGAAAAAGGACAAAGATTGCCCTTGAACATTCTTGTAAGAATGTTAATTGGTACCATCTTTTTAGAGATGATTTGTCCTTAAAATAAAAGGGGGGGGGGGTAGCTAAGCGTTATTCTATGAAAGAGAAAGGCTTCCCACAGAGAAAAGAGGATGGGTTCCCTGGAACAAATAAATCCAGTCCCTTGGAAAAGCCATCCGGGAATAGACTGTGACGTGCTGACACCTAGTGGCCAAAGTGGATATTGCACACGCACTCATCCAGGTCACTGTCGGACCTGCCTGCCACCGTGGTTCCGTCTACTTACTTGAATGGCTTTTTGGCAACATGAAACCCTTATCACATCCACTCTCTCACCTTTAGAACTGCTAACCCCTGTTCAGACTTAGACAATATATTCCAGATTTTACATATGTATGTATTTTTATGTTTATTTATATATGACTAAAAATTATGTATTAGCTATGCATATTTTCCCAGGGAAACTATACTAATAAAAGTTGGAAAGTGACGCATAAAGAAACATGCACCCACGGGGCACCTGGGTGGCTCAGTCGTTAAGCATCTGCCTTCACCTCAGGTCATGATCCCGGGGTCCTGATATGAAGCAGGAAGCGTGCTTCTCCCTCTCCCACTCCCCCTGCTTGTGTTCCCTCTCTCGCTGTCTCTCTCTCTCTCTGTGTCAAATAAAAAAATAAAATCTTAAAAAGAAAGAAAGAAAGAAACATACAGCCGGAATCGTGGGTCCCTCCCTCCCTTACCGCCTTCAGGTGTGTACTCCACCTCCTGGCGGGGTTGGGGGGGGCTTCACTGGCGCCTGTCTTTACAATGTCAACTCTAACTGACACTCCCTGTCCTCTTCCTTGTCCTCGCTTTCCTCCAATATCACCATGTTACACACAATATAACGTATTTATTTCTCTTGTGATTATCTGTCACCTTCCCTGAAGTGGAATTTTGTGAGGGAGGCATTTGGATCTATCTTGTTCCTTGATAGATCCCCGGTGCCTAAGTTAGGGCCCGGGACATGTGAGATGCTCCATAAATATCCTGGGGATGAATGTTAAAAATGTGAAACCAGTGTTAAGAAAACCATATCATTGGGTTCCTAGGTGGCTCAGTGGGTTAAGCCTCTGCCTTCGGCTCAGGTCATGATCTCAGGGTCCCGGGATCGAGTCCCGCATCGGGCTCTCTGCTCAGCAGGGAGCCTGCTTCCCTGCTCTCTCTGCCTGCCTCTCTGCCTACTTGTGTTCTCTCTCTGTGTCAAATAAATAAATAAAATGTTTTAAAAAAAAAAAGAAAAGAAAACCACATCGTCAATTCACGCTGAGCACAACTCTGCAAAACCAGGAAGTGTGCATGTTGCCAACTGTTACCAGTTTGCTCGGGCTGCCATAACGAATGAATAACGTAGGCTGGGAGTGGGGAGGACTTACATAACAGAAATTCATTGTCTCACAGTCTTGGAGGCTGGAAGTCTGAGGTTAAGGTGGCAGCAGTGTTGTTTCTTCCACAGCCTCTCTGCTTGGCTTGTAGGTGGCCACCTTCTTCCGGTGTCTTCACATGGTCTTCCCCCTGTGTGTGTCTGTGGCTTAATCTCCTCTTTTTTTTTTTTAAGATTTATTTATTTATTTGAGAGAGATAGAGAGCATGAGCAGGGTGAGGGGCAGAGGGAAAGAAAGAGAGGATCCCAAGCAGAGTACAGTACCCCACAATGGGCTCGATCTCACGACCCATGCGATCATGATCTGAGCTGAAATCAAGAGTCGGACGCTACACGGACTGAGCCATGCAGGCATCCCTAATCTCCTCTTCTTATAAGGACACTGGTCAGATCAGATGAGGTCCACCCATATGTCCTGATTTCACCTTTTTTTTTAAAGATTTTATTTATTTACTTGACAGAGAGATCACAAGTAGGCAGAGAGGCAGGCAGAGAGAGAGGAGGAAGCAGGCTCCCTGCCGAGTAGAGAGCCCGATGCGGAGGTCAATCCCAGGACCCTGAGATCATGATCTGAGCGGAAGGCAGAGGCTTAACCGACTGACCCACTGAGGTGCCCCAGTCCTGATCTCATCTAAATCACTTCTTTAAGTACTCTGACTCCAAATACAGTCACATTCAACGATTCTGGGGATGAGGACTTCAAACATGTGAAAACACCGAGGGGGGGGAAATCATTCAGCCCACTACACAGATACACACAAAAGCTGCTGGGTTGTGTCAAAAAAATACAGGAGTCAGCTGAAAGGGGCGCCAGGGGCCGAGCCCAAAACAATCAAGCATGAAAAGTAAGAAGAATAATACCGGATTATAACTCACTGAATAAAACAAGAATCTATGAGTCCATACTGATCAATAAATACAAAGAGATAAATGAATGCATAGGGTGAGGGACGGCTCGTCATCACCATAGGCTGCCAATCGAGAAAAACGTCAACGAAAATGTTCACTCTGCAGCCATCACTTTAATGATCGGTTCAGGCACTGACCTCAAGGGTTGCTTCGACTTGGGTGAAGGTCTCATGGGGAGCAGCCTGTTTGCACAGTCACAAAGCACCTCCCCACAGAACGCCTTAGTAATCCCAGCGCCAGAACCACAATGGACGATCTGGACAGCAGGTGCCACCCTTAACCAGGTCACCAAAGTCAGCAGCACCCAGCATGAGACAGATGGACCCCCGGTGCCCCCATGACATTCCTGGAAAAAAAAACAAAAACAGAACCTGGACCTAAAAGTAAGACTACCTCAAACAAACCCAAATCCAGGTACATTCTGCAAAACCAGCCCATGCTCTTCAAAACTGTCCGTGTCAAGAACAACAAAAGGCAGGCCAAGGAGCTGTTCCAGACTGAAGGGACGTGAAGAGACCAGGCAGCCAAAAATAAGGCACAGTCTTGGATTGAAGCCTGGGTCAGGAGGAAAAAAAGAAATCACTGAAATGGGACAATCTTAGGACAGCCGGTGAATTTGAATACACACTGTGTGTCAGGTTGTGTTAGGCTCGTGTCACTGTTAAATTTCCTCAATATGATCATTGCGTTGTGGTTATGTAAGTCAATGTCTTTGTTCTTTAGAGATATGCACTAAAGATTTAGGAGTGAAGGGCCATGATGTCTGCAACTGACTCAAATTATTCAACCAAAATTATGCTCCGTGTGTGTGTCTGTGTGCGTGTGTGTGCACGTGTGTGTATAGACAGAGCAAAATGGAAAAACGTCAATAATGGGGGAACCTGGGTGAAGTATATGGGAACTTGCAGCACTAGCCTGGCAGTTTTTCTGGACATCTGAGATATTTTCAAAATAAAAAGTTTAGAAATTTGCAAATGGTTTCATAGTTGGTGCCAGGGGCGAGACAGCCCCAGGGCGGCAGGAAAAGGGATGGTGCCTTACCTGAGCCAGCCCCGGGACAGAGAGGACAGGTAGGAGCTCCACTGCCCACCCACGCAGGCATGCTTCCAGCTGAGAAGGGTGACCGTGCTACAGGCACACCAGCAGGGGGATTTTCAAGCCTCCAGCTAGACCCCAAAGCCTCCTCTACCTGTCCTAGTGATCACAAGATCCTTCCAGAGGGTCTGTCGGGATGCCTAGCCATTTATTCAATGTCTACTCTGTGCCAGTTTCAACTGCCTGTAAAAAGTTGATTCCCCTGGGAATCTTAGGCTACTCTCCTTAAGACAGTTCAAATGCCTCCTCCTCCATGAAGACCTCCCAGATGTTCCCTGAAAGTGAGCTCTTTTTTCTAAGTGGCCTATAGCACCTTGTCTCTTTTCAGTATCCTGCTCTAGTTAACTATTACGATCATTTTCTGCCTATTATTTTAGTGATTTAAGTCTGGGTCTTATGCCTCCAACTCAGATGTGAACCCAATGGCGGCAAAATTCATGGGCTACTTTGTCTCCCACAGGCCTATTGCCCAGCACATGGATTGAATGAGGAGATGGACCAGGCAAAGGACTCATAGGGTATCTGGGGGCTCAGGAACCAGTCCAAGGTGGGCAATGCAAAGCGGGAAGAGGGTCTAGAAAGATGGCAGAGGTTTCTCATGCATTCGTGGCCTCACCGCCCACCGCTAGGCTAAGGCAAGAAGGCCCGTGTGCTCCTGCCGCAGGTCGCCCGGCTGGATGCTCCCGCTGCTTCAAGAACAGCTTTTCTCATCAGGAGCCGGAGGCCCAGGTCAAGGGTTTTAAATACCCTCCGGCGACTTCCCCAGCTCCCTCCACTGTAACCAAACATGAGAAAGTCCCAGGTCAGAAGCCGAGACCCAGGTCACCGCCAGAAAGAACGGGGCCTCGATCAGATTGGATCAGAGCAGACACAGAGGTTCTGGTCCAGAGGTGTGCTCCCCAGCGAGAGTCACGTGGCATTCGGAGGATAAAAGAGCTGGTGCCCTGTGGGGCAGGACTCATTATCAGCGACCTTGACCTCTATCCCCAGCAGGAGTGCACCTCAGGCCACCAGGCAGCTCCAGCTCCCGGGAGGCACCCTGAGGTGGAGTGGGGGTGCAGTGAGGGGCAGAGGGGCTTTCTGGGAATCCCTTTGTCCCTGCTGCGGGACTTCAGGCCAGCTCCTTGGTTATGCTCCAGTTCCCAGGAATTTTCCATACCCCGGTTAACATCTCCATCCTCTGCCAGCCCACCCCCAGGTTCCAAACATGCCCTTGTCTGCTTCCAGTTAACCCTTGTTCTGCCCGCTTCTGAATGCCTGTCTCCCCCAAGCCCTTCTCTTGCATTTTACCCAAGCTGGGCTGGAGGTTCCGGACCAGGCTTCTGCCTTCCAGGGATTCTGCGTGAGCACGTCCCTCCCCCCCACCCACCCGCCGCCCGGAAGCACTGTCTCCTTTCTGCCTCCTGACTGTGCTCGAGAGCCTGGACCACCGTGCCCAATGCCCACAGACTTAGGGCTGTCAGGGTCCCCATGCTCCGGGCCCCTGAAAGCCAGCGGGCTCCTGCTGCCCTCGGCCAACTCACTCACTCATTCGTGCTTTCATTCACTTAATCTATACGGGATGTCGATTCTGCCCCAATTGCCAGGTGGCATACCAGATTCTGCTTACATACCTCCCGTGGGGGAGAGCTCATTACCTCCATGCTCCTTATCCATAGTCAACAACTCCATTTGCTTGAGCAGAATTTCTCCCCCTGGCTGGGCCCCAGGGATGAACTGTGGGAGTTCTGAAATTGGGTGTCTGTCTGGGTGTGTGTCTTCCCAGGAAAGCGGCAGTAAATGCTTACAAGGCTGGGCTCAGACTCCAGACAGCTGGGGTTTGAACCTCAGCTCGGCCCCCCTGCCAGATGTGAACTTCTGTACCCTTGAACCTGTCACTGAACTTCTCGGCATCCTACCAGTAAGACATGCAGAGTGGGGAGCCCTTACTCACAGGGTTGTTGAGATGAGACTTAATTCCCGTCACATACTTGCTTTTATACCTGTCAGCCATTATCACGCTCATAGGTGTCTAAGCCTTACTGTCACTGGCCCTGACCTGCCTCTTGGTCCCAGGGGCTGGCCTTGGTGGGAGGGACTTTGTTCCACCTGCCCCAGGGGAGGTGAACTGCGCCGGGATGAGTGTCCTATCTCCCATGCGCCATTTGCCAGCCCTCCAAGGTCTGGAAACCAAACCAAACCATTTAGAAATTCACTTTCTTTTTTTTAAAGATTTTATTTATTTATTTATTTGTCAGAAAAAGAGAGAGACTGAGGCAGAGCACAAGCAGGGGAAGTGGCGGGCTGAGGGAGAAGCAGGCTCCCCACTGAGCAAGGAGCCTGATGCGGGACTCGATCCCATGACCCCAGGATCATGACCTGAGGCAGACACTTAATCACCCAGGAGTCCCGAACTTCACTTTCCTTAGTGGATAAGGAGGATCCAGAGCCAGAATGGACTACCTGCTTTCTCATTTTTTTTTAAAGATTTTATTTATGTATTTGACAGAGATCACAAGTAGGCAGAGAGGCAGGCAGAGAGAGAGGAGGAAGCAGGCTCCCTGCTGAGAAGAAAGCCCGATGCGGGGCTCGATCCCAGGACCCTGAGATCATGACCTGAGCTGAAGGCAGAGGCTTTAACCCACTGAGCCACCCAGGCGCCCCCTTTTTTTTTTTATTGTAAATCATAACCAATATGTAAATAAACTTCAAGGATAAATACGTGATTTAACACATTATCATAAAACACTTAAATGACCCCACGCAGGCCAAGAAACGGAACACGCCAGCCCCCAGAAGCATCTCACAGGTCTCCATCCAAGAGAACTTTCACCCCTACTATCCCAAGATTCTCAGGGCTAGCAGGACAGACACAATCGGCCTCAGACCCTCTGAGCAGAGGAGTCAAGGACGCCAGCTCTGCCTTCCGCTGCTCTGCACTCTAGGCAAGCTGCTGAACCTCTCTGAGTCTCAGTTTGCCAGCTATAGATCTGTAAAATGGTGCCATGTAGTCCTGGATCTATCTCCCGGGGGAGATCTCATGCCAGCATATGGGTACCTGGCCCTGCACGGGCAAGTGCTTGGCCCCTGAAGACAATTACTTTTACTAATTTGGGTGGGGACAGCCATCAGGGGGAAATTTCTAGGAGGGCCCTGCTCCCCCAAACTCCAAATCTACAAATGAGATAGAAACCCAAGAGGTAAGGTTGAGAAGACCTTTTGTTTCATGGGTTTTTCCAAACTGTGTACCTTTGATTCCCAGGGTTTCCATAGGAATGTCTCCACTCTGTTGCCCAGGCAACTCCGCTGTTCCCCATTTTCTATAATGGCATCGCATGCATGTAAGAAGTTATAAAGACATTTTGTCCCTAGACAATTAAACTACTGATGTAAAAGTACAAGTTGCAGTGCAAGACAAGCAACCTAACTGGTTTTATTTATTTTTTTTACGATTTTGTTTATTTATTTGACAGAGAGAAAGAGCACACAAGCAGGGGAGCAGCAGAGGGAGAGGGAGAAGCAGGTTCTCCACTGAGCAGGAAGCCAGATGCAGGACACGAACCCAGGACCCTGGGATCATGACGAAGCCAAAGGCAGACACTTAACCAACTGACCAACCCAGCTGCCCTCGTTTTTTTATTAAAAGCAGGCTGCAGGGGCGCCTGGGTGGCTCAGTGGGTTAAGCCTCTGCCTTCGGCTCAGGTCATGATCTCAGGGTCCTGGGGTCAAGCCCCACATCGGGCTCTCCGCTCAGCAGGGAGCCTGCTTCCCCCCGCCCCTCTGCCTGCCTCTCTGCCTCCTTGTGATCTCTCTTTCTCTGTCAAATAAATAAATAAATAAAAATCTTTAATAAATAAATAAACAGGCTACAAAACAGTGTGTTTTGGACCATCTGGCCCCATTTTTATAAAAAATAAATATATTTATTTGCAACATTAATGCTGGATAGTTCTGGGCGGGGTTGAGTTGCTTTAAAAGTTTTATTTGCCTATTAAGTCATCTACAAGGGACATGTATTATTTATAGACTTGGGCCCAAAAAATGTTATTATAAATTTAATTTCAAAACCTGTGTCCATCCCTACAGCAATTCCACCGGTCTGGGACTGGGAAGTGGAAGTGTGTAGTGGGTGTTGTGGGAAGATTGTGTGCCTGGGGCGAGGCCCTGATTGAAAGCCCCTAGGGGACCAGCCAGCCCAACGCCTATCACACCAGCTCGATAACACTTATCGCGCTTAAATGACCCACTTTAGTCTTGCCAGGATTGGGCTCCTTAGATCTCATTCCATTGTTTGACTTGATATGTTCACGGAACATTTCCGAACACCTGTACCCTTGGCAGGGCGTGCCCTGCCTTGGGGATGCCGTTCCCAGAGCTCCTCAAAGCCAAGTGCCAGGCGGGGCTAATGGCAAAGTACACAGTGTTGTCTAATCTTTCTTCCATGCCAGTCTGGCACGATGAGATTACTTGGCGTCCCCCCCTGGCAGCCACAGAGTGGGTCTGGCTGGCCATCAGACTTGCTCATGGAGGACACGTGGTCCTGGAGTCAGGGGTCCACTTTCCCTCCCGAGAGCCCCCGTGGGGACCGGAAAAAGTGGCTTCCCTGAGTGTCACCGGGATGGAGGCTGTGTCCATCATGGAACGTCCACCTGATGCTCTAACCTATGGGCAGGAGCCAGGTGGGTGTGTGTGGGCACCGAGCCTGGCCCTGGGCAACAGTCTCCCAGGATCAGAGCCTCCTGTGACACGGGTTCTTGTCCCTAAAGTGTCACTATCCGGTTATATGAACCTGTGTTGACCACAACCTCCTGGACTCTAGGAATCATGCAGGGATGACAATAATTTTTAAAATTACGTATCTTGGAGCGCTGAGAAAAGCCTGGAGGGCCACGGAAACACAAGCCTTATTGTGCAGAGGGAGGTCCAGATGTCAGCTCCCTCCTTTTCTGCTCGCTCACGTTTCCTGGGCCAAAAACTGCCTTGGAGGCTCTGGAGAGACCCCGAGTGGGGACAAGCAGAGGCAGCTACGTGTCTCTTCGTGGAGTTTTCACGGGCCGTTCTATTGTACTAGTTTCTATGGCTGGTGACAAATTAACACAAATTTATCAACTAGAAGCAACTCACGTTCATTATCTCACGGTTTCTGTGGGTCAAGCATCCAGGCTGTGTAACTGGTCCTCTGTTTCAGTGCCTCCCACAAAGCTGTGGTCAGGGTGTCAGCCAGGGATGTGGTCTCATCTGGGGTTCACCAGGAGGAGGGTCTGCTTCCCGGCTCCCACGGTTGTCGGCAGGATTTAGCTCCTTGTGGGTTGTCAGACTGGGGGCCTCAGTTCCTTGCTGGCCACTGGCTGGAGACCAGCCCCCGTTCTTCACTGTTTGGGGCTCTCCATGGGGCACCTTGTCGCATCACAGTGAGTGAGAGAGAACATCTAGACGAAGAGCCTACTGGCAAGACAGGAGGGATGACCCCACATAACGTAATCACAGAAGTGACATCCCATGTGCTGTCATATCTTATTGTTAGAAGCAAGTCACAGGCCCTGCACATGTTCAGGGAGGTGCGGGGAGTACAAGGGGAAAGGACAGAGGGCAAAGATAGTTAGTTGGGGGTCATCATAGACTTTGCCATAAGTAGAAATTGGTACCACCAGACATTTCAGCCTCCCTCAGGGTGTTAAGATCTCTAGTATGGGAAGATTCAGTTATCTTCACCAATCCAAGAGCTTCCCATTAGTGCGATCCAAAGACCTGTCCAGGCGGAAAGAAAAGAGCTCCCCCCGACACATACCACCACCCTCTCTTGACTTGACCACAAACCCCTTGAAGTCTTGGCGTATTTCCATTTTGCTCACGGATGTACCTCCAGCCGCTGAAATTACATGCCTACCCAGCACAGAACAGATGCACAATAAAAACGTACTGAGCAAATATGTAAATGACTCGTTCGGGTTCCTGCCGGAGGAGCCTTCCTTCTGCTTCCCAAACATATTTCTCCTCAGTCCGAGGTTCCCTGGTGGGTCCGACAGACAAGCTGTGCCTCCAAGAGATCCCCGTCTTCGGATTCTAAACCCTGCAACCCTCTAGTATGCCCCAAGGAGCCCGGACGCTATCAGTCCCTCCCAGGAGGACCTCACCCACCCCACGCTCCCCCCCAGAATGAGGTGAGAGAGCCCGCCAGCCAATCTGTCATTCTTTTGTTTTGTATCTCCTTTAATGGTATTACAACATCTTATCATGAAATGAATCCTATGTGTCCTCTCCAGGGCACCCCCACAAGCAGAACCTAGCTCCCAGTTTCCCTTCGCACCCTCCCTCTGTGGCTGCCACTGGCAGAATGGGTCCCCCAGTTTGAAGTCAAGTGCATTGCGTCTACTGCCCTCTAAGCGTCTACTGCTCTAGAGGGAAACGTACCTTGCCAAGTGTACGATCTAGAGAGAGAGCATTTCCATTTCCCCAAAGTCACCTCCTCCCCTGGCCTCTCACCTGTGTTCTGTCCCCATTATTCTGCCTTTTCCAGAATATGGTGTACGTAGAGTCTTACACAGGTAGCGTCTTGAGTCTGGCTTCCCTCACTCGGCGTGATGTGTGAGACTCAGCCAACAGCTCGTTTCTGTCTGCTGCTGAGCGCTCATCCGTCGGGTGGCTCCCTACCATTTCCTGATCCAGGGGACGGCGGAAGGACTTCCAAATTGTTTCCAGTTTTTGACAATTATGAAAAAGAGCTGTTCTAAACATCTGTGCACAGGTCGTGGTGGGGACATATGGTTCTCATTTCTTTTCAGTAAATACCCAAGAGGGGGACGGCTAGGTCAGATGGTAAGTGCACGCTTACTTTACACGACCCTGCTAAGCCTTTTTGCAGAGGGGCCGGACCTCTCGCATGCCCACCTGCCGTGGCGGCCCTACACCCCACCGGCACTTGGGGAGGGAAGGTCGATTCCATTTCAGCCCCTGCAAGTTCATGGCAGGTTGGGGTGCCGTCGCATGGGCACCCGTGGCATGGGTGGTGCTGCCGTCAGTTAGGCATCCAACTCTTGGCTTTGGCTCAGGTCATGATCACAGGGTAGTAGAATCGAGCCTTGAGTCAGCTCCCCGCTTCGCATGGAAACTGCTTGAGATTCTCTCCCTCTCCCTCTGTTCCTCCCTCTCATGCTCTCTCTCTCTCTCTAAAATAAATAAATCTTTTTTTTTTAAGTGTGTGGCTTGTTAGCACTCCATATTTAATCCTCACAACGATCCCAAGAAAGTGGTGGGACTCTTACCCCGATTTAACAGATGAGGAAACTGAGTCTCAGAGAGACTGGATCCCTAGCCCTGGGTCTTACAGACCTTCAGAGGCTGGGCTGGGATTCCAGCTCCAGACCCGGGATCCAGAACCCTTCATACGATTCCTCCATGGCCTGGAGTAAGCTCCGGTCAGGAAACTGAGGCAGAAGAAGGCCCGAGGAGCCACAGAGAGAGGCCTGGGCTCAAGCTCCCTCAGGCAAGTGGCACAACTTCTCTGCACCTCAGTCTCCTCATCCATCAAATGCGGATCATAGTATTACTTATCATAGTGAACTCGGAGTGAGAGGTCAATAAATCTGAGCTCCCCGTCTCCTCTACCTGCCGAGGGAGAGGAACACACAGACGATGCCGCTCCAAGTAAATTAGCAGAGTGGCTAATTCTAGAATCACGGCCCCACTCAGAGCCACATTCCCAAGCTGCTCTTAGCTAAGCCCAGCTTGCCTGGGATTAATGAAAACACAGTGCTGGGGGCGCCTGGGTGGCTCAGTGGGTTAAAGCCTCTGCTTTGGGCTCAGGTCATGGTCCCGGGGTCCTGGGATCGAGCCCCGCATCGGGCTCTCTGCTCAGTGGGGAGCCTGCTTCCTCCTCTCTCTCTGCCTGCCTCTCCACCTACTTGTGATCTCTCTCTCTCTCTCTGTCAAATAAATAAATTTTTAAAGTATTAAAAAAAACACACACACAGTGCTGAACACACCGAAGCCATTGCAGGAAACAAAAGACAAATAAAACACAAATAATGATCTTCGTGGTTCACTCCCCCCAATCCTGAGGCTTCCCAGACTCTCCCTGCTACCACCCACCCACATTTCCCTTCATCTCTGAGTTGAGAAGTGGGCACAAAAGACTCGGTCCTCCTTTTTTTCTTAAAAAAAAAAAAATTACGATGCATGGTTTCGGATACACATACCAGATTACACAGGGTATAAAGAATAACGATGAACACCCAGGTACCCGCCCCCCAAGGTAAGACCCCAGTTACTTTTGAAGTCCGGATGAGCAGCGCCCCACACACGCCCCCGCCCCCACTCCCTCCGGCCCGTGGCCGCTTTGAGCCAGGGTTTCGGCTGGTGCTCCCAGAACTTAGGCAAGCGTCTGTAGGACCATTAGCTCCACCATAGAAGGGCTGAGATCAGCCCACAGATCAGAGTGAGAAAGGCTGGGAGGGGGGGAGAAAAGAGAGAGGAAAGGAAGCCGGTACCAAAACCCTTGAAGGTGGAAAACACAGCACAAGGATCCACATTTGGGGTCCAAAGACGTCTTACCCAGGAAGTGTGCAAAGCGAATGTGCTATGTACTCACCACCCCTGGTCCCAAACTTGAACCACACTCCCCACCCCTCCACACTCACCCCGAGGCATGGCATGAAATTTGGAGCTTTCGTAGAATCTGTGTCTCCTGATCCTGGAAAAACCAGGGGTGGCCAGGGAATCTGATCTCAAAACAAGACCCACAGATAGGGCTTGCTACTACTGACTGGCACCCTCCCTCCTACTTATCTCTGTCCCCCACAACTGCTGAATCAAAGTTGTCACTCCACTTTGTCCACTGACGAAGCCCCACAAGGTAGAGAATCTTATAGGTTGATAAGCATCCTCTTCCAAGAAGAGGATCCTCCTTTTTTTTTTTTTAAGAGGATCCTCTTCTAAGTCATTCACATGCTAGTATGAATTTGCCCAGATAGCTTTGGGCAAATCCACTGTAGCTGATTTGGCCATGTTTTAAGCATGGAGCCCCTGGGAGATCCTGGTGGGGTCTCCAAGGTGGAGGCTTCCAGCAACCTGAGAGGGCAAGAGAAGAGCAGATTTCTGTGAAACGAGAAAGGTTCCCAGCTCCAGGACCAGAAAAGAGAAACGAGAAAGACACAGATTTCAATGACAAACGCAGCCGGGTTCAAGTTTGCTTCCTCCAGCAAAGGAAGGCAGTATTCTCCCACTCGCTCCAGCCTCTCCCCTTCCTCTGTGCTGCATGCACCCCTTCCCGAGAGTCAGCTCAACTGCCATGAGAAACCTCTAGGCAAGTTTGACACCCAACAATCCCTCAGGAGGACATTGCTGTGTGAAAATGTGTCCTGAGTCCCAAACCACTGACCTAAGAATGAGCTTTGGGGTAGCAGCACAGGAACATGGACCATCACTGAGTGGGGGACTGTTTTCACGTGCAACTTGTCAAGTTTTAACGAATTCCATTATTTAAGGAATAAGCTGCGGCTCTGTAGCTTGCCCTCCTCAGGTCCATCCCCACTGCGGGGTACGGTCACAGTGGAAATCTACTCAATTGGAAACTTTCCGAAGGAGCTGAGGGGCGGGGACAATCTTATCAGGAACTTTTCTGTTTGGGGTTAGGAAAATGGGTGACATTTGGAGGCTGATAAGGCTCAGCCCCAAGCCCTTGGACCGTATATAAGGAGCAGCGCCTGCCTGCTGCTGTACACTTTCCAGCCTTCGACCCTTCTCTGGAGATCGGGCGCCGAGAAGAACCATGAAGTGGCTGCTGCTGATCACTTTGGTGGCACTCTCTGAGTGCACCATCATCAAGTGAGTCTGGGGGACGCACAGCCCCAGGACCAGCTTCCCAGAGCTGTTTCCTTCTGCTGCCTCTCATGTTCCTTTCTTTGGCCCTCACGTTTTTCTTCCTGCTTCCCTCATCCAACTTGTCTCTCCTCCACTGTCTCCGGCCTCCCTTCTTGTCTCCCTCTGCCCTTTTGGGGAGGCAGCACGGCCAACATGGGTCTTGAGTCCAGCCCGGGCTGGGTTCCCAGCTCCAGGACCAGGCCGGGTGACTCTGGGTAGCCACTCAACCTCTTTGCGTTAGTGTGCCAAAAAGAGAAGCGTCTCCCCCCTCAGCTTCTCCCTCCTTCTTCCTCTCTTGGGCCAACTTCCTTTACCTCCCAAGGCTTCCATGGCACCCCACGATCAGACTCCTCGCCTAACTACTCTGCCTCCTCCAACCCACCTGTTTGCTCACGCTCTGCCACAGGGTTCCCCTGGTCAGAAGGAAGTCCTTGAGAAAGACCCTGTTGGACAATGGGCTCCTAGAGGACTTCCTGAAGAACCACAGCCCCAACCCAGCCAGCAAGTACTTCCCCCTGGAGGCCCCTGTGATGGCCGCACAGCCCCTGGAGAACTACATGGACGTGAGTGCCCAGGCTGGCCCCGGAGGAGAGAGGGGCTCCCAGGGGTCTTGGATGGTGGGCCAGGGCTCCCAGGCAGGATCTCAGAGGCACAGGGCATGCAGGAAAATTCACAGTCAGAGCCGCTGCTCTCGCTGGTTCTGTCGTTCATTCATCCAGTGTTTATGCCCTAGTGCCACTCGCAGTCTAGGAGAGAGAGGATAGCAGGGACCCTCGGAAACCCTGAACAGCGCCACCAGGCCAAGGGTGAACAGTAAATGTCTCATGCTCGGAGGGTGTGGCCGGGGCAAACATTGACGGAAGAGCCGGGCTTTCGCCGGGCTTTCCAGGGGGACAATAGAGCATCCCAGGGGGTGACCGCTTGTGCCAGACCCCGTGACACTGGGGAACAGAGTGCATTTGAGGAAAGGAGGCCGGTGTTCATGGAGAGCAGAGAGCAAGAGAAGGAGGCACAGCGAGGCCTGAGGAGTCGGTGGGTGGAGCCAAGTCAGAGTCTCCTGTAATTGCCACGGGATTATCTTTTTTTTTTAAAGACTTTATTTATTTATTTGACACACAGAGAGAGATCACAAGTAGGCAGAGAGGCAGGCAGAGAGAGAGAGAGGAAAGCAGGCTCCCTGCTGAGCAGAGAGCCGGATGCGGGACTTGATCCCAGGACCCCGAGATCATGACCTGAGCCGAAGGCAGAGGCTTAACCCACTGAGCCACCCAGGCGCCCGCCACGGAATTGTCTTAACCAGGAGGGTTGACATGACCAGACTGGAGCTTGAGGAAGATCACTGCGACTCTCCAGTTTGGGACCCCAGGGCCACACCCTGCCCTTTGGTAGATATTACGCGTCCCTACTGTGAATGGCCCTGGGCCAAGGGTAGGAGACCAGGCTGCCTGTCCTTAGGAGCTTAGCCTGTGAAATCTGCCAGCCCTGGCCCCGAGAAGCTCAGCTCTCTTGTTCGCAAGCCACGTGACCTTGGGCAAGTTATTTACATTCTGAGTGAGCCTCCACTTGCTCATCTCCAAAACGGAACCACTAAAATCTATCATCGCGGTGTCGTTGCAAGTAATGGAGGTAATAATGCTTTTCAGAGTGCTTAGCACAGGGCCTGGACCTTCGTAAGGGCTTGGTAAAGTCGGCCCACCTGTTCACTTAACAAATTTGTACGGAGCACCTACTGTGTGCACAGAGCTAAGGAAGTGGTGGAGAAGTGACGTTCCTGGAGCTTATAGTCTAGAGGGAAAGACAAGTTAGAGACAAATAAATGTAAGATAATTTCAGAGAATGACAAGGGTCACAAATTAAAAATCGAGTAAGGGGGAGAAGAAAGATGGAGGGGGGCAAATGCAGATAAAGGAGTCAGGGAGGGCCTCTTGGCAGAGGGAACATTTCACTGGAGCTCTGAATGAGTGATGAGTAGAAGCCAGCCAAGGAAAGATCCAGAATAAACATCTTCCTAACACAAGAAATAGCTAGTGCACAGGCCCTAAGAGGGGAAGGAACTTGTCATCATCCAAGAGTCACAAGACCAACGGGGCTGGAACAGAGCTGGCGAGGGAGAATGGGCTGCCACTGAGAATCACAATCCTGACTGTGTCCTTTTGTGCCCTTTCTTGAACCTGCTACATACACCTAGATTTAGGAATCAGATGTCTCCAGGGGTCTCCTTCGTTAGGTGACTCGCTGATCTCCCCATCGACAATTTACTGAAGAAGCATTTCAGCGTATACTCTGATGGGTGCTGTCAGGTTCCACCCCTTTCCAAGAACGCGCATTCTCTAGGAAAATGAGACTAAGATATACAAGACAAGAGCTGAAGAGGGGATGGTAGATTATCATTGGGTGTTCATGGTGCTTAGAAGAGAACAATGAGAGGATAATAGGGGAGCAACCAAGGAAGACTTCCAGGAGGAGGGGAGACTGGGCTGGGCCTTGAAGGATGGATACACTAGACAGGGAGAGAAGGGCTAAGAGAACAGTGAAGGGGAAAGTCTGGAAGGTGGGTGGAGGAGTCAACCCAGACACAGTCCACAGGGAGGCCGGGCCATGGAGTCCCAGCGAACGGTGTGCTCAGTGAACTGTGCCGCCCCACCCCGTCCTGACAGATGGAGTACTTCGGCACCATCGGCATCGGCACCCCCCCTCAGGAGTTCACTGTGATCTTCGACACCGGTTCCTCCAACCTCTGGGTGCCCTCCGTCTACTGCTCCAGTCCTGCCTGCTGTGAGTTCGTGGCCCCTCCTTACCTGGGCTTCCTGGCACCAACCTGTCGGGGAGCCCAGAACACCCAGGGCTGCAAATAGGTCCATTTTCAAGCTGGGGTGGGGGGGGGTGTCAATCAGGGATTCACGCCACAGGCATTAACTGAGCACCTATTATGTGCCAAGCACTGGGCTTAGGTGCCCAAAGATTGAGGGGTGAATCACGGATGGTCTCTGCCCTCAGGGACGTCAGCCCATGGGCAGAGAGAAGCGTGAAGGTGCTTAGCACCGTGGGTGGCCATGAGGCTGCTCTGCTCAAGGGAGCAATCAGGAAGACTTCCAGGAGGAGGGGAGACCAGGGTGTCCTTGGGGACCTCCCATCCGGGACAGGGTCCCAACTGGCCCAACTAGACAGAAGTGGAAACTGGGATTCTTAGGCTCTAAAGTTCGGGGGAGAGGTTACTTTTCTCCTCCAAAGCCCACCCAGAAACAAGGCACCCACCCTAGGAAGACTCTCTCAGCCCATGACTCTTGCTCTGCTTTTTGAGTTTGACGTAGTTGTTTCTCCCTCTGGCAGCCAACCACAAGCGCTTCAACCCTCAGCAGTCCTCCACCTACGAGGGCACCAGCCAGACAGTCTCCATCGCCTACGGCACCGGCAGCATGACAGGCATCCTGGGCTATGACACTGTCCAGGTGAGCACCTGACAGCCGGCCACCCGCCCAACCCCGAAGCCATCTTCCCAGGACCCTGGGGAGCACAGTGCACCCCACCCCAGAGCGATCTTATTCAAGCAATGTGGGTCTCAGTGACCACAAAAGTAACCTGAGAAGGATGCGGGAGGCGAAAGTGGCAAAGATGTCACAGACATTTCTAGGTGGGGCAGTGGTGGGTAAGACCAGAAGCCATTAGCCAACCTCCGCACCCACAAGTTGAATGCTAGGCAGGGGACAGCAGCAGATGGCAAAAAGGCTCAGTTCTCCTTCAGCACATCCTCCCCCTTTTCATACCCCCTCCTGCAGCCCTCCCCGCCCCCCCAGGAGAACTCCACAAGCCCCACCATCCCCACCCCCCACAAGGTGCAGGAGGGGTCAAGGGCTCTGACTTGCCTGGGGTCTGCTTTGCATCCAGTCGTCAGAAACACACACACACACACACTGTGACCATCTGCTCAGCCCCAAATTCTCACCCTTTGTCTCCGACCGAGTCCATCTGGAGATCAGTAACAAGCATTCCTGGAGCCAGTCCTTCCCCCCTTCCTTCCAGCCTACTGCCCGAGAAGCGGAGTCCTACTCAAAATGAAGCGGGGATGCTCTGGGCCCACGGCTGGCACCCCAGCGTGCTCCGTCAACACGTGCTGACGGAGAACATCTTGGTTTCCCTCAATTCAGGTTGGAGGCATCTCCGACACCAACCAGATCTTCGGCCTGAGTGAGACGGAGCCCGGCTCCTTCCTGTACTACGCTCCTTTCGACGGCATCCTGGGTCTGGCCTACCCCCAGATTTCATCTTCCGGGGCTACTCCCGTCTTCGACAACATGTGGAACCAGGGGCTGGTTTCCCAGGACCTCTTCTCCGTCTACCTAAGCAGGTAAGTTGAGCAGGGCCGGGGTTGAGCAGGCCCAGCCCGGCTGTCCTGGGCTGGGTGGGGTGGGTGGGGTCCTCAGCCAGCAAGGGATTTGAAAGGTCAAGGTCCAAGTCTCAAGTGGTAAATCTTGGAGACAATGGTGTCAAATCCCTCCCTGACCAACCTCCTTCCTTCATTTTGTTTTACCAGTGTGACTTTTGTCGCCTTGACTTACACGATCAAATGTCATTACCCATTTGCTCCCAGCACCAGTCCCCTCGTGGCTAGCCCCCAGGAGTGGACTAAGTGGATCCACTTAAAATGGGGGCCAAAATTCCATAGCAAAAAATGAGAATAGGACTTAATGTTTTGAACAAGGGAATTTTAACTGACAAAAGCAAGTTTCTTCTGTTAGTTCCCATTATGACTATGAATTAATTGGAAGAATGAGTAAAGAATAAGCCAAGGGCTGGTTTGGTTGAGCAAAGGTTTATGCAAGAATATCAGAGGGTGTCATCAGTTTCCTCAAGACACTCAGCCTTCCTCCGTCATATCCTTCTCTCTTGAAGCGCTTTGCCATGCTCAATGTTCTCCCGGAGTGGCTAACTGTTCTGCTGTAACCTCATTGGGTCGCACTGTACAGTTGGATGTTTGCCGGGAGGCGGGGTGGGGTTCGCGGAGTGGGGCCCCCGTTTTATCCATGGCCAGTTCTTCCCTGGTTAATTTCCTACCTTCGCCTAACTTTGTTTCCCTGCCTGACCCGAAACGGCAGAGATTTAGAAAGTGAATGTCCCAGGAACCAGGACTCCTGCAATTTACAACCGGAGCAGCCATTCCTCCACGTCTGCCCTTGGCCACTTAATATTCTAGTCGGCTCGTACACAGAACCTGTCTTTATGGCTACTTCGGTATTTATCTTATTTCTCCGACCGATCAGGGCCTTCTCCATCACAATCACTCTGGACATTTGTATTTTTTTTTAATTTATTTATTTGTCAGAGAGAGGGAGAATGAGAGAGCGAGCACAGGCAGAGGCAGAGGGAGAAGCAGGCTCCCTGCCGAGCAAGGAGCCCGATGTGGGACTCGATCCCAGGACGCTGGGATCATGACCTGAGCTGAAGGCAGCCACTTAACCAACTGAGCCACCCAGGCGTCCCATTTTTTTAAAGATTTTATTTATTTATTTGACAGACAGAGATCACAAGTAGGTAGAGAGGCAGGCAGGGGCGGGGGGTGGGGGAGGGGAGGCAGGCTCCCTGCTGAGCAGAGAGCCCGATGCGGAGCTCGATCCCAGGACCCTGGGATCATGACCGGAGCCGAAGGCAGAGGCTTTAACCCACTGAGCCACCCAGGTGCCCCCACTCTGGACATTTTAGACCAGAGAATTCTTTACTGCTGGGGAGCTGTCCTGTGCATTGCGGGATGGTTAGCAGCTTCCCTGGCCTGTCTACTAGCTTTCAGTAGAACCCCCTTACCCCTTCCAAATCATGACAATCAAAAAACATCCCAGGTGTTGGCAAATTGGAAACCACCCCTGACTGAGAGCCAGGGAACTACATGATCAGGTCCTGATGAGCGGCCACTGTCACGTATTTGCTTCTCTTGAGGTCCCCGAAGCAATGAGAGCAAACATGGGGTAGAAACCACACACCTTGGAACCAGAAGGACCTAGGCACTCCGCGGCTCTGTGGCCGTGTGCCTTGGGGGAGTTGCCTCATGTTTTTGAGCCTCACCATAAGGTGGAAATGAAAATTTCCACTGTGTCTGTCATACACTTGGCACAGCTCCTGGCACTGGCAAGAGCCCCGGCAAGGGTAACTCTTGGGATGCGCATAGTAGATATTCGGGTGAATGAATGAATGAATGAGTTTCTGTCTCTCGCCCCCACTTTCCACAGCAATGACCAGAGCGGCAGCGTGGTGATGTTTGGTGGCATCGATTCTTCTTACTTCACTGGAAACCTGAACTGGGTTCCTGTTTCTGTCGAGGGTTACTGGCAGATCTCTGTGGACAGGTGAGAGCTCTGTGGATGGCCTACACCCTGCCGTGGGCTCTGGGTCTCCTTTCCATATAGACCTGTAGTTAACTAAGCTTTCTAGAACCCCCCTCGAATAGCCAGCACAGGGAAATGTACTCCAAGGGGAGAACGTGTTGGCCAAGCCAGAGAGACCCCAAGAAAGGCATCTCACTGGAAGAGGAAAGCCACTTTCCTTCTGGTCAAAGAGGCAGGACAATCTCCCAGCATACGCATCCACACACCCCAGCACCCAGGAGACATTGAACTAGCACACGTCCCTCCCACCCTAGGGTGAAGGAGCTGACTTGTTTCAAGGCATTCCTTTCCACTCTCCCCGTGGGAACCTGCCCCTCCCCCAAGCAGCCTCGTTCCCCAGCTGTCTGTCACCCAGCTGGCCTGCTAGGGTGACCAGCCGCCCAGGTTGGCCCAGGAATGAGCTGTTTCCTGGGACACCAGACTCACGGCACCAAAACCAGGATGGTCCTGAACAAACTGGCACATACTGGTCACCTTGTGTCTGCCCCAGCCCATCACATCTTCTGCCTCCTGCCCCTGCTCAGTATCTCCATCAGTCCCTGCCTGTGCTGTCCTCCTCCAGCTCTGCTCCTTCTTGGAAGCCCTCCCTGGCACCACCACCCTGTCTCCTGGTCGTGTGTCCTGCTCCTCCTGCTCTAGCACCATCATAACCCATCTTTCCAGACCACGCACTCGCTGCAGCCTGGAACCATGCGGCTGTCTGGTTGTGCATCTCCCATGCCTAGCACAGAGCGGGCGTTCCGCTGATATTTGTGGAGTAACTGAATGCGTGAAAGCATGAGAGCAGCTGGAATTTTATGTATCAGCCCATGGATGGAAGAGGGCCCCTCTGGGGCCACCTGGTTCCTCCTGGGGGAGATACACCCCCTGGGGGCTCAGGAGATGTTTACTTGTGTCTCATCCTCAGTATCACCATGAACGGACAGGCCATCGCTTGCAGTCAGGGCTGCCAGGCCATTGTTGACACAGGCACCTCTCTGCTGACTGGCCCAAGCAATGCCATTGCCAACATCCAGAGTACCATCGGAGCCAGCCAGGACTCATACGGCCAGGTGAGTCCAGCCCTGGCTGCCCTGTTCTAGACCCGAGGGGTGGGTGGGCCATGCAGGAGAAATCAAAGTCCTCCTAACCCTCACCTCTCTCCAGATGGTGATCAGCTGCTCAGCCATCAACAACCTGCCCGACATCGTCTTCACCATCAACGGTATCCAGTACCCTCTGCCTCCCAGTGCCTACATCCTGCAGGTAAGGGGGCTTGGGGCCAGCCACCTAAGGGGGCCTGCAGCGAACGTGGCCACGCACCCCTCATCCCCCACCACCCCGGCCTTAGCACAACGGGAAGTGATCTTCCTCAGGCCGAAGCTGACATCTGCTCTGGACAGCCTCCAGAGAAAAAGAAGACGCTTAAAATAAATGCATGAATGAAAATGGGGGGATGCGGCGCCCCCCAAGGGGAAAAGGGAGGCAAAGGCCAGTGGCAGGAAGAGAGGATTTCCAGTCAGACACCTGAGTCCAAGCCCTGGGTCTCAGTGACCGGCTCATGATTCCGAGCCAGTTGCAACCTGTCCCGGCTCTCGGTGTCCTCGTCTAGAAGCTAAAGATGTCAGCGTTCCCCACCCCCAGAGTGTGGGTGGGGTGATGGAGTGGGATCGACCACATCGATGCTACAGAGGGTTGAGCAAATGGAAACCTACCTTCCGTGGGGGCAGGGTTGGTGATGCTCCTACTATCTCTACCAAGTAACAAAATCTTTCCTTGGTAGAGATGAGCCACAGGACTACGCTTCCTGGACTATTAGAATGCCAGGTGGAAAACCAGTTCTGCCCCGAGGGTCGATGTCATTCAGCAAGAAGTATAGATGGCTAGGCTGTCCCCATCCCCAACAGGGATGCTGATTAATTAGGAGGGGGCGTGGCTAAGCAGTGGGAGGGCGTGACCTAAAGATCCCCAGGCGGTTCTAATGTACACCCAAGGTGGCGGCCCCGGTGCCCCTAGGATTCACAGCTGATGTGCTTTGCCACTGGACGGGGTCAGCATGAGAAAAAGCTGTGTCACCAGGGCTTCCAAAATCCTTCACGGCGGCTGACTTCTCCCCAAACCTCTTAGCTCCGATGCTGATGTCAGGCTCTGTAGGTCTGCCAGAAACACTGGATCATGTCTAGTAATCCCTGGAAACCAATAGCAGAGCCAGAAGCTTATACAGGCAGACCCCTGGCCAAGAAGAGCCAGGTCCCCGGACACCAGCCAGGAAATTCCTCCCTTGCGCGTGCCGTACGGCGGCCGGGGGACCTTGACGCTTCACCCCTGCGCCCCATCACCGGGGAGCCTGTGCCCCGTCTCCAGCTCTCTTCTCCTTTCCTCCAGAGCCAGCAGGACTGTGTCAGCGGCTTCCAAGGCATGAACCTCCCCACCGCCTCCGGAGAGCTCTGGATCCTGGGTGACGTCTTCATCCGCCAATACTTTGCGGTCTTCGACAGGGCCAACAACCAGGTCGGCCTGGCTCCTGTGGCCTGAGCCCGCGTCTCTCCCGCCGCGTCCCAGGAAGATCTAGCCTTAGTCGGCCACTCTAGATGTATATAATTCTCCTGACTGTGCTCCCTAGGCGCCTGTGGAGGTGGAATCTTGGCCCCCTTCCCTGTCATACCAATAACGTAGAATAAAAACCCATCCTCCTGAAAAACATGCTGTGTGTTTCTTCCCACACCTCCAGGATCAGAACAACGGGGCAAAGGGACAAGATGACCACGTCCACTTGGACGACACCAGACATGGCTACACACCCCCGTCATAGAGCAGGGGAGATGATGGGCCCTCAGCACGCCGGGCTGGGGGCATGAGAGGAAAGACGGACACCAGAAATCCCAGGCCCATTGCCTCCTCGAGGAATGGGGTACCTAGGTTCTCGGTGAGGGAGTCAACTTCTTATTTCTCCCAAAGGTGATAGGAGATAGAAAAGGGAAGAGATTGGGGGAGGAAGCCTTCCACTGATGGGGATATTCCTAAGCAGGACAGGCAGGGGGAGGAGGGGTGACCAAGGGTGACACTCTCACATCTCCCGGGCTGCTCTCTGGGATGAGCTGGTTGATCCAGACGAACACTGGAAACCCCTTCCATGTTCTGGGTGTGACACTGAACTGATCCAATGGTTTTCCAGTTCCCGTGGTGGGTGGGGTTGGGAGGATGGGTGGGGGTTGGGCAGAGTTTGGGGGAAGGCAATGGGCAGGCCTGTCGGCAAATACACCCTCACTGGCAAACAGAAAAAAAAAAAAATAGAGAAGCGTTTCTCCCAGTGGGTTTGGTAGCAAAACGTCCAGGGAAAAACAAAGTAGCATTCTAGGCCCTGCTTGGAGGTACAGGAGGCTGGTTTCCTAAAGGTTCCCAGGAAGTCATCTGCTTGACCTTGACCCAGCTCACCTGAGGCCAGAGCCTCTCTTGCTCCAAGCCTTTTGCAGTCCTGCCCTCCTCCGCTGGACTGTTGGGAAAACTCCCACAGCTGGAGACCTGGATTCCAGGCTGAGGGCTGATGCTGGGCCTCCCTACAGGGAGGGAGTGACTTTGGGGTGCCCAGACCGGGATGGCTTAGGAAACTCTCTTGTCACATCCTCCTCCAGTGTGTTGTTTGTCATTCACACAAATATAAGATGCTGGGCTCTAGGGTGCCCCGGGTCTCCCCAATGTCACGGATCCCCTCCCCAGCCCATTTTCCAGAGCTGAACAATCTATTTAAAACAGAAAACCTGATCACATCTCTTCCCTGCCTAAAACCTTTAATCAACGCCTTGCCCTTGCACTTGGAATAAGACAATACATCGTCCATCCAGGCTCTGCATGCTCTGGGCCCCGAGTACCTTCCCTGCCTCACCTTAACCCCCCTCCCCCTGAGTCCCCACCGCCCTGACCTTCTGCCACCTCCACAAATACCCAAACTCCTTCCCTACCTCTGGGCTCTGTACACATGGTGCCCTTTGCCGGGGATGCTGCTCCCTTTCTCTTGACCAGCGACCACCGAGGCTCCTGCAGACCCCAGCTTACACGCACCTCCCTGCCAAGCCTTCCCTGACCACCGTCTCATGGACCCCGGCCCTCCTATCTGTTGTGGCACTCGGGGTGCAGAAAAGCACTGCATTTCTGCCAGTGCCTGCTTTAGACCCAGGAGGGCCAGCACGGCTGAAGCCATGGCGTCAAGAGCAGGACCTGGCACATCGCAGGTGCTCAATCAACACTTGCAGACTGAGTGATGAATTCAAGATGACCTTGAAAGAAAATGACAAGGAAGCGGACCTGCTTTCACCAAGGGCATGCTTCAGACAGCATATGGGTCGGCTCCCATCCCCACTCAGTCCTGTCTGGTCCTGAGACAAACAGGTGGACTTCTCAGGTTTCTGGGGAAGAATTTCACACCGTCTGGGCCCCTTTGCTGTGTTTGTGTTTCTGGCATTTCCCGAGTACCTCCCACGAGGCAGGCAGCGTACTAGGCTCTGGGGATGTGGGGCCGTCTTCCTGGACCCTTCCTGCTCTGCTCCTGGGCCCCGCAGCTGCAGCTCAGCCCATCCCTCCCACCCCTCTTCCGTTTCCTCGCCCTGAGATTCCTGCATTCAGACAGAATCTAAAAAGACTCCCCTTTAAACAGACCGTTTGCACTGGGAAACCCGGAGCTGACATGTCTGATCTCTTTCTGCTTTGCCCCCGCCCCCACACCCCGAGATAAGATAGATTCACATTCCTGTTCTATCATCTCTGGCTTCCCTCCCGTCATCTTTCTCTGTTCCCTGCAGACCTCAGGGGTCTAAGCACAGCTCAATCCATCCCTCCCCTTCACACTTACCCAGGAGTATATTTTCATCTCCTGGGTCTCCGCTGCACTCGTCTGTGGAACCCACACGCTCCCTCCCCCCGGACGCAGGGGTCTCACGCTGAGCCGGTGAGAGCAGAAACGGGTACAGCCCCTAAGGAGCACTGTTTGGCAATATCTATCAAAATGAGAAACGTGGAGATCTTCTGGCCCAGTAACTTCCCTTCTGGGAATTTAGCTTTAAGACATACGCTTGCACACGTGCAGAATGATGTAAGTACAAGGTTATTCTTGGTAGCATCTTCTGCAAAAGCAAAATTGGAAATGACCCAAATGTCCTCCCACGGTGGGGGGCAGTTCAGCAGACTATGATGCATGCGAGAAGCTGCTGAGCTGGTGTAAAAAGGTTAAAAATGAGTGTGCTCCCCAGGTGCTGGGGAAAGCTTGAGAAACCATGAGGTGAAACACACACACACTAACAAGTGACAACCGGGCTTCGACCATGCTCTCTTTGGGTTACAGGGAAAGAAAAGAAGATTTGCTTGCACTTACATACAGGAACTGAGAAAGGACACCCAGAATCAGAAACGGTAAAAGGAGGAAGGGGGGAGCTGAGTAGATGTGGGATGACGGAGACATCACCCTGGACACAATTTTATACATTTTTATATCTGATGATGTGAACATATTACACATTCGAAATAAGGGAGGACGCCTGGGGGGCTCAGTCGCGTAAGCCTCTGACTTGGTTTTGGTTCAGGTAGTGATCTCAGGGTCGTGAGATTGAGCCCTACGTCAGGCTCTGTACTCAGTGGAAGTCTGCTTAAGGTTCTCTCTCTCTCTCTCTCTCTGCCCCCTCACCCATTCTCACTCTCTTAAAAAAAAAAAAAAACCCACACACAAAAATACAAAAAACAGGGCACCTGGGTGGCTCAGTCACTTAAGCATCTGCCCTCATCTCAGGTCATGATCTCAGGGTCCTGGGATGGAGCTTTGCATTTGGGCTCCCTGCTCCTTGGGGAGCCTACTTCTCCCTCTCCTTCTGCTTGCCACTCCCCGGGCTTGTCTACTCCCTCTCTGTCTCTGTCAAATAAATAAGTCTTAAAAAATTATCTTTTAAACTATTCTTTTTTAAAAAAAAAGATTTATTTCTTTATTTGACAGAGAGAGAGACACAGTGAGAGAGGGAACACAAGCAGGAGGTGTGGGAGAGAGGGAAGCAGACTCACCGATAAGCGGAGAGCCCGATGCGGGGCTTGATCCCAGGACCCCGGGATCTTGACCTGAGCCGAAGACAGACACTTAATGACTGAGCCACCCAGGCGGCCCCCCCCCACCAAAATATTTTTTAAAAAGCTAAAGGAAGGTATTCTTAAACCTCTGAGTTATCTTAACATTTTTTAAAATATTTTATTTATTTGCTAGAGGGAGTGTGCACGCACAAGCAGGGAGCCTGCCATGGGGCTCAGTTGCAAGACCCTGAGATCATGACCTGAACTGAAGGCAGACGCTTAACCGACTGAGCGACCCAGGTGCCCCTGAGTTATCCTCATTTGAAGCCTACTGTGGTTTATCCTGGAACCTGTTGATCTGAAAACCTCCAAAATCGGGTCTCTTGAATTAGGTCTGATCATTTGGCTCCTTGGGAATCCATAGGTCCGGTGAAACTGACACCAAGGACCAGACTTCGGGCATCCTGTCTTCCGCACCTTCTACTGCTTCTCTGAAGATTCTCCAATGTGGAATCCAGGTAAGGGACACTGAAGGGAGGGGGGTTCACCCAAAACCAAACACCACCCCACGGCCACCCCACAGAGTTTTAGAGTCTGAGAGTTCAGACCAGCTCCTCCCATTCGTTAAAAGCAGCCCTCACCCCTCTGGGGGTCTTGAAGGCAGTCCTCGGGGCTGCTGGAGCCGGCCAGCCCTGGACAGGGGCCCAAGCATCCTGAGGCTTCTCTCAGGCAGAACATGTTCTTACCAAGTCAGATCCCACTGGGGCCTCCCAACGTGTCGTGTCAACACTACTTGAAGGAGGACAGTTCTGAACCCCCCAAGGGTCCTGGGAAGGGACTGTGCTGACCACCGTGTAAGGTAGTAAGAATCCCGGCCAGTCCAGAGGCCCTCTGCAGACAGCTCCCTCCCCTCTTCCCCGAGAGCCTGCGTGTGGTCAGTGGGAAGGAGGCAGGCTGCATCCTTGTCCCCAGCCGGCTGGACAGGCTAGAGAACCAACAGCCCGGGAGCCAGAGAGGGACGGAAGGAGGATAATGCTGAGGTGTGTGCCAGTCTCCCAGAAGGTCTGCAGAAGGACCAAGTGCCCATAACCTACAGCTGTGACCCGCTCTGTAATGCACCGTGGTTGGTTTTCTTCCCGTCTCTGTGTCACCGCCCCCTCCCTTGCCGGGCCCCTGGGATCGCTCCCTGCCAGGTCAATGACTCTCCCCCAAATATTTCTCTCGAGGTCTGCTCTTGGGGGAAGCCCAAACCGAAGTAGGATAATCACAGCCCCCTCCACAAACTGTCCCTGAAACACCCCCCCGCCAAGAAGAATCCAAGCAGGTGTGATGGGAAGGGACAAAAGCCTGCCAGGGAGTCAGAGAAGCAGGGCTCTCCTCCCAGCTCAGATGTCACAATCCAAGTGACCTCAGGACTCTTCTCTGGGCCTCTGCAGTCCTCGCTGTAAATGGGGAGAGGGAGTCCAGAGAAGCGTTTGTTTTTTTTTTTTTTTTAGACTTGGACCATCTTGGGAAAAATGTTTACAGCTATCCTCCTGCCCTTTGTTTGCTTTTTCCGAACAGTCATAAACACGATTAACTTGGGCTCTACGGAGGGGGAAACCGGTATCAAAACCCAAACTGCGCACTTTTTTTGACTAGTGATGAGAAAACTGACACTCTCAGCCACTACCACATTGACAGCTGGATTGTTCGAGAAGTGGCGGTGTGGAGGCAGCCAGCATGCTGCACGTTCACCCTGAAACCAGATCCCAGGGGGCATCGCGACGTGGGCTGGTGGCCCCGGGGTGCAAGGACAAACCATGGAGAGGTGTGGAGCCATTAGCTCATGCCACGGTCACCGCTCCGTGTGACATTATCCAGAGGAAGGAGCTGGACCTAAGATCCCTGGGCGGGTCACAGCTGACCAGGGCATCCCAGACTTCACTCTGCACCTCATGCCTTGGGTCTTACTGGACAAGAAGCTCTCTCTCAAGTCTTGGGTTTCCACGCTCAGAACTAGAAATTCATTATTCCTGCCACCGCGCGGGGATTAGGACCTCACTGCCACACTGGGGTCTGGGTCGGTGCCCCAGATGGCCTTGCAGCCAGGGTCCCCACAGAGGCTCTGCCCTGGGACATGCGCTGAAGAGCCGGGCAGAGAAGAGCTGCGGGGGAGGGGGGTGCGATGCCCTGCAGATGTGGGTAGGGTCTGTGCCCTGGGGCTTGCAGAGTGAAGGGATTTCGGTGACAGCATATCTCCCTGTCTTCCTTCTCTGTCCCACCCCCATTAACGACAGCACTGTGCTCTTTCCATCTGTCATGTGAACTGGGTTCCACTGCCCCCCTTCAAGACTGGAGACTTATTCCCCCAGCTGCTGGGAAGGCTGTTGGCTGAGAGCTCTCAGCCATCAGCCCTCTTAGGAACGGCCTGGGCTAAAGGGAGCCCTGCCAAGGTCACGCCCCTTGCCTGGGACAGCCCAGTTAGAATTACTGGTCAACACGGGGGCACAGAGCCCTGGCTCCTGGCGCCAACTCAGGATAACTCTGAAGGGCCACCCTAGCCTCAGAGGGGGCTGGCTGAGGCTTGGGACTTCTCCCTCGATGCTGCCCTCCCCTCCTCCCGCCTGCCTGCAGGTGCCCCTGCTGAGGGTGCCCTGGGGAACCACGCGCACCCGGTCCAGCTCCACAGGGCTCCCCCCCAGGGAATCCAACCCAACCTCCTCCTCTATCCTTGCCCTTTTCTCTGGAGGAGCCCCCCTGTGTCAAAGGCAGCAGGTGCTTCCACAAGGCACCACCCCACGCCACCCCAGTTGGGTGCTGGTTTTTCTCCCGAGCTGGAGGGTTGAGATGGGGTGCTGGTTTCGCACCCGTGGGCTTGGAGCGACGTTTCCCCACCTTTCCAAAGGCAAGAAGTGAGCGAGCAGGGCCGTGTGGGGGAGACTGAGACAGGCTTTAATCAGGAAACCTCAGGGAGGGACGCGGGACGGCTGGTGGCCTAGTCCCAGGAGAATCCAGGGCCTTCGCTGACTCCTCTCCTCCAAAGCGGGGAGCTCAGCAGCCCCAACTGTCCTCAAAAGACGGGCCGGCAGTGCTGTCCAGGGAGGATACTGACCATGGAGAGTGCCGATTGCTGTTTTCACGGGACGTTCTAAATGCTTCTTGGGGATGAGGTTGCGTGGGGTCCTGGGGACTTTCCATCCCTCCAGGAGCCGGAGGTCAGAAGTGAGTGTCCGGAGTCAGTGGCCTCATTTGCCCCAGGGCCTCCCTGCCAGCTCCCAGGGCCACTGGCCCTTTTCTCTGTCCAGCGTCTCCCAGGCAGGGCCCCCACCTGGAGGCCTGCTTACCCGGTGGACTCATCCTCCCGTGAGGTCCCTGCAGCGGGCCACTGGGGGCTGGAGCTGGCTGTGGCTGCGAGGACCGCAGAGAGTCTGGAGGTGATGGGAGAGAGTCTTCGAGGCCGGAGGAGGGTGACGGGGCTCTCTGAGGGGCTGGGGGCCGTCGTGGAATGGGCTGAAGCTTCAGTCAGGAGAACGGCAGGTGAAGAAGACCTTCTGGTCCCTGTCTGGGCCCCAGAGGGGGAGACGGGCAGTTCTGGAGTCACAGGAAGAGGCCCAGGAGCCCCGGGAGAGGCTGGAGGTAGAGTGGAGGCTCCCGGAGGGCTCGAAGGCCCTGGTGAGGGCCGGGAAGCCACAGGCTTCCCTGGGAATGTGCCCCCAGGCCCCAAAGGGGGTGAGGGCGAGGCCCGGGCTCCTGAGGGGCTCGTGGGTAAAGTCTGCACGTTAGACAGGTTCGTTCTGAGGAGGAGCTGGAGGGCATGGGGCACTGGCTTCGGGGGCAACACCGCCGGGGGGCCTGGACAGGAGCTACAGTTCACCGGGGCCTCGACATCTCCACGGGGACTCCGAGCCGCTTTGCCGACCTCCACGGACTTCCTCTCCGGGGCATCTGGGGGAGGTAGAGGAAACAAGATGCCCTGGGGTTCTCCCAGATGGCCACGGCGGCTCTGGGACAAGCTGCACGGGGGACAGAGACCTCTCCTGGCTGCTGAGGACCAGTGGCCCCTGCCGCCAGGGGTAGACCAAGAGGGAACCAGGAGCAAAGGGAGGCAGTCCGCCCAAGTCACTCTACCAGGCGTTGGCTGTGTGACCTTGTAGGAGGTGCATAACTCCACTGGGCTTCCATGTTCCCATCTATAAAATGGGCATCCTAATGACTTACAGGGCCACTCTGAGGACTCAATGAATGGTGCGCAGGAAATCCCAGCCCACACCCCGCAGTTAACCCGGACTTCGGCTGACTACCGTGTGTCAGGGCGGGAGGCTCATTGATCGTAATAAACATTCCATTGCGTGCAAGCTGCTGAGAGTAGGAGAGGCTCTCCCACCTTTGCTCACTTGTGCGGGGAACCTTAAACTGCTCTAAAAAAAATCAAGTCTGTTGAAAAAAAATTTTTTTAAATCTCAGCCCGGAGCCTGGAATATTATAATGGCTTGATATGTGGGAGGAGAAAAAGCAAAGGAAGAAGATGGGCAAAGAGAACACGGTGGGGAAGAACCACAAGAAGGAGGAGTGTTGAAGAACTGTACAATCAGGAGGAGACAGATGCGGTCAAGCCCAGAAAACCGGGAATGATTATATTTTAAAAATCACCCGGAGGACGGTCCCCAACTCTGAACATTCCTGAAGGCCCTGGATTGTACATGGAGTGTGTGAATGGAACAGTATGTGATTTATAGCCCATGAAAACTGCAGCTTTTTTTAATTACCAAAAGGAAACCATTCACATTCTACCGCCACAAAAAGTGGTTTCTTCTTATATGGAGCTCTTGTTAGGAAGAGGTGCGAGGCAAACGCAGCCAAAGCAGCGTGTTCCAGGAGAAGGAGCCCAGAACTGCGCCTCACCTCCCTGTGCCTCTGTTTCCCCATCCAGAGGCAGCAGAGCACGAGGGAAGGAATCAGGGAGACCTGGGCTTGAGCCCAGCACCACCAACTAGAGAGCAGTCTTAAGACAGAAACCTAACTTCTCTGGACCTCCGTTTGCCCATCTGCAAAATGGAGATATAACCACAGCAGCCACATTCCTGGGAACAAATAAAGGAGGTAACATAGGTCACATGCTTCGGACGCGGACTGGCTTCTTCGCGCTTAGCCTCCGGACAGCAGGAGGAATAACCATCAGCTTGCCGAGAAGTGTGTGATGGTTTCAGGAAGCAAAATCTAGAAATCAAGGGTTCTCAACAACAGGGCCAAAGGGGCTCAGGAGGCTTCCAGCCCCCACCCGTCCTGAGGGCTGCGCTTCTCCAGCCACGGACCCCAAAAGTGACCCTAAATAGAGAGGATCCTCTTCAAACGGCCTAAGGAGTTAAACAGATATTTTATCCAAGAGGAAATCCAGGCCACAAAACAGGAGAAAAATTCACTGTCTTCCTAGAAGTTTAAAAAACATAAAGCAGGGTGTGCCCGGGTGACTCAGATGGTTAAGCGTCTGCCTTCGGCTCAAGTTATGATCTCAGGGTCCTGGGATCGAGTTCCGCATCAGGCTCCCTGCTCAGCAGGGAGTCTGCTTCTCCCTCTACCCCTCCCCCTGCTTGTGCTCTCTCTCTCTCTCAAATAAATGAATAAAATCTTTTTTAAAAAAGAAGCATAGGGACGCCTGGGTGGCTCAGTTGGTTAAGTGGCTGCCTTCGGCTCAGGTCATGATCCCGGCGTCCTGGGATCGAGTCCCACATCGGGCTCCTTGCTCGGCAGGGAGCCTGCTTCTCCCTCTGCCTCTGCCTGCCACTCTCTCTGCCTGCCTCGCTCATTCTCCCTCTCTCTCTCTGACAAATAAATTAAAAAAAAAAAAAAAGATCACTCCTGAAGAACTGAGATTTGAAATTTAAAAAAAAATAAAATAAATTAAAAAAATAAAATAAAAAAGAAGCATAAAGGGGCGCCTGGGTGGCTCAGTGGGTTAAGGCCTCTGCCTTCGGCTCAGGTCATAATCCCAGGATCGTGGGATCGAGCCCCACATTGGGCTCTCTGCTCGGCAGGGAGCCTGCCTCCCCTCCCCCTGCCTGCCTCTCTGCCTACTTGTGATTTCTGTCAAATAAATAAATAAAATCTTTTTTTTAATGACCTTTTTTTTTTTTTAGATTTTTATTTATTTATTTGACAGATGGAGATCACAGTAGACAGAGAGGCAGGCAGAGAGAGAGAGGGAAGCAGGCTTCCTGCTGAGCAGAGAGCCCGATGCGGGACTCGATCCCAGGACCCTGAGATCATGACCTGAGCCGAAGGCAGCAGCTTAACCCACTGAGCCACCCAGGTGCCCAATAAAATCTTTAAAAAGAAAAAAAAAAGCATAAAATAGGTACTCTATGGACATGTTAAATCAGAAAAATTCAATTCAAGACACACAGTGCAGAGCTGGTGGGGTATGGAGAACCAGCTATATCATGATGAGTTTCCTGTTTCTCAAGGACCCCATCAGGTGAGGACTCCTGTCTGGTGACACACTGTCCTGCCCCAGGAGGACCCACAGGGCTCCCAATGCCCCACCACCCAGTAATCCACCTGCTAACCACAGGGCCCAACCATGTGTCTTCACCACATGCTTACTGTGTGACCTCGGGCAAAACACATTCTTCTCTGAGCCTGGGTTTTGCAGATCCAGCCCTTTACAAGTTCTAGGTTTCTGGGAAGAAGAGCAAAGTGCAGGAAGACAGTGGAGAAGCTTCAGGACCCAGAGGTCTGCTTACCTGGGCAGGAGGAACAGCAGTCTCCGGGGGGCCCAGAGGGGTCAGAGCAGGCCCGTGGGCAGGGGACCCTCTCACAGCTCACCTCTCCCAGCTGGGGAAGCACAAGGACACACATGAGGAAGCCCAGATCTTCACCCCTCCCGGAACAGTGGCCCCACGGAAGAGTGCCCTCTTCCACCCACAGAAATATCCTGGGACGGAGGCTTTAAGGAACCCACAAAGAGGGAGGGTACCATCGAATCCAAAGGGATTCTGGCTGTTATTTCAAGTTGGGAAGGTGGGAGGAAGATGGGCTTCTGTGTGCTAAGGGGACTCAGTGCTTTGCAAAGGGACGAAAGGCAAGCAGCCGTCCCCAGGCCCAGCTTACCTGGCATGTGCACTGGGTACAGGGTGGGAGGAAGATGGGCTTCTGTGTGCTAAGGGGACTCAGTGCTTTGCAAAGGGACGAAAGGCAAGCAGCCGTCCCCAGGCCCAGCTTACCTGGCATGTGCACTGGGTACAGGGCTCATCGTCCAAGGTGAACACCTGGCCATTCACCACCTTCCTTCCCTCGTAGTTGCAATCTGCAGGGGCAGAGGAGACCAAGCCGTGAGAGCCGAGGCCTCCCAGGCACCTCGGGTGTGGGGCGGTGGCCTCCCCACTCACCTCTGCACACTGGGCAGCACTCCCCGTCGGGGTGGAAAGGGTAGGTGCAGGTGATGGGACAGTCCACGGGAGAGCAGGCCACGGATCCCAGCTGTCCGACACAGAAAACACAGGAGGCCCTTTGTTCTGGGCCACAGAACAAAGGGTGTCTGGGAGGACAGCCACAGAGCCACCAAGTGCTCATCAGAGCCCCCATAGTGCGGGGACAGGTTCAATCACTCAGAGTCTGTCTTCCTGACAGAGGGCAGGCCCCAGCTGAACAAACCCACGAATTGCCCAGGAAAGGTGAGCACCAAAAACCAAGGAGAGGGAAGAACCTAGAAGCCTGGAGCTCCACAAAGCCCATGAATGAACAGGGTCACTCAGAGGCCGAGATGTTCACCCTGAGGTCCTCTGATCCCGCGGACCCTGCCCCTTTCCACGCTGCGTCCTCACCCACTGCCATCAAAGGGGCTCCCCCTGCATCAAACGTTTCCTGCAGCACAAGCAGGAAGGCCTGCCCCCCGCCCCCACCCCCAGCCATTTTCCCAATCTGAATGATAGGAACAGTCCCACATGCTTTTTCAGACTGAGAGGCAGTCTGGCTTAGAGGCCAAGTGTGCCTCCCAGAACAGAGACTCAGAACACCAGGATTCGACTCCTGGCACTTCGGCTGACTAGCTGTAGGATCTTGAGGGAAGGATGACTTCGTCTCTCTGTGCCTCATTTTTCTGACCCACAGATGGAGGACACGGTGGCTCCTACCTCATAGGATTCTCCCCAAGATTAACTGAGCTCATGCAGGGAAACGGCCGAGAGCCAGACCGGCCCAAGGCAAGAGCACCATAATGGGAGTCTATTAAAGATGGTGGCTCAGCCCTGGGCTTGAGACCCTCCCCTGAGTCCTCAGGGAGCACTCCCACATTACACTATAAGGGGCCCCCAAGATGCCCCCTGGCAGAGGACTTTCATGGGGCAAGCTTAAAAAGCTTTCATGGGGGACGCCTAGGTGGCTCAGTTGGTTAAGTGGCTGCCTTCGGCTCAGGTCATGATCCCAGCGTCCTGGGATCGAGTCCCACATCGGGCTCCTTGCTCTGCAGGGAGCCTGCTTCCTCCCTCTGCCTCTGCCTGTGCTCGTTCTCTCTCTCTCTCTCTCTCTCACTGACAAATAAATAAAATCTTAAAAAAAAAAAAAAAAAAGCTTTCATGGGGCAAGCTTAAAAAGATTTCTCTGCCCCTGGGTAAAGATTGACCCTGGGTAGGGCTAGAGGGAGCCAACTTTCACCGTGACCTAGAGTGACCTTCCCCGTGCGGGGCTCTGGATGGGCCTCCAAGGTTCTGGAACTAATGTGAGCCCGTGGGGAGGTTCCATAGACAGGGGTCAGGGCCAGGTGGGCCGTACCAGGCAGATGCAGCTCAGACATGGGTCCAGCACGGACGGGAAGGTCTGGTTGTTGTAGAAGATTCTGCCTGTGTAGGTACAGCCTGCCGGAGAGAGCACGGGGGTGAGGGCCCGCTGGGTAGGAGGCCGGTGACCAGGCTCCTGCCAAGGGCGAAGGGCTGAGAGTCTTCTGGGTAACAAAGGTCAGGCCAATTGCCTCCCCAGGCAGTCATCCCTGGGGTTTGGGGAAGGGACAAAACACAGGTCTGGATTGGGTGTTTTTGTTTTTGCTTTCTTTGCACTGGGTTTAGCAGAGGGGTCAGAGTGTCTCCACTTCCAGGGAAGGGAGCATTTCTTGGGCGGGATCAGGCCAGAGGGACTGGCCCAGGCACTACAGCCATCCTCTCTGCTCTTCCCCCCAGCAACCCACTCACCCAGTCTCCACCTTCCAGAACATTCCCCCAACCTCTCCCCTCCGCTTCCCCAAGCCCGCTGAGGTCTGATCTGAATGCTGCCACCTTGGGGACATTTATCACATCCTAGGAAGAATGAAAGCAGGCTATAGGACATCAGGGGAATGTTCTAGAACATCAGTATGTTATTTGTTAGATACAGGTACATGTTACAGACCTGCGGCCTACAGAGACAGAGATACTTCATTGAAAGAGATCAGAAAAACAAAACCATGAGGCTAAAAGTGATAAGGGGCCCTTTTTAATTGTTTTTATTTTTGCTGTATGTACTTCAATAAAATGTTACTTTTGAAATCATGGAAAAGGGGAACATTGGTATAAAAAAATAAAGCAGGGGCGCCTCGGTGGCTCAGTCGGTTCAGTGTCTGCCTTCAGCTCAGGCCATGATCCCAGGGTGCTGGGATTGAGTCCTGCATTGGGCTCCCTGCTCTGCGGAGAGCCTGCTTCTTCCTCTCTCTGCCTGCCTCTCCGCCTACTTGTGATCTCTCTCTCTCTATCTCTGTCAAATGAATAAATAAAATCTTAAAGAAAGAAAGAAAATGTTTTAAAAAAATAAAGCGGCATTGTTAAGTTCTCTCACTGTTCCCTAATTGTTTCACTGGTATGGTTCCTTGGTCACCCCCCCACCCAGGCTGGAAGCTCAGAGAATGTCTGTATCTGCTTCCAGCACCCAGATAGGGCTGGCCTTGGGCAGACGGATTTATGCCTCTGAAGCCCAGCTTCCTCATCTGTCCGGTGGGCTTGCCCCGTGGGGCTGTGGGGTCTGAGTTTTGCATGGAGGAGCCTGGTGCAGGGTGAGCCCAGATGTGTATGGGGCGGGGGGTGGTGTCAGGGATCCCTGCCGAGGGGAGCAGGGGATGCTGTGCTCTGTGCACCCCCCCCTCCCCTGCAGCAGGAAATTACCTGCAGAACAGTCCGGGCAGCACTGTCCTGGGATCCGAATTGGGTGAGGGCAAGAGTCCACACAGTCCGTCCTCTTACAGCTCACTGAACCGTCTGCCTGAAGGAGGGAGAACTTCACCCAGACCCCACCTGTAACACCGGCCCCGCCTCCCTGCCGCCCTCCAGCCTCCCAGCACCCCCACCCGCACCCCCAAGAGAGGGCCGTGTTGCCCACTGGCCGAGGCTTGGCACAAAGAGCACCATGATGCTGCTGGGGGGTGGCAGGTCCCCCACAAAGAGGGCCGGCTACTGGGGAAATGGGGTGTGAGCCTTCCACGAAAGCCTCCTTATGTACGGAGAGAGCAGGTCAGGCCGGGCCTCTGGTCTCCGTGGCTTCCTGTCCCTCTCTAGTGGCAGCCAAAGCTCCACATCAGCCCATCCAAATTCTTCTCTCAGCTTTTCCCTGGAACCCTCGCTCACCCCAAACCTATGGAGTACAATAAAATCCTATTTTTATAGAAAACTATTCCACCGGAAATGTCTATTTCAGAAGACAAAAGCACCACATATGGTTCCCTTTTTTTTTTTTGTCTCTAAGACTCTGAATGTTGATGAAGCCTTTGTGTTGCTTTCTCATACTATGAGGGCCCTGGGTCAGTCATAAAGGGGAAAGGGAGCGGATGTGCTCTCCTCCCAACTGTAATTCCGATGAAATGTTTCCAAGTTTTGCAAGGGTCTTGGGCTTTTTCACAAATGGTGCATCCGAGACCGGTGACGCCGGTGCCTCTCACATGCCAATGGCCAGACGAGTCACCCAGGGGATTAAAATGCAGATTCTGAGCGCAGAGGTCCGAGCAGCCTGGAGAGTCTGTGTGTCCAGCAGACACCCCCGGGGGATGGCCCTTGTTTTGAGAGATAAAGCTCTAAGCTCCGAGGGACTAAAAGCTCTTCTAAAGCAGAAAGGAAAGCCAGCGTGTGCTTCAACATCGAGCCAAAACCAGGCTGTTCCTTGGTAAGCAGCTGTTTGCCTCTGGGCCCATCGACTTTAAGACCTATCTCCTGACCCGCTTCCCCCGAACTGTCACAGATTTAGGTCCATGAAGGAAACCCCGCAGTTTCACAGGGAAGGCCCGAACCATGGAGCCTCGGGCCATCCCACTCCTTCAGTTATCCATCCCCAGGGAAATCCTGCTCTTAGGACCCCGACTGCTCCCGGACCAGCGGCTCACACCCCATTCTGTACAGATGGGACCTGCCGGCATAGGAGGGGGACAGCTTCGGGAGTGGCAGGGAGGACCCGGTCAGGGCCAAGGGGTTCTGCTCGGGGCGAGGCAGGGACAGCCGGGGGTTGGGGGAGCAGCTGAAGGCGTGCAGGTTGCCATTCACCTGGCAGATGCATAACTCACAGGGGTCACCCGGAGACCAGATCTGTCCGATCGGAAACTCAACCCCGTTGTCGTCGAGAGAGCAGCCTGGCCGGGGGACAACGAGGGAGAAAGCGTGGTTGGGCACAAGTGCTGAGGAGGGTCCCTAATGCCTGCCCAACCTACAGGGCGCCCCCCCCACCCAAGGACAGACGCTGGGCTTACTCATGCCCCACAGTCCCCCAGTGTCCATTCTGCCCCCTGCTGGGCCCAGGGACTGCCCGCAGCTGCCGGCCCAGCTGAGGCCCGGGGAGTGGGGAATTGTTCCCTCCAAACACGCGCCTGTTCCACACAGACAGGCTCAAGCAAACAGATGCCGACTTCCGAACCCATAAATGCACACACTCGCACACGGGCCTGCTCACACGCACACACACACTCCGAGACACACACACGCAGATGGCACTCCCACACACATGGGCACACTCACACATAGACACGCTTCCCGAAACACACACACACGTGCACACACAGTCTCCGCAGGGGCCATGCAGCCTGCCTCTTGGAGGGCATCCAGGCCCCGTGTCGGGCAGAACGCCAGCAAGCAGGGCCGGGGGGGCTGCACCTGTCATGGGTGTGGGTTCCCGGCAGGTAAAACAGCACTGTCCAGGGCCCAGCCACCACTCCTCCCGGGGGCAGTCCAGTTCTGGACATGGTGTGAAGGAACATTCCACTTCCCCATTCTGGAAGAGAACCAAGGGCACAGGCTATGAGGGCAGCTCCCCAGCCCTGGGCCGTCCAAAAGCTTAAAGAGGAGCCTGGCAGGCTGCTGTCACCCTCCTAAAAGTGACAAAGAATCTTGAGGGAGCAGAAGGAGTAGGAGTGGGGGTGGGAGGCAGGAGGTTGGCAAGGAAGGCTGGGAGCGTGTTCCGGGATGTCCTGGCTGCTGGGATGGGGGTCCCTGCCAGCCTGGGCTGCAGCCCCAGACCCTCATGCCCTCACTTCAGCTCTCACTCCAGTCCGCCCTCACTCTGCAGCCAGAGGAAGTTCTCGTGCACCAATGGGATCACACAGCTCCAAACCTAGAACCCATCAGCAGCTCTGCCGAGCCCAGAGCCTTCTGCCTGGCTGGCAAAGCCCCTCACGACCGAGTCTGAGGCAGAGACTATGGAGCCCCCTTCTCCCCAAGACCCCTTCCCCCAAGCACTGCCCTTGGGTGACAGGGGACGGGCCCTCCAGGTACCTGGTTGGTTCCTTAACCCCCCACTCCCCTCCCTGGGAGCAGAGAGAATATATAGACAAGTGACTGATGTCCAGCTCCCTGGCCTCTGGCTATACCCTTCTCGGCCATGCAACTCACTCCAGAGCTCCCCGCGGGGTCTCAGCCTAAGACCCCATGGTCACCTGGCTCCTTCCCCCCGCCCCCGCCCCCCCAGGTCCCACTTCCCTGGCTGGTTCCTCCTGCAAATCTTTGGAAAATCCCTTACACAAGAATCCCGCCCTGGGCCCTGCTTCTCAGACCCCAACCCAAGCACCCCCACCCCGTCTGCAGACTCTTCTACTGCCTGACTCGTTGCCCACATCCTACACCCCTACCAGAAGGGACATCTTCAAGCCCTGATAACAGGCATGTGCTCTTGCCCCCTGCCAGGCACCCCTGCCTTGGCTCCTCTTCTGGTAAGCCCCTCACCCAGCAGATCTCGGCTTAGCTCCCCTCCCTCCAAGAAGCCTGCCCCTCTGGTCAGGAACCCTCTCCACCACCTGCCCATGGCCCACCTAGGCTGTGAGCCCCCTGGAGGAGGGACCAGGGCTGCCCTGTGTTTAGCTGTGCCCCCAGCACTCAACATTGCCCCAGGCACACAGTAGGTGCTCTATAAATAGCTCCGCTAAAGGGAGAACTGCAAGGGGACAGTGGGAAGGCTTTGGTGAACGCAGGTCCCCGTAATGCCTCTGCTGCCTCCGTGTCCCTTCTGCCGCACGGCAGCTCCTATTCTCCGGGTTGAGGCAAGCTCAGGAAGCCCTGTACCTGGCCGCCTCTCCCTCACCCACCTACCTGGCAGACACAGGTGGTACACTCGTCACCACCCCCACTGAACACAGCCCCGTCTGCGTACCACCGGCCGTGGAAATAGCATCTCACTGCGGGGGAGAAAGGGAGAGGCAGCTCAAGGTCTTTGGGCTGGGGCAGCTAAAGAGAAAGCAGAACAGTGGGTCGGGGGGCCCTGGGGAAGCTAACATCCTCCCACCACGTCCACAGCGTGTGCCCCATTCAAGGAGCCAGCCACTCCCTCCCAAGCCCCCCCCCACCCACCGAAACTGCACTGCTGCTTGAAAACTGACGCAGGAATGAAACTAAGACCCACATGTAGACTAAGACCCTTAACCAAAAAGGGAGGGGACTCCCAGAATCACTAAAGAGTAACAGAAAAGCAGGAATGAAAAGAGACTGTCCCAGGGGCACCTGGGTGGCTCAGTTGGTTAGTCTGCCTTCAGCTCAGGTCATGATCCCAGGGTCCTGGGATCGAGTCCCCACATCAGGTTCCCTATTCCTCGGGGAGCCTGCTTCTCCCACTCCCTCTGCCTGCTGTTCCCCACTGCTTTTGCTCTTTCTGTCAAATAAATGAAGAAAATCTTTTAAAAAAGAAAGAAAAAAGAAAAGGAAAAGAGACTGCCCCAGATACCTAAGACAAGGTCTGAGACCAAAGCCATCCCCTGGAGACCAGGAGGAATCACCGAAAGCTTCTTTTTTTTTTTTTTTTTAAGATTTATTTATTTATTTGACAGTGAAAGAAGACAGCAAAAGCAGGAACATGAGCAGGGGGAGTGGGAGAGGGAAAGCAGGCTTCCTGCAGAGCAGGGAGCCTGATGCGGGGCTCAATCCCAGGACAGTGGGATCATGACCTGAGTCGAAGGCAGACACTTAAGGACTGAGCCACCCAGGAATCCCCTCTTATCCAAGGATCCCGCACTGATAAAACAGCCCGCAAGCCGGCCCAGGCCCACCCTGCCTAGTCGGTCTGCCCTGGATTCAAATCCCAACTACACAACTCACTAGGGAGGGATTTGGAGCAACATCCTTAATTTCACTAAACCTCAGTCTTCCCAGCTGTAGAATGGGGTTGATAAGAGCTGTAGACGGTTACTGCCTCATAGGCAGTATATTACCTACTCAAAAATGTCTTAGCTAAAAATAATATTTAAAATGTAAGAAAAATGCTTTTTTAATGAACACCAGCTTTGCAATCAGGTAGGCTCAATTTCAAGTTCCATTCTTATATTAACTGGTTGTAGGTCTCTGGACAGTGATGACCTTGGTGAGCCTCGGTTTTGTAATCTATGAAATAGGGTTATGAATAGTACTCCTCCAGGCTGAGCCACACAGATGCGATGAGATCAAGGGCTGGCAAGCAACAGCACAGAGCTGTCAGGGAACATTCGTGATGATGATGAGGTCATCCCAGGAAAAGAGAACCACATTTTTAACAAAGGACCAACTCATTAGTGGGGAAGGGGAGACGCCCTCCCAGTCTCAAGACAAAGCCATGCCAAGGGTGGCCTCACACCCCTTCCTGGCTGTCCTGAAGGCACATCCCGGGGCAGGGGCTGCCTGAGCAGGGAGCCCGATCTAGCGTCCAAACTACAGCACACGTAGTAGGTGCTCAATTAAACTGGCACTTTGAAACACTGCACTTGATTTGAATTTCTAAAACAAAAACCAATCTCCATCCTCTGCTCCACTCATCCTTCCCCCCAAAACACAGAAAAAAACTAACCCCCCCACCCGCACCCCAAAGATTCACTGACCTGGAACACAAGTACAGCAATCTGACTTCAGGGGGGCCTGACAGGGGCCGGGAGGACACTCGGGGGAGATGCAGGACACATTTCCAGCCTGAGCGAGGGAGAGATGGTGCTGGATGGGGGAGCAGAGGGCAAGAGGAGAACCAGGCCCTACAGCCCCTCAGTTTGTCTCCTACTTCATGCAACCCCTTGGGTCCCCTGTCCAACACCAAAGCCCCCTAAAGGAAATCATCCAAGACCTCTGAATGCCACCATGGTGACAGCAAGGACAGTGTGCAGGGACCCAGGTCCTGGCATTTACCGCCGTGCGCCGAGGCGTACAGGAGCTTTGCAAGGATGCTGGGAAGAGGCAAATGGAGGTTATGCCACCAGAAACACCTTCCCGTGCAGCTCAGTTTTGAACCAGGTAAAATCTTGGCTATTCAAAGGATTAACTTTAAAACTAAATTTCAAAATTTGAAGTTAAGGCAAAACAAAATGAAAACCTGCCTCTGGAGCCAGCCAGAGCTAAGAAGCTGTATTTGCTCCCCCACTAACGAGTCATGTGACTTTGGTCAACATCCATCAGCTCCCAGAGCCTCAGTTTCCCTATCTGTGAGACAAGCCAGAAACAGCGCCTCCATCGGGGATTGCCGAGGACTGGTGCCGTGACATGATCCACAGAGGTGCTTGGCCACTGTGTGTGCATGGCACAGGGGGGAAGCTCAGTAAAGAGGGGCGCTGGCTGTCTCCATGCCCTGCCCCCCACTCCCCCTCCCCAGCCTTCCACGGTGGCCGCTGCCCTCGCCACCTGGCCAGTGAAGGTCAGAGGGTGGCGGTGAGGGGTGGTAGGCCGACCCCAGGCTGTGGACGCAGACCTCGGCTCAAATCCCAGCTCATGCCTGGGTTTTGTCATCGGTAGAACAGGGACGGGAGAGCTGACTGGGACAAGCTACCAGCAGCCGCGGCTAAGGCAACAGAAGAAAAGCCCCAAGCCCTGAGCCTGGTAGACCCGGAGGGCTCCTAAAGGAATCAATGGGACAGCACCTGGCCGTGTCTGGAACACAGTAGGAGCTTAATAACTATTCCTTGAGAAGCAAATTGGCCTATAGCAAAATAATACTCTTAACAAACTGGTAATAAGCTTCCTCCCTCCCAAGTGTGGATACCTATAGGGTGTCAGGATGGCCGAGGGGGTCTAAGACGCCAGACTCAAGCTTCGCTTCCCAACTGTGGATACCTTTATTGGGCTGGCAAATATTTTGCCTGGACAGAAAAACAGCCTCCCTGGTGGGAAGTTTCCGAGGGAGTTCCATCCCCTCCCCTTCCTCGACAGATGGACCCTGTTTGCCTGCTGGCTCTTTGCTGCTCAGCAGAAAGCTCCTGGACTCCACAGACCCTCACGGCTTTACATTTGACAGGTTCCGACCAAAATCCACAACCTGGGAAACTCTTACTCCGTTTGACAAGCTCACCTTCAACATCGGAGCTTTCCCTCTTCCTCTAAAACCCCCAAAGGTTAGGAAAACAGCCACAAGGCTTTGGGGCTCTTGTGATGCTCACCAGGCAGACACAGACAGCGCAGTTCTCGTCGGGAGGGGAAAACACGTCCCCTTCGGCTCGGATGACGCCACTGTGAAAACAGCCTTTTTGAAAGACAAACAGGAGTGGAGGCATCAGACCTCTTCAAAGCAGAGGAAGCTTGAGGTCTCATTACTTTTCCAGGCGTAATGTCCCTGGAACCTTCTCTCACTGGCCAGGATGCCCCAGGAGCGGCAGATCCAGGTACCCAGGACTGTGTGGTCCTAGGACCCCTGGAGAAGTAAGCAGGAGACACCCACAGAAGATGGCCCAGGAGGGTTCCATCTAGGTCTATAAACCCCAAACTCTACTGAGAACGTGGCATTTTATTCCCATACGGCAAGAAAGGCAGCCAGGCAGCCCCGGGTTCAAAAACCTGGTCTGTCCATTCAGTTAACCTGCGTGACTTGGATATGTCACTTAACCTTCATGGATTCGGTTGTCTTTACTGTAAAGTAGGAATACCACCACGTGCCCTGCAGGGGCCTCGGATGGACCCACAGCCTCACATGGAAGGTACCCAGCCATTCACATTCAGAGCTCAGTATACATTAGGAACATAGTAAAAGGTCACGATTATCATTAAGAAGCCACTAAGTCTGTTTCTCATTCTAACCCTTCAGAAGATGTCTTCACTGCTGCTCCCTGGGCAGCAGCTCTAGCATCTTATGGCCAAAGCTTCAGAGAAGACAAAAGCTCAGGCCCCTCCCCATATCTACAGAATGAGAAGCTGTGTTTTCACAAGATCCCGGGGATCCCTGTGCAGAGTGAGTTGTGAGAAGCTCTGTGGAAGGACCTGTGAAGATTTAGGGTCTGTATCCTAACAGCAAGGGTAAGTGAATGAAAAACTGTAAGCAGATTATGGAAATAAATTGGAAAGTGCAATTTGCAAAGGATTACTCCTCTGGCTACAGGAGGGGAGTTGGGGCAGGGGAAAGGGACGGCTGGGCAGAGTTGGGGAAACTCACTGAACGTATGAAAGGATGAAGCCCAGAAGATGAAAAGTTCCCCCTTGAGGGATACCACAGCATAGACCAGTGGTTCTCAAAGTGTGGCTCCTGGGCCAGCAACACCAGCATCACCCGGGATCTTGTTAGAAACGCAGATTCCCAGCCCTGGCCCACACCTGATGCATAAGAAGCTCTGGGGGATGAAACCCAGGAATTACCCTTCTAGTGATTCTAATGTACCCAGAAGTTGGAGAACAGCCTTTCAGCTGCAGATGGGCTGGGGAAGGGAAGGAGTAGGACCATGTGGGGAACTCATAGCCTTCCCCAGACCCGCTCCCACCTGTACACGACGGGCAGCAGCCCCCATCTTTGGAGGGAACCGGGTGGGAACAAGCAGCTTCACATGTCACCTTTTCACAGGTCACCTCCCCATTCTGGAAGCAGAAGCAGGAGTTCCAGCCATCACAAGGCCCCGGACACCAGACCCAGGCAGCCGCCAGGATCCCTCCCACCTACCTGGCACCAGCACTGGGAACACCCAGGCTCTGTCCAGCGGCTCCCAGAGTCATACGTGGATCCCAGGTGCCAGCAGGCAGAGGACCCTGGTGCCATCTGTGTCACTTCTGAGCCCCTGGGCAAGGACTGGGACACCTCCTGTGGTTGTGAGGGAGTTCCAAGGGTCCCCAAGAGGGAGGCACGAGGCATGGTGGTAGCCACCAGCCGAGTTGGGACAGAGGGCAAGGATGTGGGTGGTACAGGGGTGGGAGAAGGCAGACTGGTGGTCCTGACCCCAGCTGGGGGCCCCGGAGCCCCGGAAGGAGGACTGCGTCCGGGGGAGAGAGCAGGCCGACCGGCCTCTGGGAGCAGCAGGAGCATGTTGGGCGGCGGCTGCAGAGGCTGCAGGATGGCAGATGGGGCGAGCACAGCTTTCGGGAAGGCTGAAACGCAAGCAAAGGGGTCTCCTGAGGGAGGTAGCGGGGAGCAGGAGGCAGATGGATGGGGTCGGGGGAGGCTTGAAGGCAGCTCCTCCACCACCAGTCCCTGGATATCTCTGGACCAGTTTCTTCATCAGCATAACTGGTGATCTAACCAGTTTAACCCAAGTTCAGTTCAACCAGTTCAACCCAAGGTCAACCCAAGACTACGGGGGGGGGGGGGGGGCCTGCGGTGACGATCACGCAAGGTGGATGGAAAAGCACCACAGGAGCAGGCCCAAGTGACAAGTTGGGACTGGGTTTATAGCCACACACTGCTGAAGCATGGCAGCACGAGCTGACGCCACCTTGTCCAACCACCTTGTCCAAAGTGTCCTGGGAGCCCAGGTTCCGGGGAATCCTGTCTTGGGCTCCTCTAGCATTTGTCTTTCCCTATTACCATTTGCAAGAAAACAAAAGGGTTAGGGTAACAGTAAGATGGCAAGGCAGGACAAATGGATAAAGAAGTGGGAGGGGGAAATGAGAAAAAAGTGAAGAGTTGGAAATAACAAGATGAACTGGAAAAGAAAGGGTGGAAAAGAAAGAAGGTGCAATCCCGTGAGGGCGGGGGGCGGGGCCTGGGTCCTCGACTGCGGGGCCGGTGGCTCACCTTCACAGGACACACGGTCAGCTCGGAGCCTGAAGCCAGGTCGGCAAGTGCACAGGAAGCTGCCCACGGTGTTATGGCAGGAGTGGTGACAGACTCGCCTCTCCAGCGGCCTCCGACACTCGTTTACATCTGTAGGAGAGCCTCGCTGCCAACAGCTGCCTTGTTGGGACGACGACCACTTCTTCCTCCATCCCTGAGCCCAGAAGGCGGGGGCAGTCTCCTTGCCATGGTCTTATGGGCTCCATCCCCACCTCAGGATCTGGGACGTGACTCAGATGTCTAGGAGTGGAGCTGAAATCTACTGCTAGTCCCCTTGGAAAGTTGATACATCCCCTTGGCATTTAATAGATACACCGATGACTCATTTCCGCCCCACCCCCACCCCCTGCCAGGCTAGGCAGCAATGGTTATGCCCTGGCTGGTGGGGATGCTGGCTGGTGGATGGTCCCCCCAGGGAATCTCATCTCCAAAACTTCCAACCTCCCGCGTGTGGTAGGGGATGGTGTGGCCCCCTGAAAAAGAGTCTCAAACATCACTGTCCAGCTCAAGGTAGGCTTCGGGACAAACATCAAAGTCCGCCCGAACAAGGTCTGTTTTCAGGCCCAAGGGCCCCCACCTTCAACCCATGAGCCAAGCTTAAGCCAAACATGCCAATCAATCCCTTTCTGGAAATTTCTGCTAATGGACTAAGAAAACAGGGTCTCCTTCTAAACCAGAGGAACCAAGACATAACATGCTTTATTTACCAAGGGGAGCAAAGGCAGCCAAGAAAATGGGTGAGCAGAGAGGAATCCTTGGGATGTATCTGGGAGAGGGGTGGAAGAGAAACGTAACAGGATGAAAGTGGCACGTGGCCAGGAAAAGTCCAAGACAGGGTCTTCCATGAGGAGCCACGCCAAACCCAGGGAAGGGCAGGCTCTGAGCCAAGGCTCAAGGGCTTCCAGGCTCCAGGTGGCCAGGAGGTCCGGACCACTGGCCTTTCCCAGCCCCTGGGCTCGCTCTGCCCATCCTCCTGATGGGCAGCCTAAGTATGAAGACAACAGCCTCCCCCCCAACCTTACCTACACAGGAGTGCCGGTTGCCATGGAGATGGAAGCCAGGTCTGCAGGAACACCTGTAGCTGCCTATGCTGTTTTTGCATCTCTGCTGGCAGGGGGTCCCGAGGCATTCGTCAGTGTCTGCAAGGGACCAGGGCAAGGCTGCTGTTCATTACCCCATGGAGTGTGGGAACTGGGTGCTCCCCCCTTCCTCTCCCCTTGCCATCCCCTCCCCCATTCAGGGCCATGGGAGACCCTCCTCACCCCTCTTTCTCACCACCCACATTCAGCCTATCAACAAAATCCTCCCTGGGCCAGCCCTCTTCTCTCCATCCTCACTGTCCTACCCCAGCCTGGGCCACCTTTGTCTCTGGTTTGAGGAGAGCGACAGCCTGGTGAGTCTCCCTGTGCTCCTCCCAAGCCTTCTGCTACAAAGCGTCCAGGATATTCTGACCAAACACCCGGGCCACTCTCTGCTCCCATGGGCACCGATGGCACACCACAGCTCACAAGCCCTGGGCGGCCTTTCCCACTTCCTTCCCTGTCCCTCACCTTTGTTCTGCCACCTTCCAAATGCACCATGTTCTTGTGGGCCTCCCTCTTGGCCTACGTTCTTTTGTTTGCCTAGGATCCCTGTCCATCTTGTCTGGGGGAAAACTCCTACGCATACCTTAAAACTCAGTTTCTATAGCACCTCCTCTGTCAAAGCTTCCCCATGCCACTGTTTGAAATTGTGAAACACTGGAAATAATGTATGCATCCATCAATAAGAGAAGAGTTAGTCTACTGTGGGAGAGTCGTACAGCAGAGCCCCAGGCAGCAGTTAAAAAGAGCAACGGGGGCCCATTCACACTGATCTGGAGAGATCTTCAAGACAGATTGCTGAGAAAAACAACCAACCAGAGGCGCAAATCCCAGGTCTAACATGGTCTTGGGCAAGTTACTTAATTTCTTTAAGCCTCAGTGTTGCTAACAGGAAAATGGAAATAAACAGTACCAGCCTCACAGCATCAGTCTGAGAAAGAAATGAGAAAATGCACGTAAGGTGTTTAGTATGAGGCCAGAATCCAGCTCTGCACCTGTCCGCCCCTCAGCCTACCTCTGTGAGTGTGTATGGGTGCATGTGGGTGCGTGTGGGTGTGTGTACACGTTGCGGGGACAGGCAGGGAGGGCATGCATCAGAGCAATAGCCAGGTGCTAGGGGGAGCTGAGTTCCCCCAGAAGCACATGTTCAAGTTCTAACCCCTCGAGTGATGGGATTTGGAGGCGGGGCCTTCAGGCAGTGATTGGCTTTCCCTGAGGTCTTGAAGGGGCTCCTTCATGATGGGAGTAGTGCCCTTATCAGCTCTCTGTCCCCATGAGAACACAGCACCGAGACCGTGTGCAAGCCAGGAAGGTCCTTCACCCGAAAGTGATCTGGCTGGCTCCTTGACCTCGGGCTTCCCGGCCTCCAGTACCATGAGAATAAATTCTGCTGTGTAAGTGGCCCAGTCTGTGGGGTTTTGTTACAGCAGCCCGAGCAGACTAAGACGTCAGGGTTATTGCTGAGGGAGAGCAGGGCTCAGGAGTGGTGGAGAGGGTCTGCACGTAGCAACTTTTAAAACTTGTTTTACAGTTTATGACTATCGCAAATGATAGAAAATAACACCTTTTGCTTTATCTGCCTGGTTTAAGAGAAAAGGCTTCCTTCCGCAAGTAAGAAGCATCTTCAAGGAAGGGATGATTATGTTAGAAGATCTCCCTCATCCTGCCCTCACCCCTACCTCCTCCTGCCCTTCCCCACCAGATGGGGCATCTGGGACACCACTGGCGCAGAGGGAGCTAAAGAGGACAGTGGGTAAAGGACTGCAGCAGGTACGCCTCTCCCACGGCCCTCCCTCACCTCGGGGGCCTCCTCGGTCCTGCCCCGGGACCTCCCCTCGGCCTCTCCAGCCCTGTACTCTGCAGAGCCAGCTCAGAGCTGGACATGCCAGGATTCAAGCCGACTTCAGCGCTTCCTGCGGGGATGGCCTTGGGTGAGCCTCAGTTTCCCCATCACTAAAGCAGGGATGACTAACAGGATCTCCCTTGAGGGACCAGGAAGTGTGGTAATTCGCGGAGCGTCCATGCTGGGCTGGGCAGGGCCACCACGCCTTTGACTCAGAGCCCTGCCACAGGGGCAACGGCATCATCATTACCTGTCCCCGGGGCACTCACCTTGGCAACTGTGGCGGTCAGCAGCCAGCTGCATGCCTGGCCCGCACTCACACACAAACCCGCCTTCCGTGTTCACGCACTGGCCCTCGCAAGAGGCACTTAGGCATTCATCGATGTCTGGGAAGAGAGAAGACATCCTTGCATGGACCACTCTTCATGGTGGTTGGGTGCGAGGGTAAAATGGACCCCACAGGGACACTGTCCCCTCAGACAGCCTGCCCTCAGCAAGTGGAAAGCACCACCACCCCCTTTCTTCCTCCCCAAGGAAGGAAGACCAGGCATCACCCGGAAAGTCATCAGCCAAGAGGGAACCACCAGAGAGCAGAGGCTGAGGGCCAGGATCCTTCTCTGTGACCCACGTAGACCAGAGGATGGAGGATGGCTGAGACAGAGCCATTTCCAATGGCCCCACCGCAGGGCAATGCTGGAGGGCAGAGAGGAGTGAGCAGGAAGGCTGATTCAGTTCCATTAAATCCTTATTGAGCACCACCTGTATGCAGCAGATCCAGAGGGAGGCCACTGAGGACACAAATGTGACCGAGACACGGCACAGGCTCTCCAGCTGGTTAGGATCTGATAACATCAAAAGCCACATGCCCATGAGGTCGGCACCTGGCTGGGTGATACGCGCCCCACCGGGGAACGCCTGGAGGACAGGTGGGCAGAGGACCAGGAGGCATCAGAAGGAGGGGGCCATGAGCAGAGAGAGACTGCAGTCGCACTGGCAGGAGCTCAGGTTCCTGCAGGGGCAGCGGGAGGCAGGACCAATGGGTGGAGGCGAGGCTGCAGAGCCGAGAAGGTCCTGAGGCTGCTGCCCAGGGCGGGGTGACTCGATCCAAGCAGTCCTTTTCTGAAGTTCAGGCCTGTGGGGTGAGGGGCACCAGGGGACAGAACTTCCCACCCTGGCTTCATGTCCTCCCTTCTCTAAGAACCATGACACCTCTCAAGGACCTGCAAGATCTGTGCCACCCACTGCAGTCCGCCTCCGGGTCTCCCAATCCCTGGCCCCATGCCTGCTGGACACCTCCTTTCTCCCTACCTGCTCTCCCCAGAGCTGGCCCCTCAGGACCACACCCACAGCCTCTAGGAAGCCCACCCTGACTAACCCATCCCACTGGGATCCCTGGTGGCGGTGGCCAGATCCCCCCTGCCCAGGGCCTAGCTTTGACATTAGAACAACAGCTTTTCCAAGTTCCGTTTGCTTCAGCATCAAGAAGTGTGTGCAGAAAGAGCTCCCCAGGAAACATTCGGGGTGGGGGGGAAGGGAGAGGAATTGCTTCAGCCTTCCTCAAGAGGATGTTGCAATGAGTCCCGAGCACCAAAATCCTCTGCAAGACCCTTGACCCAGTGGCTTTCCTTCTGGGAATAGTAAAGAGAAGCCTCTTTACTGCGGCATTGCTGGTAGTGGTGAAGCTGCCGACGACGTCCGTGAAGGACCGCGAGTCATAGCAGAGTCACAGACGTGGCCCCTAAAACCTCTGTTGTGAGGACTCTTCCCCAGCCCCAATAAAAAGTGAGAAAAAGGGGCAGCTGGGTGGCTCAGTTGTTAAGCGTCTGCCTTCGGCTCAGATCATGATCCCAGGGTCCTGGGATCGAGCCCCATATGAGGCTCCCTGCTCAGCGGGAAGCCTGCTTCTCCCTCTCACTCCCCCTGCTTGTGTTCCCTCTCTCGCTGTGTCTCTCTCTGCCAAATGAATAAATAAAATATTTTAAAAAAATAAAAATAGGGGCACGTGGGTGGCTCAGTGGGTTAAAGCCTCTGCTTTCGGCTTGGGTCATGATCCTGGTGTCCTGGGATCGGGCCCCACATCGGGCTCTCTGCTCCGTGGGGAGAGCCTGCTTCCTCCTCTCTCTCTACCTGCCTCTCTGCCTACTTGTGATCTCTCTCTTTCTCTGTCAAATAAATAAATAAATAATCTTCAAAAAAATTTTTAAAAATAAAAATAAAAAGTGAGAAAAAAATGAAAACTCTGCATAAGGTATGAGCCCCATTTACAGAACACACAGATATGCACACCTAACACACGTACACACACAGGTACACACACTCACAAACACATACACCTCCAGGGAACAGGGCAGAAGAAACAATTTCATTTTAGTAACAAATATCTCTGGGTAGGGACTTTGGGGACATGTTTGTTTGTACCTTCTACCCTTCTTTCACTTTCCAAATGTTCCAAAATAGGTTATTTTTTACTTTCATATTTAGGAAAGAAACATTATTTTTACAAAGTCAAAACTCCAAAAAGAAAAAAAAAAAAAAAGGCAGGGGCGTGGCTTTCTTTCAGCTCTCTGGAAAGATCCGCAAGAAACGGGTCCCAGTGGCTGCCTCTGAGGAAGGTAACAGACTTTGCCTGTAGGAACATTTTAGACTCACAAACAAATAGCACTTTTACAGAGTAGTTATTGAGGCTGCCTTTTCTCATCTTCCAAACATCATGAGCCCAAGGGAACCTTCCAGGGTCAACTCACCTCCTGTACTGGTTATCTGCCCCTCTGTAGGCCCAGCTCCAGGCACTTGGCCAGTTATGACCCCATTACATGGGACCATGGTTATCCTGACTCGTCTCCCCTCCTCCTGTTCAGAAGCAGGGACCAACAGCAGCCAGGACCGAGCCACCACGAGTCACCACAGCCCCTAGCCCCTAGGCCCTTAAGAGGTGCTCATAGCAGAAGGGACCCTTTCTTGGTTTTGCCTGCCTCCCTGCCCATACCCCCCCAGCCAGAGCTTGGCCTCACTCAGCCTGGCCTGCATCTCTCTGGAGACTGCCCTGGCAGGACAGATGGACGGACGGACGGAGGAGAGACAGAATTCCCACCCACCCGGCCCCCAAGTCTCTCACCCGTACACCTGATGCCGACAGCCGTCTCCGTCATGGAGAAGCCCACAGGGCACACTCGGGCCACCTCCTGACAGCCCCCGTGGTTACAGGACAGGTCACAGCCGTACTCTCCACAAGGTCCGTGGGCTTCTAGAACAGGCACCACCTCCGTGAGCACATAGCACGCCTCAGTGCCGGCCGCCCCCACCTCACTGGGGTTCCTCCTAAACTCTGCTGGGAAGGTGGCTCTGGAGGCCAAGAGGCCGGATCTACCACTCACTAGCCAGGTAACTTTGGGCGAGCCACTAACTTCTGTGCCTCGGTTTCCTCATCTGTAAAATGGGGATGAGAAGGCCTCCCTAAGGGGGTTGCTGGAAGACGATATTCTCAGTAAGACAAAAGCCCTTAGCCAGGCACACAGTCTCAGCGCCAGAAGAATTCTTCCCAACAGCCGTGGCCCACCCCCAGTTACCTGGGCAGGTGGCTCCTTGCTCTCCATCCTGGCAGGAGCAGACGTTGGGAGCAACGCAGATGCCACTCCCACAGCCAAAGGAGCAGAGCGCTAAGAGGAGAAATGCAGGTGAGGGAGTGGGACCTACTTAGGCCAGCCCAGGGAGCGAGCACCCTGCTGGGGAGGGTATCTGGGGCATGGGTCAGGCACTTACGCAGGGTGCAGTGCCCACTGCCCATGGAGGGGGCCCAGCCGGGGCAGCAGCCACTCCCGAAGCCTGAGAGGCAGACGTGGGGGCCCAGCCGGCGTCTAGGAGAGAGGAAAGAGCATTTTCCACATTTCTGCTCTGGGCCAGGGATTGGTCTGCCATGCAGTGAAAGCCTCCCAGCCAGTCAGTAAGTCAGTCAACAGTTCTTGAGACCTGCCACATGAACACAGGGCAGAGTGGCTGAGGGAGTGGGGGGCGGGGCACCTCAGAGGGGCCTCAGCACTGAGGGGGAAAGATGGAAATGGAGGAAGGACCCTAGGCATGGCTGCCACAGGGCCTTTGCACTTGCAGTTCCCTCATTCAGAAAGGTTCTTCCTCAGAAGTGTACCCAGGTCACTCCCTCCTTTACCCAGTCTCTCTCTGCTCCTGCACCTTCAGAGAGATCCATCTCACCCACCCTTAACTTGCTTTATTCTTCTTAACACTTGCTTCCTGGGACATTAAATTACTTATCAATTTGTTGATTTGTTCATTGTCTGTCTCCCCTCTCATTCTCTGAGGACCTGAGTCCGTCTTTTGTGTTCCCCTCGGTGTCCAGAGCAATGCCTGGCATGTGGTAGGTGCTCACTAAACGGCTGTTCAGGGAAAGGTTGAGAAAGGACGCCAGCGGAGGGGACGAAGGAAGAGGGCCGCCCCAGGGGAGCCCCAGAAATGTCATTCCCCAGGTAAAATCTCTGTGGTGAGGCCGGGGATGCCAGTAAAAGGGAGCCAGGGTGCCCAGTGCTGGATGAGGCATGGCAGTACAGTCAGGAACAGGCCACTTTCCCCACCTTCAAGGGACGCTGGGCAAAGACCCAGGTGATAACAAAATAGTGTGACCAGTGCCACACAGGAACAGGCTTTGGAGTTCCGAGAAAGGGAGGTTTCCTGGAAGGCCAGGATCTAGGTGGAGTTGAGCAAGAGGAGTAGAGGCAAGGCGTGAGAGTGGAGGCGGGGAGAGGGCACTCCAGGCAGAGGGAGCAGCAGGTGCACCGCCCCGGAGGGGGTCAGGGAGGGTGACTGGAACTGATCCTGTGATGGGCTGGGCAGAGTGATGGAGTCCAGCCTGGTTTTAACTGGGAATCCTGGCACCACGGGAGAGGGACAAGAAAACCCTCCTGGAATGTGCTCTCCCCCTGCTCGGAATGTTCTGCCGGTCAGGCAGTCTACAGCTCCCGCCCCCCCAGGTGCCAGGTGCGGCAGCAAGCAGGGGCGACAAGGATGGCAAAGGCAGACTCACTCCGCTCAGGGAGAGCAGCTGTCACATGTGACAAGCACTCTGGGAAGGAGAACTGCGGGCACAGGGCAGCACGGAGACATCTGCAGCAAACTGTGCCTGGAGCCTCAGAGAGACGTCTCCTTCTCTGAAGTCATCACTGAAGAAGCAAAGCGGGGCCCTGGGGGGTGGGAGGTGCTGGCCGAGCTGGAACTGGCGGCCCTGGCCAGAGCGATCAGGGCAGCAGCCTGGGAAAGAGGAGTCGCCAACTCCTGCTCCTCGGACGGGGCTCTGAAAGGGACTAGGGTGCCCCCGAAGCGGCAGACGGAAGGATGCCCCGGAGGCCGGTGTTGCCGCCCCCTCAGCTGGCCGGGGGCCGAGCGCCCTAAGGAGCCTCCTCGGACGGGCGGCGATGGGGAGACAGGTGGCTGGAAGGCTCTGAAGCACCGCGGAGCCGGGCCCATCTGGGCAGGAACTGGCGGTGGCGGCGGAACACACGTGCGAGCTGCGAGCCTGGCGGGGTCGCCCCCCTGCGCGCCCCCCGAGGCGGTGGCCGCGGGCCAGGCCGCCCGCTGACACCGTGTTCCCTCGCTCGGAGCATCCCGCACACACGCGCGCTCGTCCCGCGGCGGCCCTACCTCCGCCGGGAGGAGACTCGAGGGGAGGGTGGCATCAATCGAGAGAGAGCAAAGGGGCAAACACGCCACCCCCACCCGCGCGCGCACACAGGCGGAAACCGAAACGTAGCCCAGGGAGAGCCCGGCGGTTCCAAGGTCCACGGCGTGCGTGCAGCCTGGACGCGGGGGAAGCCCCCAGCCCCAGCGACGGCCAGCCGCTCCGGAGACCCGGTGGCACGTCCCGGGCTGCCCTCGCTAGGGGTCCGCGCCCCAGGGCACACTCAGGGGCTCAGCCAGCGCCTGGCTCTCCATCCCCCCCTCCCCACCGGTCCTGGCAGGACAGCCCCCGCCAGGGGCGCAGGACTGGCTCCCGCCCAGAGCACAGGCTGCTGTCCCTTTGTCCGGACCCCCTGGGCTGCGCCCGCGCGCGGACAGCGCCCTGGAGGGGAGCTCAGACCCGCGGCTGCCGGCGGCTGCCGGCGGCTGCCCGGAGCCCCTCTGCCCCACGCGGGGAGCGCCCCTGCGGCGGGGCAGGGGAGGGACGAGAAGCGCTTACCTCTCGGCGGCGAAATGCCCGGGCGGCTTCCTCCCGGTGTAGCTGCGAGCCGGGGCCCCCAGCAGGAGAAGCGCGACGCAGGCGGCCCGGAGGAGCAGTCCGGCCCACATGACCGGCGGCGGCGGGTCCCCCCGGCTCGGCTGGGCTCCGGCGCCGCGCGCGGGGGAGGGGGCTGCCGGCCCTCGCCCCTCCTCCTTGGCGCCGCAGGGAGCGAACCAGCGAGCCCCGAGCTGGCACGCGGAGCGGAGCAGGGGGGCTGGAGACTCCGAGAGGAGGGGCCGGGGGCCGCGAGGGGACGCGCGGGACGGCTGGGGGGCGGGGGGTGGTCTCTGGCACCTCGGAGCGAAACACACAAAAGGCAGCGCCGCCCGCCGGCCGGTGGCCTCTTGGGGAGGCGCGGAGCCCAGGGCGGGGGCAAAGATCATGGACCCCTGGGGGCGGGGTTTTAGCCTCGGCCCACACCCCCTGCCCCAGTTTGGGAGTCGGCTTCCTACGAAGGGCTGTGGGCGTCAGACTGAGGCTCGGAGAGGAAAGAGACACCCGGACGAAGGCTGGCGCTGCAGGCTGTGCGCCGGGATCATTGCTGGTCTCGGTGGAGCTGGAGTTGCCAGTGTTGTCCCGAGAAGGTGGGACGCAGGGTCATTTCGCTGCTGGCCAGTTCTAGCTGACTCCCCGCCTGCCAGCAGGTCTGCACACTACCCCTGGTTGTGCGGGTCAGTGGATCCACCTGCTCCCTTGCCAGGGGGCACTAGCCAGTGGGGAACCCAGAGGCTCCTCTTCGCCCCCTTCTGCAGCTGCCCCAGATCACAATCAGAGCCGGGTAGGCGGGGAAATGGTGAGCAGGTGATGGAGGAAAAATCGGGATCATCCAGTGGGAGGAAGTGGGAAGGACGACCCCTCTCTCTGCCTGGTGTAGAAAGCCTCCCTAGGCACCCAGATCCAGTGAGTCAAGCTTTGCTTAAACACTTCCAGGGATAAGAAACTCACTACCTGGCAAAAGGCAGCCCAAGCCGGTTTTGAATATCTACGTTTGTCAGGAAGTGCTTTCTCAGCTAAATCATCCCGGCTCCTGTGGTTCTGCCTCTGCAGCTGTCCTCCCACTGGCTACCTTAGGTTAACACCAGTGACCACAAATGACCACGGGGTGCCAACAATGGTCTGGACTCTAATCTCCTTCCTTCCAGATACCATACTTTTATTAACACAGCCCAGTAGGACTTGGCTTTTCTGACAAATGCATGATGCTGGTGGTTCATATCAGTTTCCCCTATTGGTGTTTTCTGGCTGTCGTGCTTGTTACTGTTGTTTCCTAAACACGAGCTGCTAAGCTAGTCTCCCTACCCGAACCTGAGTGCTTGTGTTTTCCCAGGGTACTCAGATTTAGGTCCATTATCTCACCTTGTTAGTGTTGGGGCCTCTTCTAATTGAAGCAACACATTCTCAGCAAGTAGGTCACCAAAATACTTTGTATCATGAGTGCAACTTTCATATGTATGTCCATCCTGAGTCCTGAGGACACTCGGGATCCTACAGTATCTTTCGTTCAGGTCTTAAACAGCCACGAGGTTCACTTTTCCCTGAGCCGCTCAAGCTGCATTTCTGTTACTTAAAAAGTGTTTTTGTGTCCAGGCGCCTGGGTGGTTTGGTCAGTTAAGCCTGTGCCTTCAGCTCAGGTCATCGTCCCAGGGTCCTGGGATCGAGCCTTACGTCGAGCTCCCAGCTTAGTGGGGGAAACTCTCTCTCAAATGAAAAAATCTTTACCCCCCCCCCCAAAGTATTTCAGTGTCCACATCATCAGGAATCTAGCCCTGATTTATTCAAGCATAGGAATGAACACGAAGCCCTCCCTTCCCTTGAGCCCACAAAATTTTCCACACCACTGTCTTTATCTTTGCTACCTGGGTCACTACTCAATGTCAAGCAGGTGCTCCTTCCTGATCCTAGAAGCCACCCAAAGTGCTCAACACAATACACTGGACAAATATTCCTTTTATACACCTGTCCCACCTCGTGCCATCCTCTCCCACACTCTAGCACACCCTGGCTACCTCCTCCCTGAACTCCGCTACTCTCTGCCGCCCCCCCCATCCCAACCCCCCAGCTCACCTGGACTGTCTGCAAGAAGGGGGCATAGCTGAGATGCAACTTCATGCTTGAAGAAAATCCTCATTTTCCCTCAAGAGCAGCTCAGGATATTTAAGACTTAGTAAATTCCTACTGGTGAATTTCAGAAGAAACACCTTTCCTTCCCCTGGTTCCTTTCGACCTTACGGCTTTCACCTTGCTCCTCTTCCCATCAGTTTGCTTCTTTCGCTCAGTGTTTGCTCCTTTCTTGTTCTTGTCTTTTGGTTAGACCCTGAGGCTTCTCAAAGTTTGAGCTCTGAGGGACTCTAGCTTAATACTGTTCCTCTTGAAGGACTGCTCTAGGCATATCCCCTGGCTGCAGCTTCTCCGTGTTTCCTTCCCACTTCTGTGGCTTGTGGCTTCTCCAGAACAAAAGGGACCCTCCACTGAGGACAGAGGATCCAAGTTGTTGTTGGCTCCAGAAAGGCGGCCTCTGGCTTGTGACCCTTCCAAATGGTCATGTGATGAGTCAGTGTTTCTATTATTCTCCCCAAGGTCCATTCGTGCAGAGGCCTGAAGTGAGTAGCTCATCAGTGCCTACATGGGAAGGACCCATTCCAGCTGGCTGCAGCAAAGCTCCAAGGGCAACTTTTCACCCCTGGAGAGGTGATTAATGGTTTTTAAGAGGGGATGTGGGAGTGTGGCAGGACAATGTCAGTTTCCAAGAGATTGCTGGAATTCAATCCTCAGTGAATATACCCAAGATTATAGGAAACAAAAAAACTGCAAGGACTCCAGAGCTTCCAAAGTTAAGACTGAAACCACTGGTAAGTAAGAACATGTAGGTCTCTGTGGTGCAGGTCAGACCACGAAAAAGCCCAAGAATCATCATCCCACCGCCTTCTCTTTCCGATCTTAGCACCTTAGGGGCAATCCTCCATCTCGGATTAACATTTTAAAATAATCGATCTGGATTTGCTTGCCTGTCCCAAGAAAGCTGGTCTCTGGCATGGGGGCAGGCCTTTTCAATTCAAACCATGACTTGAAGAATTCAAATCACAGTGTTGAGTTTCAAGTTCAAACTGTGGTTTTTTAGAGATGCTGATTTTTTTCCCTTGAAGACCCTTATCCCCTACCCTCAGAAATCCCAAAAGAGGATGGGGGAAAGAACAGTAATGAAACACAAGGAATGCCTCCAAGGAAGGAAGCTTACTCCAGAAGACTCCCAAAGCAGAGATGCTTCCTGGCCCTTTCTCTTTTAAGCTAGAATCTCTCAAAACCACAGTTTGAACTTGGAACCACAATTTTCCTGACACCGTATCAAAGGCTGGTCTTAAAGGAGCCTGCCAATATGCCTAGGATCAACCCTACTCCCCACTGTTGGGACAGAGCAGCCTTTATTCCCACTGGATCACTGGTGGAAATGTGGGCCCAGGCACTCTGACCCACTGAGCTGAAAGAAGACAGGCTCTGTTTGCTGGACAGAAGGGTGAACCCCAAATGTGTCCTACTCCTGTATTTTCAAACCAAAGGCGCCATAGGTTTACTTGATTAAACCAGAGGAAATAAAATCTGCCTCCAAAGAGCCTGTGGCAACAGGAAGCTGGGAGGTACACGAGGAGCCACTTGCCCTGGCCAAGCAGTGGCGCCTGGGGGTGAGCTGGCCAGGCACTGTGCACACATCTCAAATGCCATCCGGAAAGGCAGCCCAAGCAACTCCCAAGGCTCCGCAGGTCACTGACAGAGGCAACTGGGAACCACATGGTGGCTACAGAGTCAAGGACAACCGCTGTACTTTGAAAACCCAACACCCATTATCCTTGGGATCCCACTAAAAATGATCACACAGCAAAGGAGACACACAGAGGTCACTTCACTACCTGAGAGGAGCTGTGGCAGCAGCCGCTGCCCTAAAGGAGGGAGACAACTGTGCCTGGACTGGGCACTGTGTGACTGGGAAGCTGGGCGGCAGGAAGCAAAGTGGAGGCAAACAGACCTTTCTTCTTAGATCCTACTTTATTTGGTAAAACTCAGAAACTAACAACCAATTCACAGCCCCCCACCTCCTTCCCTCTGAAGAAGGCAATTTCCCAGAGACAAAAAGGCTACGGCGGCTTGGAAATCACCCACCATCTCCAGCTTTCAGACTTGGGCAGCACATGGCCTGGTGGTCAGGCCTCCAGACCCAAAACTCTCAGGCAATAGAGAAAGCAAAAGGAAGCTCTCACTTCAGAGACAATGAACCCGTCCCACCCCTCCTCCCCCCTACCCATAGCCTCCCCACACCCCAACCTAAATAAAAAGATAGCAGAGGACAATGCATGAGTGTGAGATACACACACACACACACACACACACGCACGCACAGCACACACACACAGAGCTTCCTTTCAGCCCAAGAGCTGCAAAATCCCTCCCTGGAAGGAGGACAGCAGGCAACACCAATCAAGGCTTGGTGTCCAAAGTGATGGTTGGAATCCTCTGGGACTGGTAAAAATCCAGGGAGAAAATATTCCGCCTTCACCCCATTCCCAGGTCTCCAGTGAACTGGTTTTAGTTCAAAGAAATCCCCATTTTCACACAGGTAGACTGTGGCTTCTGGGATAGCTGGCTTAGGGAAAGGCTTCCCATGGCCGAGAAGACAATGCTGGGGGAGGGGAGCAGGGCAGGAGAGCAAAGCCTTCGGGGAGGGCCTGGGAAAGGGGCTCCCAGCCCTGGGCTAATGGATCCGCGTCAGCTCCTCCACAACCTTGATCAGATCATCTGCGGTGGCCTCTCGCTTCATCCCGCTGCCATCATCATACTGCAAGGAGGAAAGGCGAGGACTGTGAGGGCCACGAGTGCGCTCTCCCTCCCCCCTGGGGGAAGGGCACAGTCACAGCACGAGGCACCCAGCCCCACTACTGCCACGACAAGGAAGGTCTCATCAGAAACCCACACCCCCCTCCTGAAAGGTACAAGTCAGCAAGGTCTATGGATGGCAAAGCTGGTTGGGAGGCCACTACCTGGCATACGTTTCTCCCCCTTCTAGGATGTCCCCCCGAGGCACCAACTCCAGTGAGCAATACCTCAAAACCCCACACTGGGGAACTTCTCTTCCTGGCAGGATGCTGACCCAATCCCCGTGCCTCCTGTCTGCGGGCTGCCAGAGACCCCACATGTGCCCGACACGCCCTCACTTCCGCAGCACAGGTCACACGGGGAAAGGTCCTAGTACAGTGCCATGACCCTCAGACTCCACCTTCCCGCGGGGGAAGGAAACTACTCAGAAAGGGGGCCGCCAGCGCTGGGGGCTCGAGGCGGGCGGCACCCGGCGCTGCGACGCTCTCCAGCACGGCCGGCCCCACCGTGGACTTGGCTCACAGGCACAGGGCCAAACACCACACAGCTAGCTCACCTGTAGGTTTGCCACCACCTCCTGCATCTTGGGCCGGCTGATGTCCAGGAAACTCTCAATCAAGTCTCCATCGATGAAGCCCGTGGCTGGTTCTGTCTTTCGCTCAGTATGAAAAGATCTCCAGGTGGACAGGTGAGTTAAGGAATGGGCGGTATCCGCCAACAGCCTTACTCTCGGTCACCCCCACCTCTGCACAGACCACAGTCTAAAGCAAGCATCAGGACGGGAACAGGAAATAACATTTTCAACTAAAAATCACATTGCTTTTCGGACAGTTTGGAACTGGAAGACATTAGGTAAAACTATTACCCGTTCTAACGATTCTCAACTGGGGTGATGTTCAAGACCATGTTTTTAATACAGATCAGACCCTCCTTGGCATAGAGCCTAGACGTACATGGACATTTTCTACAAGTGCTTCAGGCAGTCGGATGTGCCCGCCTGGGAAGAACCCTGCTCCGGAGTCTAGCCTGATCTTCACAGGTGAATAAACGGAGGCTTGCCCAGAGCCCTGCTGGTTGGCAGAAGCCAACACGTCAGCCCATCACCTCCCTCCCAGGGGAGAGCAGGAGCCCTCCCACCTCCGGCATGGGGAGGACCCTTTCCATCTCCCGGAACGAGCAAATGTCCAGCAATACCTGGATCCTGGGTGTCCTGGTGGGGGCTGATCCCCCAGGCTTCTGGAGTTTCCGGCTTCTTCACTTTCCCCCTCTTCTTCCACTAGCCTCTCTCACGAGGTTTCTCAGACACTGCTGTCCCCAACAGATCTCCAAAAGTGTGTTCCTAACATGGTCATCTGAACTTCATATTTGACATGTAAGGCCAGAGAAACCAGAGGCAGATATATTTCAAGAACACCAGTCTACATTTCCGAGAGGAACCAGGTAAGCTGGGTGACAGTACATGAGGATTCCCGATACAATTCTACTAGTGGATTTCAATTTTTCCACGAGAAAAAGTATATTTAAAAAACAGCACAAGAGCCTATTCCCCACAGGAAGCTAGTCAAGACATTTCCTAAAGGGACTGCAGGTTCCAGAAGCAGCTTAGGGTAAGGCGGCGCTCTGGCTGTGCTAGGACATGCCGCCGGAAAGGATATAAGGAGTGCTCGATCTTGCCCACACTCTTGATGACTTTATTGAGTCGATTCTGCATGTCCAACAGGAGGTTGTACCAGCTCTCCGACAGCGAGGTCACCAGCCCTGAAGTGGCAAAGGGAGCCGGGAGCTGCAGACAGCCGCGGGGCGCGGAGCCCACAGCAGGCATCTTCTACCAAGGGCAGCCCGGGAAAGGAGTGCGAGGAGGGACGAGCTGGGGCAGCCTCTGCTAGTGAGCTCCAAGGTGGTGTCGAACCGCTCTTCTGTCCCCCGGAAGGCTGGTCTGAGGACAGGGGCCTGCGGGGGAGGGCACTCTGCAGGGGCCAGCCTTACCAATCATGCCGTTGACTGTGCCAAAGAGCACCGAGCCCTGTGTAGGTGTGGAAGTCTCGCCCAGGTTCTGCATGACCAGAGAGCCGTGACAAAAGACGTTGACGAACTCGCCCAGGTGGAAGAGACCGACCTCCTGGAGGTGTTGCCGCTCCTCATCGGTGGTGGCAGCACTGAAAGGCGTGTGAGAGTCTCACTCCCCGCACCTCCCGGCCCCACCAGGAGGCCCCCACAAGGACCACTCCCTGGGGAGCCCACAGCGGCAGAGCCGGCCTGAGAGGCCGACTGTTGTGGCTTGGATTCGCTGGTGAAAGAACTCTACCCTGCTGAAGAGGAGCACCTACGCCGGAGAGAGGACCTCATCACCAGACCCAGGGCCCCGCTCCCGCCCCACCAGTCGCAAAGCCCGAGCTCACCTATCCTTCTGACACACAAACAAGTTAAAGGCATTTTCGGCCCCCAGGAAATTGTCATCATCTAAGATCTCCACAGCACTCATCCAGTTAGGATTAAAGTCTCGAGCGATCTTAAAACAGATAAGGTACAACAAGAAAATATAATCAGCAGTTGCCAGGAAGCCAAGATCCTGCCCCGCAGAAGACACAGCCCCAGTTTCACAACTGCCACTCTACAAGGATTCTACCCCGGACCTCTGGCCAGCACGTCCCATTTGGTTGCAGCTGCCCAGAAATGGCACCCTACTCAGATTCATGCTGCAGGGAGGGGACCTCTGAAAATACCTCATCAACGCAGATTGTTCGCTCCAGGGAAAAACCTTCTGCCCCCACTGGGCTTGACTACCCTTCACCACCAAAGAAACACTTGCAGGGGCCACATCTGCCCCCACCCCTCCAACTACCTCTTCAAAGTTCCCCTCCATGGGCTTGTAGGCAAGCAGCAGCACTGAGCGCATCAGGTCGCCCACCAGGATGAAGTCGCCCTTGGTCTTCAGGTAGAGGGCCATGATGTTGTTGTAGTGATTGCACTCCGTGCGAAGCTCCTTTTCTGTTGTCCACTCATAAAGCCGCACCTGCAAAGGACATCTCATCTCTCTCAGTCCAAGGGGCCAAGCGCTCTCGCACTGACCACTGTCCCCTTCCGCCATCCTCCATCTGTAGCCCCAATTCCGAAAGCGCAGCATGGGGTGTGACATGGTTTGCTGTGGTACTGGTGTGGATATTTATTATTTTGGTATTATATATTTACAAAATGTGAAAATAGAGCAAGAACATCAAACTGGTAGCACAAAGTTTCCCTTTACATAAAAAATGAGTCAGCGTAAAAATACTAAATAAACAGTGATGCATGTAATACTAAGGACAGGACAAAAGATGGTCTTCTCGTGACTGAAAGGTGTTAACTGACCTACAGAAATATTTCCGAAAAAAGAAGATCCACCTCCAGTTTCCTGATCAGAAAGGAACAAAATCACCTCCCAATGAACTTTTTCTGAGCCCTTCTCAAAACACGCACTCCCAGATCATTCTGATGTGAGCCCAATGAGTAGAGAAAATGAAATGAAAATTCCAACACAAACACTGTCAAATAACTAAAGGAGTCTTCAAGCACTGGAGTCTGTGCCCACCAGACTCCACCAAAGGGCCCCTCCCCCCATGCCTTTCTGTCTTGTCCCCTGCAATGTTCCTTCAGTTATGACCACACCTCCAAACGAAGGAAGATGCTTTACATCAGCAGACAGCTATCCAGTCAGAGGAAGACAGACTCAACTCCCTGGGAAGCCTGCCCTGGCAGACCCTTCAGGATCCCAGTGGTCCCACCCATGGCTTCTGCACACACAGAACTCCTGGGCAGAATATATCAAGACATGATTTTCTCAGGGTTTTGTTAAGAACCCGAACTCCAAAGGGGCGTCCTCCAAGACTTATGCATGACAATTACATTGGCTACCACACCTCCATTGGCAGGGTCAAGGGTGCCCAGAGCCCCCCATCTTTGTTAAGCCCAGCCTAACAGAGAAGTGAAAATGGAGCCAAATGTTCCATATGCTACTGGCTACACCCACTACCCCTCCACTCCAGACTCTCAGCCTCCACATCTGCTGTGGAGACAATCAAGGCCAAGGTAGAATACTACCAAAAACCCAAGATACCCACTCTTAACCCAACAGGCTCTATGCCTCTTTGCCTAATATGGCAGCGACTAGCCACACGTGGCTACAAAACACCTAAAAGGTGGGGTGCCTGGGTGGCTCAGTCGGTTGAGCATCCAACTCTTGATTTCCACTCAGGTCATGACCTCAGGTCATGGGATGGGGTCCTGTCGGGCTCTGCACTCAGCGGGAAGTCTGCCTGAGACTCTCCCCCATCCCTCTCCCTTTGCCTCTCCCCCAGTTCACATGCATGCTCTCTCTCAAATGAATATATCTTAAAAATAAACAAAAAGGGGGCGCCTGGGTGGCTCAGTGGGTTAAGCCTCTGCCTTCGGCTCAGGTCATGATCTCAGGGTCCTGGGATCCAGCCCCGCATCAGGCTCTGTGCTCAGCGGGGAACCCGCTTCCCCCTCTTTCTGCCTGCCTCTCTGCCTACTTGTGATTTCTCTGCCAAGTAAATAAAATCTTTAAAAAAAATAAAAATAAAAAAATAAACAAAAGTGGGGTCGTCTGGCTAGCACAGTCAGTTGAGCATCCAGCTTTCGGTTTCAGCTCAGGTGATAATCTCAGGGTTGAGGGACTGAGCCCCATGTCGGGCCCTGCACTTGGCACAGAGAGTGCTTGGGATTCTCTCTCCCTCTTCCCTTTCCTGCTCAGGTGCATGGTGGGCACACACACTGTCTCTCTCTCTTGAAAATAAATAAATCTTAAAAAAAAAAACAAAAAAGCAAGCAAAAAACACACCTGAAAAGTGGCTAGCCCAAATTGAGACATGCTGTGCGTGCAAAATATGAATCAGATTCTGAAGTCTGTATGAAACATACCTACACAACATCTTCTAATAACTTCTGTATAGATCATATGTTGAAAGAGTTTAGCTCTACTGGGTTAAATAAAATACATTCTGAGGGTGCCTGGGAGGCTCAGTTATTAAGCGTCTGCCTTTGGCTCAGGTAATGATCCCGGGGTCCTGGGATTGAGCCCCACATCGGGCTCCCTGTTCAGTGGGAACCCTGCTTCTCCCTCTCCCACTCCCCCTGCTTGTGTTCCCTCTCTCGCTCTATGTCAAAAAATAAATCAAATATTTAAAAATATTTTTAAAATAAATAAATAAATTACTAAAATCAATCTCATGTGCTTCTTACTTTTATTCATGTGGTGACAAGAAAGTCTAGAATCACACCTACGGCTCCTACGGTGTTTCCAATAGACAGCAATGGCCTAGACAGCTCTACCCAACCTCGCACCCGGCCTTCCCAACTCCTGCAGACAGGCTCTGCTCCCGCCGCCTCCACCACCCCCAGCCCAGCACAGTCCCTGGGCCACCCCCATTCTCTAACACAAGGACCACAGGCCCTCTCAGCCTCTCCCTGCCACTGTCCCCGTACAGCTGGGACTAGAGGAAAGGCAGCCCTCCATAGACTTCCTGCCAGCCCTTTCTCACTTCCGCCTTGCCCTCTCCCTCACGTGCCAGTCCCGAAGCTCACCCCACAGACTGCCAGCACCGCCAGCCCCGAGCGGCCATGCACACCCTCACCCCACCACTCTCCTCCACACAACCTTCTTGTCAATTCTTGGTGACTTCTACATTCACAGAGAAGACCCAATACCACCAACCTCTCTTCTTCCTTAAGCTCCCTTGTCCCTGTGATATCTTGTCTACCCAGTGGTCACCCCTCAGAGCTTGTCATTAAAAATAACTCCAGAATCTGGTGTCCTCCCTTTCACCATTTCTCAGATGCCCGAGTCCCTTACCGTAAACCTCACAGGTTCTCAACCCCATTGCCCTGTCTTGATCCTGCTCACCAGACGTAACCAGACTCTGGCACGAGTCTCGTCTTCAACAACAGCTGAGGAAAAACAATGGAGCGCTTGAACTCCATGACCACTCATGACAGGGAACTCCTTAGACTTCCCAATAACTGGATACCTTTTCTGGTCCGCTACGCTCCAGGTCCTGAAACAAGGAGCCAAACCTCCTCGAACCTCTACTACCTCCGCTTCCGCCCTCCCTCTCAGCTCCTTCAGAGTATGGACACAACCAAGAGACCTCCAGTGCTTCCACCATCTGAGGCCCACATGGAGTACTGGGTCCCACCTCCCATTGGTCTAATTCAACAACACAGCTCCAGCACCTCCTAATGGACCACTCTCATCTGCAGAGAAACATGCAGCCATGTTTCCATGCTTCAGAAGCTAACTCTCATGTCCCATCCAGTCGCTCCCTCTCTTCTCCTTCATCGAGAAATTCAAGAGCGTTTTCTAATGCTAGCGGCCCTCTCTTCCCAGTCCTGATCAAACCCTCTTCTATCAGCGTTGCACTGCACCATTCAAGCAAATGAGCTCTGGTCAAGGGCAGCACCACCTTTGCTGTTGCTAAAACCAGCGCCCGACTCTTAATTCTTATGTCAGGTGACTTCGGGCAGCACTTGCCATTTACCAATTCCCCCTAGCTGAAATGCTTTCTTTCCATAGCTTTCACAAGTTTTCTCTCTTGGTTCCTCTCCTACTTCACTCGTCACCCCTTCTGTTTGGCGCTATCTTCCTCATCACTCATCATTACTTTTAAAAGCTCGAGGGTCCTAGGGCTCAGCCTTCCCATCCCTCCTCTGCCCGCTCTCAGCACATGGGTGAGCTTAAGGCCACCCATCCAGACTGCTGGCATTAAACGCCGAGTGTTAACTGCTGCCCTGCCAATCCCCAGCCCAGCCCTTACTTGGATTGCAGCCCTCTCATCCGGCGACCACCCTGACATCTTCACTCATCCTGACTACCGGAACGACTGACACATGTCCAAAATCAGGCCTCTGGTTTCCCCACTGGGGAACGATGCATTTGGTCTCTGACTCCAGTCCCTAACCCAGAGCTCCTAAACCCTTGTAACTTCCTAAGTGTGAGCAGCATTTTACACTGAGCTCCTCAATCCCCTGGAATTTCCTGGGTGGTAGGAGTCCTTTGTTCTGATGAGGTGGCTCTTGGTGGTACCTGGATAGTTCAGGATGTGGACTGTTCACCACAATTAGAAGCCTGGACCCGGGGCACCTGGGTGGCTCAGTCATTAAGCGTCTGTTTTCAGCTCAGATCATGATCCCAGGGTCCTGGGATTCTCTGCAGGAAGCCTGCTTCTCCCTCTCCCACTCCCCCTGCTACTGTTCCCCTCCTCCTCTCTGTCAAATAAATAAATAAAATCTTTAAAAAAAAAAAAAAGAAGTCTGGACCTGTCGGTGTTCCTCCCCATCCCCTGGGGAAAGGAAAGCACAGGCCAGATTCAGTTAATGATCGATCAGGCCTCTGTGATGGAGCCTCCATAAAAATCCCTCAAGTCCGGGTTCAGAGAGCTCTCAGGTTGGTGAAGACACCCACATGCTGGGAGGATGGCAGACCTCCACTCCACGAGAGATGCTCCTGCACTCAGGACCCCTGTGGCCCTCACATGATGTTCATCTGGCCCTCCCCGCCAGTACCTGTTATGATAAGCCAATAAATTTAAGTAAACGTTTCTTGGAGTTCTGTGAGTTGTGCCAGCAAGGTATCAAACCTGAGAGGGGGCTGTGGGAAGCCAACTTTGTAGCCACGCAGGACAGAAGCTTGGGTACTCCTGGACCCGCAATGCTCGGGATGGTGTCTGAGGCGAGGACAGTCCTATGGGACTGAGCGCTTAACCTGCTCCCGAGCTCCAGGCAGCCAGGGTCAGAACGGAATTAAACTAGAGCACACTTAGTTGGTGTCAAGATTGGAAAACTGGTTGGTGTGGGGATAAAAACCCCACACATACGGTGTCACAAGTGTTTCAAGTAAAGAAATGTTTCCCTTTCCCTTCCAAACCTGCTCTACTCCATCTTACCCCATCAGCAAATGGCCACGCTGCCCATCCTGCTGCTCAGACCAAACTCCTGGCCCTTTATTCCCCTCCTCACACCTCACTTCCGTGGCTCCCTGCTCCCGGCGACCAGAGGCTGCTGTCAGCATGACCACTAGAGCCCCACAGATGTCGCCACCCCTGGGCCCCTCCAGCCTTTTCCAAGGTGTAAAGTGATCTTTCCAAGACCGAAGTCTAATCACATCCAAACATTTGCTCAAACCCTGCAGAAGTTTCCATCATCCTCAGAGTAAAACCCAAAGTCCTTCAATGGTCGGTGTCTTCAGCCGCCTGGCTGCCCGACTGACCTCCCCGCACCCTCCAGCTTGCCCCCACAAAGACAGCAGGACCACTCCCACCTCGGGCTCCTTGCCCTTAGTCTCTCCCAGACACAGGCATGGCTTCTGCCTCCCGTCCCTCGGGAACCTGCCCAGAAGTCACTCTATCTGCAAGAATCCTGACCCTATGACAAAACAGCCATCCCCACCCTGCGCTGCTCCTCTCTGCTCCAGTCCCTGCCTCGTTTTTATTCCTCACCAGCTTAGGAAGACACACACACACTATTTGCTAGCGAGCTTGGGGCAAACAGTCCGTTTTCTTTGTCCATGTTTGTCCTCTGCTACCAACAACTTTTTTTTTTTTTAAGTTTAAAAGTTTATTTGACAGACAGAGACCACGAGTAGGCAGAGAGGCAGGCAGAGAGAGGGGGAAGCAGGCTCCCCGCAGAGCAGAGAGCCCGATGCGGGGCTCGATCCCAGGACCCCGGGACCATGACCTGAGCCGAAGGCAGAGGCTTTAACCCACTGAGCCACCCAGGCGCTCCCTATACCACCATCTTTTTATTTTTTTTTAAAGATTTTATTTATTTATTTGAGAGAGAGAGAGAGATCCCAAGTAGGCAGAGAGAGAGAAAGGGGGAAGCAGGCTCCCCGCGGAGCAGAGAGCCTGATGCGGGGCTCGATCCCAGGACCCCGGGATCATGACCCGAGCTGAAGGCAGAGGCCCCAACCCACTGAGCCACCCGGGCGCCCCGCCCTATACCACCATCTTAACAGCACCGGGCACACAAGCGTCCAACGAATAGGTCGTGAATAAACACAACTACTGGAAAACCTCGATTTTAAGTACTTAATTGATGTTTTTTCACTCCCTGACTTCTCGGCACCTTGAATATCCCATGATGCACTGGGGAGCTCCAAGAGGAATTATAAGACACTGTACTTCGCAGACGTATCTGTGAAACTTTTAAAAACTTTTTCCAAGGGAGGTAGGTGGAGTCCCAGCAGAGAAGCAGACTCTATGGGACCAGTATTTCAGGGACATGGTTTGGCTCACCTCGTTTCACACGGATTAGTCGCCCACCACCACATATTCGGAAGTACAGGGGCCGTCCGGGGCCCTCACCCTCTCCTCTGTGCCCACAGCACTTAGGGTCTGATTCGCAGAGGAGTTTCCTATAACCAAGGCTAACATCTGGGCCAACCTGAGCTCCCCGGACTCCCAGCTCCACCCTCCAATCCCACCACTCTGCCACTCTTAAAATCTGACACGTAGGTGGCCTCAGGGAACATTGTCTGTAGACAATGGTGTGCAACCTGGGCTGTGATACCGAATGCCGGGGGCCTCACCGTGCTGTTGATGCTGGCTAACAGCTTCCCGTTAAATTCCACCATGGAGTATACGGCTCCCTTCACTTCCTTCTCGGCCACAGTCTGTAGTTTTCCTGAGGGGAGAAAGATAGACTTGAAGTCTCCTTTATGACCCCACACTTTAACTCATCAAAAGAATCCTGATTTTCCCGCTGGCTCTAATTCCTGCTCCCAAACCACGCATCTGAATGCAGGAAGTAGAAAGCATCCACTGCGGTTAACCCCCACCACAACTATGAGCCCCGACAGAATGCGCCACACTGCAGACTGTATCCAAGGTCTGCCTCCCCCCCAAACACTGCAGATCCAACTCTCAAGATGGAGACCGAATTCCATCTTGGCCATCTGAGCCAAGATCTGGGGATTGACAGGAAGTCTTTGGAACCATCTTGCACAGGGGAGATGAGAGGAGACAGGAACACGAAGTACTAAAGCTGGAAAGAGGACCTACGTGGTGGAGCCACCAAGTGGAAAGCAAATCTAAGATTCCTGTGATCCTGGCCACTAGATTCTCTTACCCACCGTTCACCTCTCCCATCGTCTTCCTTTCAAAGCATAGAAAAGGAAGAAACACAAGCCAGATTTTACTCGTGTGTCTGCTCACTCCCCTCCCCCCCAACCCATTGAGCCCGTCCACAGCTTGAGTGGAAGGAACAGGAAGTCTCGTGTCACAGCAGTTATACCCAAGCTCTTCTGCTGCTTAACTAAAGCTCTGAAGCCAAAATGGTCTGTTACTTTCCCAGAATTCCAGATCTCTCAAAGCCGGGGATGATGCCCACCTACCGTCGGAATACTGAAAGACCACGATGCGACCCTGCTTGGGCTCCGCCTCTTCAGGATACACCATGGCTGTGCCCACGATGAAGTACGTGTTGGGGTCTTTGCCCAGCTTGCAGGAGACCAGGCTGAGGGCATACTCATTCTGCAGAAACTGGTGGGCATGAAGCACTGGAAGGAGAGCCAGAGGCATGACTGGCTGTTGAGCTGCACGCACACGTAACCCTGAATTCCGGGAGTGCCCCCAGCCCGGGCCCAAGCACGGGATGGGTGATGCTGGGGCCCCAGCTCCTGCTGTTCCTGCCTCCCCAGCCTGTTAGGCCCTCACCGGCCCTCACCAGCCCACACCGCCAGGAGGGGACCCCCACACCCTGGACTCCCGGCCAACCCGGGGTCCCGCCCTCCTTTCAACTCTGCCTAGGATGGTCTGTCACAAGGTCTATCAAACTGTGAAATCCATCAGAGCCCAGAACAGGCACTTCAGGAAGGACGAAGGAGCTCGTCTGCACCTTCGAAGGTGTGCTGGTCAATGATGAGGAGGTTGTGCACCTCCACCTCCTCTCCGAAGGAGGTCTCGTGCGGCGCCGTGCTGCTGGAGAACAGCTTGCTGGAGCTGACGCTGCTGGACAGGGCCTGAGCAGAGAACACACACAGCCCCGCTCAGAGGCACACCAGGCACGGGGAGCATCTGGGTGAAGGGGCCGCTGGGAGTGCGGGACAGAAGCCGAGTCCAAATGAGGAAAACTCGAGGCTGGCAGCTCAAGGAGAGCCTCAAGAACAGAGAGCTTTGGAGGACAGGGCTCGGGGACTGAGGACCAGGAGCCAACTTCTGCATGAAATTGACATAGCAGCCCAAAACAGAAGCAGCTAAGGGCTACTAATGGCCGCTAAAACAGGGATGCCAAGTCAGTCAAACAAAGCTAATGAGGAACTAAGGCAATCTGATAAGGGGAGAGACTCCATCTCTCTCAATGGGAAGAGCAGGGAGCACGTGAATTAAAAAGGAAAGTGTAAAGACTGTACATTCTCGGTTAAGGAAAGAAGTCCCACCACAGATGTTTGGGAGCAAAAAAGCAAAAAACACATGACATGAGACGATCGGCTACTATCTCCATCAAGTCTACTCTATGGGGCTGCAGACTGCCCTACCACCCTCCATATTTCACAGATGAGGAACTTGAAGTATAGACTTGCCCAAGGTCACAGAGCTAGCGATAAACCTTGAAGCCAGTCCTGTCAGACTCCAAATCCCACCTCTTACCTATAACACTAGGCTGACCCCAGTTACGCATACCCTACAAAGTGTCCATATTGATGATGAAAGAGAATTTTTCACCCTGTGAGGCTATGGAGTGGCAGACTCACTGACTGCCACGCTTATCCCAAACTCTTCCCAACCCTCCAACGAAGGGACCAACTCCAGCTCCATAAACACTTGCCTGTGTTTACAGATAAAGTGTGACTGGAACCCAACTATCCTACCTGTTGTCTGCAGCCACTTTTGTGATGGCCAATCGGAGTAGCTGTTCCCACACAGTGGACAAAACCATACCTATCACATGACCCTTTCCAGAACAGTTTGCCAGCCCTGCTTTAATGCCATCTTTCTTTGTCCGTGCCCTCACCTGGGTGCTGGCACTGGGCCTAAGAGCCGTTGTGCCGCCGCTCGTGTCCTGGACTTCAATCCGGCTGGAGAGGACCCCGAAGCACTGGGACACTTCCTGATAGCAGATCTTCCTGGGGAACAAGTGTGGACAGTGCCACTCAGAACTGGTCTGAGAAGGGAAGCACCCCTCCCCCCTTCACCGCACTCTGCAACCCTCCTCCCCTGGCCCTCACCTGGGAGACTCATAGAGGGGAACCGTGCGGATATGCAGCTTCTGGATCTCATCAATGGTGCCAATGGTGAGGGTGCTGTTGTTGGCCAGTGCCAGGCTGGAAAGAAGGGTCTGGGTTTAGACTGAGTAGACCCAAGGAAGGAAAGGATTCTACAAGGCAACTCCATAAGGGGAAGAAAAACAAGGCAGAATTACACTAGCTTCCTCCATGCAACGGCTCTTAACTTGTGACTCCTTGCTAAAAAGGGTCCTGATGCCTAGTCCCACTGCCACCCCCCATCTTATTTAACAGGTCTGGGTGAGCCTCAATTGAGATTTTTAACTGCTTTCAGTTTAATGCTCATCATAGCATTAGAATCTAGAACAGTGAGTCTCAAGTCACCATCTGCATCACAATGAGCAGGAGTGCTCATTTAAGGGGACTGCTCCCCCTCCCAGAGGTTCTGATTTTGCGCCCTCCCCTCCCTCACCCAAGACCTGAGAGTTTTTATTTCTAATGAGTTCCCAGCTAGGTGCTAATGGGGGTCTCTACTTTGAGAATCCCTGCTCCAGGGGAATACAGAATGATCTCTAAATCAGGGATTCCGAAACCTGACTAACCATTTGAATCACTGGGAAGGTTTTCCTGAAAACCCCAGATCTACTGAATCAGAATCTGAGGAGGATTCAAAAAATCCATACTTTTTTTTTTTTTTTAAGATTTTATTTATTTGACAGAGATCACAAGTAGGCAGAAAGGCAGGCAGAGAGAGAGAGGGGGAAGCAGGCTCCCCGCTGAGCAGAGAGCCCGATTCGGGGCTCAATCCCAGGACCCTGGGATCACGACCTGAACCAAAGGCAGAGGCTTTAACCCACTGAGCCACCCAGGCGCCCCTAAAAAAAACTCCATACTTTTAAAAAAGTGTCCCAAGGGTTTCTAATAGTAGCCCAGATGGGAGAACCCGTGCCCTACACTCCTCATCTCAGCTCTTTACACTGATTCAACTTTGGGAAAAGGTGAGAGGGGAAAGTGTGGAAAACATCATGCTGCCCTCAATCAATGGCTCTTGCTAAAGAAAGAAAGAGGCTCACCTGTCAGGATAGCCATCAGAATTGAGGGGACACATGTAATTGACTTCCTTGAGGTTGACGTTGGAGAAGACCAATTTGTGGTTGCTGCTGTAGATGACAGTGGGGCGGTCAGAGCAAGCAAAGACGTTGGTGGTAGAAAGAGAACGGAAAGTCCTCAATACTGTGGGCTGGGTGCCCAGGGTCACCTTCTTACGGTCGCTCAACAGGCCTACAGAAAGAATGGCATCAGGAGAAAGTAGGAAGGAAGGAAACAGGACAAACAGCTGGGTCGTGAAGGTTTAAAAGTTCAAAATGCTTATTTAATGCGGTACCCCGAGGCTAAAGCAATTCCACACCCCTCGTTTCTCCGAGAGCCCTCTACTCTGATGTGGTTCTCACCTGTCTCAATGTTGAGCCCGAAGTAGAAAAGCGCCCCATCTCCCAAGGCACAAAGGAGGTAGTGGCTACTCTCAAAAGTGGTCATCAGGATGGAACGAGGAATGATCTCTATGGGAGAGGGGCACGTTAAGATCTTGTTCCACACTCCGACTCTGACCCCAACCCTTAAAAGGTCCTTACAAGCCACCTACCTCCACCCAGCATCTCTTTGTGCAGTAGCTCGAAAGAGGGCAGCTTCAAGATGCGCGCCGAGATGTCTGTCCAGAGGCCAATGGCACAAAGAGGGGACAGCCCACTGCTGTCCCCCAGTGGGGTGATGTCCAAGCAGGCCACTTCGTGTTCCATCTCTGTATGGCTGAACAAAGAGGAATATGGCAGAGGAAGGACTCCAAGGATGAAAGGCGGTCCGGAGAACAGGGAAGGGGGAGAAGGAGCAGGCAGGCAGGCACACACCTGATCTGCCGGAGCTCCTGAGGATGGATCTGCAGGTAGTAGAGGGCCCTTCCCACCGCTACGACCACCTGGCTGCTGTTGCAGGAGGCCACGCTGATGTTCTTGCCCTGAGGCTCCTTCCACTCACTGACCAGAGCTTTGGGTTCCTGAGAGACCAACCTCACAGACGCTGAAGTGATCTAGAAAAAGAAGAGAAAGGTCTCCAGGCACCTGCTGGGATCCATACAACAGTGGGAAGGTGGTAAACGCTGCCCTAGTGGAACCCTAAAAATTAACTACAGAAGTCCTCTTTGCTCTATGTATTTTCTTCCCCAAACTCCTGCAAAAAATAAAATTCTTTTTTTTCCAAGATTTAATTATCTGACTGAGAGACTGACTGAGAACAAGCAGGGGGAGCGGCAGGCAGAGGGAGAAGGCGAAGCAGACTCCCCACTGAGCAGAGAGCCTGACAACAAGGGGCTTGATCCCCAGCACCTTGGGATCGTGACCCAAGCCGAAGGCAAACACTCAAGCAAATGAGCCACTCAGGCACCCCAAAAATAAAATTCTTTAGTAAAGACTATGAAATTATCTTGAAACACGCTTAATCAACCTATTTCATCACTGAAATAAAACAAAAAGCAGGTTGATGACACTGTAATGTTCGCATCAATTCACCTTAACCTATCAAAGCTGAGCTCCTATTTAAAGAGAAAAACCCTTTAATAACAGATACATGAGCTGGTCTTCAGTCTTCAGGCCACTAGTTAGAAAAAACTCACAAAGCAATGAATCAGTATCTGGGTACCTCCCACACTTGGTCCACAAACCAAAAGAACCTTCCCTCTAGGCTTAATCAAATCCACAACTGCCTACTGGCTAAAAGGAAATCCCAAGTGGATAAAAAGAGGGAGAGGATTCATTAATCCTCAGGCACACAAGTGCTATACCCGACACTGGCGAACACTGACTCTGACCACAGTTCAGAAAAGTTCCAAAGGCTGAAGAGAATGTGCAAAAAGTGAAGACACCAGGGGTCACTGAACTAAAATCCACCAAGGGGTGGGCAGGTGCTCAGAAATTGGACTCAGGCTAACAAGAGCCAAAAGGATATCTGACCCCATAACGCATATAGATTTAAAACAAAACCACGGGGTGCCTGGGTGGCTCAGTTGGTTAAGCGACTGCCTTTAGCTCAGGTCATGATCCTGGAGTCCCAGAATCGAGTCCCACATCGGGCTCCCTGCTCAGCAGGGAGTCTGCTTCTCCCACTGACATCTCTACTCTCATTCTCTCTCTCTCCCTCTCAAATAAATAAAATATTTTAAAAAATAAAATAAAACAAGATCAGAACAGAGTAAGAGCTCTGGTTCTAACAATTACTGTGGAAAGTACTGCCAACAGCCATATATGGAGGGGAGCACTAGGACTAAATAGGCATGTTATTAGTACAACAAGGGAAAACACATGTCTCAGAAAATGGGGGCACAACTGAGTGCAAAAATGATACCCCAAAACATAAAAATATTATGAGCTTAGTCTGTAAAAGAGAATGCAAATAAATGCTGCATATACTTCCAGAAGAAACATAAAGCTAAAAGGAGTAACTCCAAAGTTAGGAGCTGTTTTCTCTGAGTGGTGGGTTATTGGGTAATTTTACTTTTTTTCTATGATGTTACTTCTAGAACCATAACATGTACTTCTGTAAAATCCTGCAGGGCTCTACACTCCACTCTAGAGCAAACTCAAGTCAATGAGGCTTGCCCCTTTGAGTTACTACCTGGATGAGTTGCTGGTGAGCCACGTTGCCACAGAAGAAAGTCTGCTGATCATCCACGAAACCCATCAGTTCGGTTTCTTCCACTTCTTCTCCGTTTAACATGAGAACTCTGCAGGGGAAAGGAAGCCCTGGGTCAGCCAGCCCAGCTCCCCCACCCTATAACCTTCATACGAGCACCTGGAGCAGTCGCCAAATTCCTCCTCACCTTGTCTGGCCCACAAAAGAGAGCACCAGAGTGTCATCAGTCTCCCGGTTAGGGTCAGACCGCAGCGGCCAAAGACCTGGAACAAAGATCAAGGATAAAGACGCAGAGCACAGCCCAACACTCAGCTCCCCACATCTAAGGAAAGGGAGCCTGGCCTCAAGGAGGGGCAGGAACTCTGTGGAGTCCCTCCTGAAGCTGAAACAGCCACTCTGTTCTTTCCTGGCTTTAAGACCCTGAAGAAGTTGTTTTTAAAAACTGTTCTGAACCTAATATTTTAAAGTTCTTCCTTTGATTTTGGACAGGATGATACATTTCTATGACTCAAAATCAAAATTTATCTTTAAAATGTGTACACAGAAGTTTCACTCCGATACCTCTCCCTGAAACCCATCCCCCCAAATAAATCATCAATAGTCTCCTGTTTATCCTTCAAAAAAAATTTTTTTTTTAATTTTAGGAATTCAGTAGTCACTGTTTTATAAGCAAATACAAATATAGGGGTGCCTGGCTGGCTAAGTTGGTAGAGTGTGCGACTCTTGATCTCAGGGTTGTGGGTTTGAGCCCTGCATTGGATATACAGATCATTTAAAAATAAAATTTAAGGGGGCACCTGGGTGGCTCAGTGGGTTAAAGCCTCAGCAGGGAGCCTGCTTCTCCCTCTCTCCCTGCCTGCCTCTCTGCTTACTTGTGATCTCTGTCAAATAAATAAGTAAAATCTTAAAAAAAATAAATACATAAAATAAAATTTAGGGGCACCTGGGTGGCTCAGTCGTTAGCACCTGTATTCAACTCGGATCATGATCCCAGGATCCTGGGATCAAGCCCCGCATCATCGGGCTCCCTGCTCTGCGGGAAGCCTGCTTTTCCCTCTCCCACTCCCCCTGCTTGTATTCCTCTCTCTCGATGTCTCTCTCAAATAAATAAAATCTTAAAAAAACAAAACAAAACAGTAAAAATAGGGACGCCTGAGTGGCTCAGATGGTTAATAAGCCGCTGCCTTCGGCTCAGGTCATGATCCCAGGGTTCTGGGATCAAGTCCCACATAGGGCTCCTTGCTTGGCAGGGAGCCTGCTTGTCTCTGCCTCTGCCTGCTTGTGCGCTCTCTCTCTCTCTGACAAATAAATAAAATATTTTTAAAAATAGTAAAAATAAAAATAAAATTTTAAAAAAGCCACGCATACTCACATATATACATATATAAAACGGTCCATCATATACCGTTCTGCGCTACGTTTTTCCATTTTATACTGAAGCCCTTATCACAATGGAACAGTACCTTGTTTTCTAACTACACAGCATTTAATAACAGATGTACCAGTTTTAAGTCTCCACTGATGGCCATTCTTTCACTATTTTGCAAACAATGCCACCAAAAATGATGTTATATTTACATCACGCTATCTGTAGGAAGGTCTGGGGGTAGACGCTTACAGTGTGGATTGCCCAGAACTCATGAAATTAAATGCAGATGCAGTTCTGGCAGACGCTACCAATGAGCCTATTTCCTGCGGGCCTCACCAACACAGTGCTGTCAAACTTTTGGACTCTGGTCACCTGGTAAAGAATGGTATCACTGTTCAGTTTGGATTTGCATCTCCCTTAGCACAAGTGAGGCCCGTTACCTGTCCACACACGCCCTTTGGGGCAAGAATTTTGGTGATCTTCTTTGTCAAAATAGTTCAGTGAATTAGGGAGACGAAGCCTTTGTAAGATGAACTACAAACGTTTCGATTTGGATTGCATTTCTTATGACAGCTTACAGTGTTTTGTTTCTGCCATGGAGAAGCATTTCAGATCACTGAATTAACCAATCTTTCGCTTCGCTTCTGCACTTCTGAGTCACAGTTTAAAAGGCCTTCTCCACTCTAAGATCATAAAGGAATTCAACAACCTTTTCTTTCAACCTTTGTATGACTTCCTTTTTAGATCTGGGTTCCAACAAGGTACACAAAGTACAGTACAGATCCAAACGTATCTTCCCAGTTGATAACTGGGAAAACCATTTATTAAAAACCATTTATTTGGGGGGCGTCTGGGTGGCTCAGTGGATTAAAGCCTCTGCCTTCAGCTCAGGTCATGATCCCAGGGTCCTGGAATCGAGCCCCGCATCGGGCTCTCTGCTCAGTGGGGAGTCTGCTTCCCTTCCTCTCTCTGCCTGCCTCTCTGCCTGTGATCTCTGTCTGTCAAATAAATAAATAAAATCTTTAAAAAAAAAAACCACAAAACCCATTTTTCTGGGACGCCTGGGTGGCTCAGTTCGTTAAGTGGCTGCCTTCAGCTCAGGTCATGATCCCAGGGTCCTGGGATCGAGTCCCACATCCGGCTCCTGGCTCAGCAGAGAGCTTGCTTCTCCCTCCCACTCTGCCTGCTGCTCTCCCTACTTGTACTCTCCCTCTCTGTTAAATGAATAAATAAAACATTTTAAAAATTATTAAAAAAAAAAATTTTTTTTAATTATTTTATCTCACTGAGCTGAAATACCACCACCACTGTACACTAAATTCCATGTGAACTGTGTCTACTTCTGGACTTTTTTTTAAATTTCTGGACTTTTTTAGTCTGCTCAAGGAACTCTGCCTATTAGTGAACCAAAACCACACTTTTATCTACTAAAGTTTAATGGTATGTTTTAATATCTGATAGGGCTAGTCCTGTCTTGCTGCTCCTTTTAAGTCTTTCTGGCTTTTCTTGCTTCTTCCTTTTTCCATTTGGACTCTTGCTTATCTAGATCAAGAAAAAAAACCTCTTGATATTTTTATTGATACACATTAAGTGCAAAAATAAACAGGTCAAGGGGTGCCTGGGTGGCTCAGTTGGTTAAGCTCTGCCTCTGGCTTGGGTCATGATCCTGGGGTCCTGGGATCAAGTCCTACATGAGGCTTACTCAGCGGGGAGTCTGCTTCTCCCTCTGACCCTCCCTCAACTTGTGTTTTCTCTCATTCTCTCTGAAATAAATAAAATCTTAAAAAAAAAAAAAATTGGTCAAAGAGAAACCACTTTATAATTTAATTTACAGGACCCTTGGTATGTTTTTCATTTGATCAATCTATCCTTTGAATCCTTAAGTACTTCAAAGTTTTCCCTGTATAGGTTTTATACATTTCTTGTTAAATTTACTCCTCGGTTGGGACGCCTAGGTGGCTCAGTTGGTTAAGTGTCTGCCTTCGGCTCAGGTCATGCTCCTGGGATAAAGCCCCACATCAGGCTCCCCTGCTTCTCCCTCTGCCTCCGCTCCCCGGCTTTTGTGGGCGTGCGCACGCGCTCTCTCTCTCTCTGACAAATAAATAAAAATCTTTTAAAACAATTTATTCTTTGGTATTTTGCCTTTTTATTACTATCGTAAATAGCTCCTTCCCTCCACTATACCTTCAAATGGACTGCATTTGCACATGAATGCTACTGATTTCAGTAAATTAATTTTTTTTAAAGATTTTATTTTTATATTTTATTTGGCAGACAGAGATCACAAGTAGGCAGAGAGGCAGGCAGAGAGAGAGGAAGGGAAGCAGGCTCACTGCCGAGCAGAGAGCCCGATGCGGGGCTCGATCCCAGGAATCTGGGATCATGACCTGAGCCGAAGGCAGAGGCTTTAATCCACTGAGCCACCCAGCGCCCCCAGTAAATTAATTTTATATCCTGCTCCCTTAATGAACTCTCATTGTCTAGTTTTCAGCCAATTTTCCTGGATTTTGTACTTTTAGCTCTTCCTTTCTAATTCATAAACCTCTATTTATCTATTCTAATCCTCCTATCTCCTAACAGTCTAAATATCTTTTCCTGATTTTTGATTGTTTTGCTTTATGATCCAAACTGATCATCTTTTTCTTACAACAGGTTAGTGCAGTGCCCCCTATCAGGTCCTTTAAAACAACATTAAATTTGGGGCGCCTGGGTGGCTCAGTGGGTTAAAGCCTCTGCCTTCGGCTCGGGTCATGATCCCAGGGTCCTGGGATCTAGCCCTGCATCAGGCTCTCTGCTCAGCGGAGAGCCTGCTTCCTCCTCCCTCTCTCTGCCTACCTCTCTGTCTACTTGTAATCTCTGCCTGTCAAATGAATAAATAAAATCTTTTAAAAAATAAAATAAAATAAAATAAAATAAAACAACATTAAATTTAACTTACAAACTTTCCCTTTCCATTTCTCTACTCCATTATCCAAAACTGATCAATAGTACATATTTTCAAGTTGACTTTGGTACTTTTAAATATGTTTAAGCTTCTACTCCTTATTTGTCATTATGACTTTTACTCTTCATGTGACCTTTCCTGTAGCTCCCACCCACTGTGCCTTCAAAACGCATAATGAGGCCAAAGGCCAAGGTCACTCAAATAAGATTTGCATCCTATGTCTTCCAAAAGGTTACCTTTGATGCCTGGTAAGTCAATGCTGGCATGCTCATGGATTCCAATTCCATTCCGGATGATCCGCAAGGAACCTTCCTTAAAAGCCCCGGAGCAAGTAACCAGCTGCAAGCAGAAAGGTTTCTCAATGCCTCCTTCCAGAGCCTGGGGCCATCATACCGATGACCAGGAAATAATTAAGCTATACCTAATCCCAAGGACCCTTTCAGTGGAGCTAGGTTTGAGGAAACAGACTTAACAGAGGCTGATTTCCATGTCCCCAAGTTTACGAAGCAGCAGGATGTTCTAGTTCAAGAAGCGAAAAGCAACTACCACTGCTCCTAGCAAGCTGGCTTCCATCCTTAGAACCTAGTTTACTAGAAAGAGCACAGGATCTAGAGCCAGACACACCTGTGACTTAGAGGTTATGTAAATTTGGACAAGGTACTTGATCTTTCCCAGTCCCCAGCCTCCTCACTTCTGAAATGGTCAAGAATTCCTATCTAATTAGGGTGCTCATGTGATCACAGATGATGTAGATCTGTACCACAGACCAAGAGATACACCCGATAAATAGAAGTTATCCTTGCATCATTGGGATTAGTGAGTGAGGCTCTTAAAAGTTATCTTCACTGGGCACTCCCCACTCCAAACAGGCAAATCTAGAAGGACATGCTTTGAATAGGCAGGTGTATCAACTATTCATTTCTGGGATGAACTCCTTACCTGCCCCTGCCCCTGCCTCTCCAGGTCCACCACGCACATGTCCACAATGGGTCCTAAATTGGTGAAGGTTTCCATGGCCACTACATAGGAGCCTTGTTCATTGCTGTCAACATTGAGCTAAGAAGAAAAACACAGTTAGTCCTGGAATGCTCCCAAGAGATCCACTCTAAAGAGATGGTTATCATCCAAAGGAAACTCTCAATCCTATTAGATCTGCCCTTCTTGTGCTCCACTGCATGCTTCTGGAGGGGGACTGCTGACTAAGGAACATAGCTGGCCTACAGGAGACCTACTAATCAGTAAGGAATTCTAATCTGTGAGTCCCGTGGATGGATTTCAAAAGCAGCAGTTTGGAAATTAATGCAAAATGCTCACATGCATTTTTCTGCAGGAAAGGTAGCAAGTTTTTGTTTTCTAGAGGGGTCCAGCACACGAGACCATGACCTATTTGAAGGTAGCAGCTGGGTCTTGTTCCTAATTGTATCTGCTGCGCCCAGCACTCTGCCTGGCACATCTGTTGAATGAACCTTTAAGACAAAGAGCTAGTCGGGGAGGATGTGAAATCAGCCAAGGAGAAAGCTGAGCGGTACAAACATTGAGGAATTAAAGATTCTGCGATGCTCCCAACATAGGAGAAGCCTGATGAAGCAGCAGTGAAGGCGGTAAAGTACACAGGAAGAAGAAAGCGTCTTCTCACCTTCACAAGCTGGGAGTCCCCAAGGCGAGACCCAACGAACACAACACCGTTATCGAGGTATGTCAAGCATTCAGCAATAGAGGTCTAGAAGAGAGTCAAGGGCACGAGAGACATCAGAACAAACACCCCATGGGAGCCCGACATGTCGAACCCCCTCCGCGACATCTGCTAGGCAAATGAACAGCTGCGGCCATGAGAGCTGAAACCATTCTCCACTTCAAGTCTCCAGGTCACACTGAGCAAACGTTCCTAAACCTCTGAGGCTTGTGACTCCATCTATCACATCCTTACAGTCAGAAAAATCTACACTTTATCTCACAGGTGCCTGCTCCAAATGATCATTTTAGCCCCAACGGCTCCAATCTCCTCCGAGTAATTAGCGACCTCTAAAATTCACTGCCTAATTCTTCAACTTTTGGGGGAACCTCTTCCTGGAACTGAATATCAGCATTAAATTAATCTTTAATTCCGAATGGCATCCTTTTCGCCTGAGGTAGTGCCCAGCTGCCTGTGAGATTCTCCCACATGTCACTTATTCAGAAACCTCCCTCCGCAGCAGGGCTGACCGTCTGTTGCCGGGGGCTAAGTACTACCAAGCTCACGGTACTCACACTTTGAGTCACGTTCCCACATCCGCCACCCCTAGGAGAACGCGGCAGAGCAGGAACAAACCCTACCTCTCCGAGGAGCTCCACACGGAGATCTTTGAGGGTGACGGTGCCATCCATCTGTTCCTCCTTCTCCAAAAGCAGCATGAAGAGCCGTCCTTCCATGTCTCCCAGCAGATAGCGGGAACCGTTGGGGTCCACACGATTGTGACACACAATCGTGCTTTGCTGCCAAGAGGGAAGACATGGTCAGTAGAGATTAAGTGTCTCCCATAATCAAAGTGCAAACCCTTGTGAGCCACTCCCTTCACCAAACCCAGCCATTTCAGGGGCAAGGAATCCACTTAGCTAGGACTACATGTGTGACTGAAGATGAGGACATTTTCTTCTGAAGGTAACTTTCTGAGGAACTCAATGTACCTTAAATGGTTATACACATATTATTCCACTGGAACACGGAAATCTGCAGAAAGCAGGAAGCACTCTAACTAGTCACCAGAGTGTGGATGCCCCCGCAGATTTTGTTATTTCCTCACTAGGACTAATTACCTCCCCCTGCTAATGCTACCACATTGCTATGTACCGTTTAACTGAATTTTGTATTGATTCTTACAACATGAAACATTAGGATTTGAAACTTTTAGGACTAGTTTTTTAAGTCTATACAACTGATCGCTATGCTACCTTTCACATGACCTGAGCTCTAAAAACATTCAATAAAATTTGCAAAATTCTTCCCTTCTTAAACTTGTCCCAGCTGATGGAAAGGGTAAACCTACTTGGGTTAGTACTTCTTTCTCTTAGTTAGCAAGCAAGCTCTCAGCAAGCAAAACCAGGCCAGTCTCTCCTTGTATTCCCAACGACCACCACAGTCTCTCACACACACAGCAAACAGTATGACAGACTTCCGTAAACATTACTGTCCCTTTGACAAACAGGGGAGAGAGAGGAGCAGGGGAAGAACAAGAGCAAAAAACAGGAAGGTAAAAGACTACTGCTCACCTTGATGATAGGAGGGGCAATCGCCAGGTATTTGTCTCCATTGTGGTAGGTGATGGACTCCTGTCCAATGATGATGGCCCCTCCGAAGGGCTCTGGGACTGCAGGAGAGGGCAGTGTTAGAATGCTCGGCACTTTGGACCTGCCAAGCCCTGCAGTAGCAAGGGCACCGATCCAGCCAACTCTGAGGCAAACCTTAAGATAATCACTCTTTTTAAAAAAGACATCAAAGTCCAGGGAACATGATAGCCTTTAACTGAGACTGCTGTCGGAGAAATTTCAGGCTGGCATTATCTAACCCTGGTGATGTTTTTAGTGTCACTCTTTCGGTATTTTTCAGTTTCTAAGGGTGGGGAGACTTCTCTCTGTTCTTCCGCCCGCATTCCTCCCCTTTTCTCTCCTAAACTTTGGTCCTTTCTAACTCAAAGCTTTTTTCCCACCCTTGTTCCTTACCTTAATTTCCCCATGATTGGGGCCACAATTTAGAAAAGCCAATTCTCGCTTGAGAGTTTTAGATTTCTCTCCTAGATGAGGCACACAACATAATGTCATGGGGAGGATACAGGAGAGGGAGCAAAGAGGCCTGGAGTCAGGCCAAGGCTTTGTCAGTGCGGCACAGGCATGGGCAAGCCCCTGGGGCCAGGCTTCCTCATCCTTGAAACAGATTAGGTAAGCTCTATAGATCCCTCGCAGTTTTTAAATGTTATTGCCCCCCCCCAAATAAATAAATAAACAAATAGATAAATAAACGAATGTTATGCCCAACAATAAAATGAGAATAATTTTTGCATGTCACTTTGCAAATCAATCTCAGTGGTTCATAATTTACCCCTCTACCCCAAGATAAAGGAAAGCTATACTTTTTGGAAGGAGCAAAGAAAAAAAGACAATCCCAAAGACAGAAACGGGAAAAGCAAAGGAAGGCATATTCAGAAACAGAGGAGACCCCAGGGCTGCCAGGTAATGAGTGTGTATAACAGCACCTGAGCACTGAAATGAAGGCGCAGAGGCGAGGTAGGAACGAGAATAAGGAATAGGGCCCAACCTGGGGTCGGGGTACATATCCAAAACCCCAACCAACCTGCAATCACCATGGAAGCTTCAGCTTCTACGTTTTCCTGTTTCCAAGGGCCCTTATTGAACTCTTTCTCACGGAGAGACACCTCATAGGTTTTCACGTGCCGCCCCTGAGGGTCCTAGGTGGGGAAAGGTGGAGAGGTTAGCCCTCAGGACAGATGAAGCCTGGACTAGAAAGGAGACCTAAAAGGGACAGGCCACTACCACCCACTATCTGACCACCCTATCCCACTGGCCTTACTATCCTGATCCATCAGTAGGTTGACAGCCACCAACTCAGCCTGTGACTGGGTAGACGGAGGCTCAGATCTACCGTTTCTAACAATTCGACCAATCAAGATAGGCTTAAGAATTAGAAAAATCAGTCTGGCACACTATACTAATCATCATAAGAAAGACAACGTACACAGGTGTATCTGTGAGTACTTGTAAGATATATGCATGTTCAATGGCCTCAAGGAACTTATGAAATAGTTAAAAAAAAAAAAAAACCCATACATTGAGAAGCTAAATATACATCTAAGAAATTTGTCTGAGGGGCACCTGGCTGGCTTAGTCTGTGGAGCAATCAACTCTTGATCTTGGGGTTGTTAGTTTGAGTCCTATGTTGGGTCTCGATATTACTTAAAAAAAAAAAAAAAAAAAAAAAAAAATTTGTGGGGTGCCTGGGTGGCTGAGATGTTAAGCATCTGCTTTCGGCTCAGGTCATAATCCTAGGGTCCTGGGATCAAGCCCTGCATTGGGCTCCCTGCTTGACAGGAAGCCTGCTTTTCCCTTTCCCACTCCCCCTGCTTGTTGTGTTCCCTCTCTCACTGTGTCTCTCTCTGTCAAATAAATAAAAATCAATCTTAAAAAAACAACAACAACAACAAAAAAAAAACTTTTGTTTGGGGCACCTGGGTGGCTCAGTTGCCTTAAGCATCTGCTATGTTCCCCTCCTTTTCTGAATCATGACTCAAATCAGTCCTAAGGCTGTCAAAGTCACCTCTGAAAGATGGAAAGACCAGGGATAGGGAGGGTACCATCAGCCAGTGGGAGACGGCTCCACAAAGGCCAGATGAAAGCCTAAGAAGTTATGGAAAGAATTCAACACTGTGTTTCGGGGCAGGATAGCTCCTCAGAATGACTACCTTTCACACAGTAAGTCCCTAAATATTTACACCAATATTTGAATTTTTGGCACAAAACAGAAAATAATCATTTTTAGTTGATAAAAGATCTTCCCATCAATCACCAGCAGTAAGACTGAACTTCACAGGTACAAGCTGGGGGTTTGATTTGGGCCCCTGAGACAGACACATACATACACACACACACACACACACACACACACACACAGAGGAGAGCAGAGAGGTCACAAAACTGGCAGCCCCGAGGCTAGGAACAGACTCAGCCTTGAATAACCAACATCAATGTTTTAACGACCTTGTATTTACAAAACTGAAGAGAGGAAAGAAATTCTTAAGTTTTTATCTCAGCTCTGATCATTAAAGCACAGTGAGGAAGATCAAACAAAATCCCCTGAAGTAGTTTCAAGTATATTCAACTGAACTTCATTCCAACCAAGCTCTGAACTCTAGCACTTATGGTGACACTAAGAAAGAGACAAAAATACATCAGTGTTTCCAATACTTAACACAGCTATCAAATGTGCCCATACGTAGCACTTGGACTATGTTTCCTTCCACCATTTATTCAACCATATGCAAGTGAAATGACCTCATGCTGTATGGCTCTTTGTTAAAAGGCTGAGATTTTACCACGATACAGCAAGTTGGTGTGATGCTCTGCCACCCCACCCCCACTTAACAAATCCGGCTCAGAAAACAGCTGCCCAGGATCAGCTCTGCTGAAGTTTTAGGCACAGACTAAAATAGAAGTCAGCAGCCAACGAGTCACCAGAAAGTGAGTGCTGGACAAAATGCAAACCCCTTCTTAGAAGACATAAGAAAGTAAACATCACTGAGACGTTTTTTTCTTTGCTTATAAGGGCAATTTCTAGATCATTTCTCTACAGCTAAGTGTTAATAATCCCCTGGCATGCCGTTAAGAGACTCAGACAAAGTACAAACTGGGTCACCCTATAAAATCTCCAAGGTCCACAAGAATGTAATCTTGGGATTAAAACCTGCTACCAGCGCCAGAGCGCTTCCTGCCTCATTAAGTACTACCACACTGGAGACGCAACGGAAATCTGACCCATATTAATTATGCTGTTCAAATCATTTCAGGACAAATACATTAATCTCTCTGCCTGCCCTACTACCAAATCCAGACAGTCCAATTAGTGAAAATCAACTCCCACAATGGGAAGTCACATAGCTTTTCCCTCTCCCCTCCAGCTCCAGTACCTGGTAGACAAAGCAGATGGTAGGTGCTTGGCAACCATATAGGAACTTGACATCGATGACATGCAGCTCCTCGAGGCGGATGTTAAAGGCCTTGAGCTCTTTATTGTCCCGGTCTAGCGGAATAACCTTGAAAAGGCCATCATAGAGTCGCAGGCCAATCATCCGGCACTCCGGGTCGATGATGCCAATAATGCCGGTCTCTGAGGGGCGGCCAATACGGTCCTGAGAAGTAAAACTGGAGTTAGAGAAGAACCTCAACACTCAGAGTAACAGAGGACACTGGGCACCCCTTCCCCAAAATAATTTTAGGTGTAGTAATAAAACTAGTGGCCTCCAACTGACATGCCAGGGAGCCCAAATATCAGTGCACACCTTCTCGCAAAACGCTAATTCTCAATGAATTAGTGCCCTGTCCCTTGGACGACTCCTTTCTTCATAAAAGCTTAAACCCTTGGTGTTTTCTTCTCATTTCTCTGATCACAGGGAGAGCTGCCCCCAGCCATTCAATTTTCTTTATCAAGTCATGACAGCTCTATCCAAAAACCTCTCATCAGCCTGAAGCAGCCACCTCACCTGGACATTGCCATGGGCTCTCGTTATGATATCAATGCTCTCGCCACTCTGCTTATACTCCAGGATGCAGGCATTGTATTTAGCTGTCAGAATAAACAGTAGGTCCTTGCTCTCCCCCTGGAAACCAACATAATAGCATCAAAAGAAGTTCTTTTTGTAACAAGAATACCTATCCAGCCTCCAAGCATCTTTCTCTAAGTATGCTAAATTCCTTTGAAGAACTTTCTTTTCTCCCTGAAGAGAAAAATCCACAGTAAGTAGGTAACACATATCAGATGCTCATACCCTAAGGGTGTGTGCAAAAGGCCAGAACTGAAGCTGGTAAACACCTAGTCTATGCTTTGATGATTGACCATCTCTTTGCCCTACCTACAACAATGTCTTGTCTATTTCCATCTCAAGCTAATCTCACTCATTCCATTCAAATTCTGAAAGATGAATGTGATGTCTCCTTCTAATCCTCTCCAACTATTTGAAGAAAAAAAAACATGAATACCAATGGAAGCTAAAATGGATCTACAAAGTCTTACCTACTTATTAACAGAGACCCCAAAAGAGGGAATATTTTATTCAAAGGGTTACAATTAAAATTTTAAATCCACTGCTTTCTTGTCAGATGCAATTAGAATATAATGAAACAATACGGACGAAAACATCTCAATTACAGTAATGATGATAATACTATGATAACTGTTAACATAACAACAAACGTTTGCTATGTAATAGCTCCTGTGTTATTTAAGAACATTCCATCTTCATAATAACCCAGAGATTTTATACTGTTATCCCCATTTTGCAGACAGGCAAATAAGGCTCTGAAAAGTTAGGCAATACCCAAAGTTAAAATTAATAAGGAATAAAGCCAGGACTGCCCTAATCTAGAACCTACTCTCTCAATCAGTAGTGACCCACATTTCAAACTGCTTTAATTTTGTCTTCTAAAGAAATCAACTTGGTCAGTTTTTTCCTAGTGACTCTCTTCTACCCCGAAGAAGCTTATTTAAGAATATACATTGAGGGAAGCCTCAGTGGTTTAGTCAGTAAAGCATCTGCCTTCGGCTCAGGTCATGACCCCAGGACCCTGGGATGGATTCCCACATCGGGCTCCTTGCTCATCAGAGAGCCTGCTTCTCCCTCTCTGCTTGTGCGCTCTGCCCCTCACTGGCAAATAAATAAAATCTTAAAAAAAAAAAAAAAGAATATAAGTTGAAACTCTCCCCCCCTCCATTCAAAAGAGATGATTTTCTCTCCTAAACCTTATTCCACCAACCCCAAGCAAAAGTGTGAAACAATGTAAAACTAACTAAGTTCTTGTTGCTGGGCCCAACCCAGAGCACTTACCTTGGGCCTAAAAAGCTCCATGACTGCAATCTTCCCATACATGCCCACCTCTTTGACAGGCCGAAGACCCTCAGCCGTGACCACATAGATCTCTAACCTCGTGTTTTTGGCAATCAACAGGTTCAAGTCTTCAGCTGAAGTAAAGTGTCCTGAAAGGAAGAGATCCTCTAACTTGTGAAGCCAGCGCAGTATCTAAATAATCCTATCACTTCTACTTAAATACCAGCAGAATTCTCATTTATTTCACATATTTCTCTGGCTCCCTCCATTCACACTTCCTTCTCGCCAAATCCAGCACCTCAAAGAGTCTCACTTCATACATTCAAGCTACTTCCCTAATCAGACTAAGAAAACTGGACTGGGCCTAAGAGTAGCATGTCCTTCAACTGACAATGACTGTGAAAACCTTTCAGATGGCTCTGTGCCCTCAAATTTGACTTTTCCTACAGCAGTGGCAGACAGCTAACTACGGAATACTGGAAGTGTACATCACCATTCCATCCTTATCTAAATGTTCACAAAATCTTTATCAGAGTGGAACGAGTGCAAATTCCCAGAGCTTTTTATGAAAACACCGCTTTGTCCACATCCCTTGTCTTCCCTGCAGTCTACCAATACCCCCGTCTACACTCCCTCAGAGCTTCCCACTCTACAAACAACAGAGTTTTGTTTTGGAATCATGATTAGAATTTACATAAACATACAAATTTGAGGTCTTCGTGTTCTGCTGAGAACGTGGATCAAGATGATTATTCCTGGGTTCAGGACATCTGTGTCCTTTGTAATCCTTGCATAGTCAACAAGGCAACCCAGCACTGGGCTGGGCCATCCAAACCCTCTTCTCCAACAGCTCCCTGGAGTAAACAACAGCCCCCGGCAAAGAGAACTCCCCTCCTTTGGGGGAGTGCGGGCATTCCTCACATCCCTCCACCTCCTGCACCTCCCAGGCTCTCCCACAAGAAAATTCTGACCCTCCAAGTCGCCATCACCACGGCCCCTTCCCCTAACCACACGAGGCCAGTCTCGGGGCCCATCCCAAGCACAAACAAGCACCACCGCGCAATCAACTCGCTACTTCGCTCTCCGTCCCAGTGGACCCGTCCTGTCCCCAAGGCCAAGTGACCTCCCAGGAAGAAAGGGGACCCTCGAGGGAAGCTTTTGCTCCCCAAAAGGCGCGAGCTGAAGAAAGCTTCTTTAAAGTCGCGGCCTGGGAGGAGCTCCGTCGGCCGCCAGCACCTTCCATTCCCGGGACTCGGTCCCGCCCGGCAGCCCCAGGGGCCGCGGGCCTCCCTAGGCCTCGGTTCCCCCCAGCTCCCTCCCTCGCGGGGTCTCCTGCCCTGGGAGCCTCACCGGTCACGCAGCCGTTCACCGCGGTGGGCTTCTGCGCCGTTACCACGTAGTTGTACGACATGTCGAGGTCTGGGACGGCCCGTCGGCACTCGAGCGCAACGATAGAGAAATGGACACAGGCGAAGAGACGGGGCCCCCACCCGCGCGCGGCGAACTCCACTGCCGCTGCCTCCGCCCCAGAGACACGTTGCAGGCCAGAGCGGCCGGGGCGCGGGGCATCACGGGATGGCCTCACCTGGCTTCTTGGAGGACTCACGGCGCCCCAGGCGGCCAACCAAAGGAGGCCCCGCCCTCCAGAGGCCCCGCCCCGTCTCTTACCGCCGGAGCGCGGAGTACCCGGATGAGGGCGCGCCGTCGGGGGTCATTGTGAGGCGGCCGGTGCTACGGAGGTGGCTGGTGCGGGCGTGAGCGGGTGGGGGAGGTGCGCGGACACCCCCTCCGCTGCCGGAGCCGACCTTCGCCCCAGTCCACGCCCTTCGCCCATCCACAGACCCTGTCCTCGCCCCCTTCCATTTCTCTGGGAGCTCTCGGGGCTGTTCTCCCTTTTGGAACCGGAAGTACTGCAGAGGTCTAGAGGGGGAGGGGGTAACAGCAGTTTGTGCATCTCCCAGACTAGAACCGAGGTCCCGACCTCCCTCTCCTTAGCATCCCCAGTTCATCCAAACTCAGTCGGTACCCTCACCTGACCCTGCAATGATTGATCACCCCGCCTCACTTCGAAGGACACCAGGAGGCTCGCCTGTCCCGTTTAAACTGTGTTTTATTTTTCAGACTTTGAAGGGCCTGCTGGGCCACTTGCCCAGCATTATTCGTGCCCCCGTTGCTGTACAAATTCTGATCTCAAACGTAAAACCAGGATTTCTTGGGTGGGACCGTTAATGGCCCAGGAAAGCAACCCCCAATTTCCAGGCCACTCCCCACAGAGAGGCGTTGCAAGGAGTAAGGGAAACCCTCGCGGCTTGGAGTAGCTTCAGAATGCCGCAGAGAAGGCAGTCCCCGGTTTTACAGATGCCGCAGAGAAGGCAGTCCCCGGTTTTACAGATGCCGCAGAGAAGGCAGTCCCCCGTTTTACAGATGAGGAAGCTGAGGTTCAAGGGAACTGGTTTACCTAAGATCCCCCAGTAAGTCGGAGGCAGAGCCAGGTGGCAACCCTAGTATGGATACTTCCTCTTGCAGACACATAGCATAAGAGCCTGGATGACCCCAAGAGACCTCTGAACTGGGGGGAGCTAAAACGTCATTGTAGTTTACCTGTGTAATTTCCCACACCAAGGGCTCTACCTGACTTGGGAGGCCCAGACTTACCAGGAGAACGAACACAGGCTTTGTCGAAAGACTAGGTGTGGATTTGAGTTCTGGCTCTTACTGATATGACCTTGGACAAGGCACTAGAGCTCTCTGAGTCTAAGTAAAATGGGGTCACAGGCTCAGCTTGCCTCCTTGGTGGTGTGGTGCCAAAACCAAATGTGTGAAGATCTTCGTAAACTAACTCACTGCACATTATGCCCACGTGAGAGATGAAGTTACTCTGTGGGTAACTGCCCCTTGGTGAGGAGGTGGGGTGCATAAAGGCAGCCCTGTGCCCAACATAGATTGATCTGTCTCCTAGCAGCCAAGTGCAGGTGTGAACCTTGGTCAGTCCCATGCTCTTCTCCATCCCCAGTGCACGTACTAGAGTTTGGACTTGGATCAAAGTCTGGGGCAGCTCCCTCATTACTAGGGCCGTGGAAGCGTGATTGTGCCGCAAGGCTGCCAGTGCCTCCAGCAGCCCAAACTGTTCGCCTCTTCTGCAGGTGCCACTGCCATTGTCACTGTGCTTGGACCCCGCTAGCACCCACACGATTGCCCGTCCTCCAGCGGCTCAGTGCAAAGGTGTGAACTCCGCGTGCTTCAGAGTCTCCCCACAATGGTGAGTCCCATGAGGGCTGGGGCAGAGGAAGGACACTGTGGTCTTGGAGCAGTGGGGGTGCCAGCCCTAGGCATGCTGGAATTCCTTACACCCTGACCAAGAGACACTGCTGCCTCCTGAGGTTCAGAGAGGTTAAGAGAGAGAGTCATCCTTCCTCTCAGGGCCTGATCCCTGCTTCCCTCCATTTCCCAGCTGGTCCCAGCCGGACCCAGGGCTATAGCCCCTGAGTCCCTGCAGGACCCATCTGGCCCTGGTCTCAGTCATACATTTAGATCAGAAAATTATTGGTTAGGTGTTCTTTAATAGACACTCTACCAGGAGCCCTGAGGGATCTGATGTCTGTTCCTGAACCTGGGACAAGTGTGGGCTGGTCCCAGAGGTGGGATCTGCACTGTGGGAAGCTCGGCATGGCCCGGGGGTCATCGCTCCAGGCCCACTCTAGAGCTAGATCTGAACCAAAGCAGGCCTTGGACAGACTTGGGTTCAAATTTCAGCCTGTCACCTACCAGAGATCTTTTTACAAGAGACTTGATTTCTCTAAGCTTTTTTTTTTCCTTCTTATCTGCAATGTGAGGCAGATTAAGGCCCAACCTCCAAGGGGCTGTGAGGTGTTAATCAGACCAGAATCCTGGGGGCCTCACTCAGTGCCTGATCAACTTCCTTTCCTTTTCCATCCTCTCAGGCTGCTGGGAACCAGGGTTGGCACTGGTATCCGAGCCCTCCTTTGGCTCTGGACCAGAAGTGGTTGCAAATACCAGGCAAGGCTGACAGAGATGGCAGTTGGGGCGGGGGGGGGGGGGTAATACATTCTTGGAGGGTGGTGGCACTGGAGGCCGGGCTTGAAGTTGAGACCAACTCACTATTTCTTTGCATATTCCAGTCCCCAGAGGGCTCTGAGAGCCACAAGCCCATGCCCTTACTAGGGCAAGACCTCTGCCAGTCTCAGCCTCCCTTCAGCCCCTGGGGAGAGCAGCATGATAAGGCTAAAATGGAACTGTCTTTGGAGTCAGGCCGACCTGGACTCTTGGTGGCTGTGTGACCTTGGGCAAAGTCATTAAACTATGCCTCAGTTTCTTCTTCAGGCTAATCTTTCCTCCATAGGGTTATTGGGAATATTGAGTAAAACATGCTCAAAAAGCACCTGGACCCTGGGCCTGGCTCTCAGTCACTATTTGGGAACAGAACCCATAACAGCGTTCTCATTCTGCTCGCTTCCTGCTGACCTGGGCTGCTCTCCTTAGCCTAGAGAAGATGGCTTGGCTTTGGCACTTGCCCAGGCCCAGGAAAGGCCAGAATTTGCTCAGGGGAACCAGGTGCCTGCAGGTTTGGGATAGGAGCCTCCTGGAAATGAGCCTTGATGGGACCTGGCTTGTCAGCAACTGCCCAGGGCCACCAGGTGGCGCTGGGAGCCTGCCATCTGGGTCCTCATTGGGCTCCAGTCTCTCCCTCTCTGTGATGGAGGCAGAAGCTGGCACCAGCTGTTCAGAGCCTGTTTGAGAAAGGGAGTAACTGCTTTGTGTTCAGTTCTTAAATCTACAACAGGTATATACTCTAGTTTATTGAGCCTCTTTTTATTTGCTGAGGAAGACAAAGTTCAGAACAACAAGGTGTCTTCCCTGAGTTCTTACAAGTGGTGAGAGGCAGACAGGCCCAGGAGCTCGTGACCGTGACCGCAGAACCCAAAGCCTTTGACACGCTAGCCCCCACGCTGTCTACTTCTGCCTGCACCCCGTGTCCACTCAACCCTACCCTCAGGCCAGCTGCCCTAGGCCCTCCTGCCAGAGGTTCCCCACGGCCAGGTTCTACCTTCCGCTCGTGAGGACCTGCCCACCTCTTCCTGGTGGTCACTGGTTGCTTAAGTTGTTCTAACTTGCTTCCTGGCCTGGCCACTGTCTGAGTTCACATCTCCAGACCCTGGTGTGTACTCTCCCTCAGCCTGGAATATTCTCGTCCTTTTTCCCTTCCCCCATGCCCCTCACGCTCTTTACTTCCCTAACTCCTCCTTCTCCTTCACAAAGACTCCCAGGATCCACTGAGGAGGCAAGCACATTCCTCTTGTGTAGCACCTCCCACAGCATGTGGAGATGATCTTTTTGTTTCCATCAAGGGTAGGACCAGCATTCTGTCTGGGTGAGCACTGGGCACACCGAGAGGCTCAGGAAATGTTTGTCTGGCACCAGAGCAAAGGAGTGTAGGGCCTGTCTGATGCCTTCTCCTGGCACAGGAGCCTCGGCCTGGGGCTTTTCCCCCTTTGACAGAAGAAGGCTGTTGGGCCCTAATTTTATTCAATTCTTCTAGACTCAGGACTCCGGTTCCATTCTTTGGTCTACATTGAAGCTCTTTTTCTAGATAAATTTAAGCCGTAGTCCAAAACAGTTCATAAATTTTGCCCTTAATCAATAGTCCCAAATTAAGTGAACTCACAGAAATATCCGCCTGAGAAAGTCATGCCCAATTCAAGATACTGCCGTGTCCCTGGAGTCCTTATGGCTAAGGGGGCTCCAGCATAGCGGTGTGGCTGGGCGGGATGGGAGTGTCACTGCCAGCCGCACCTGGAACTTCCTCCCGGCTCCTCTCTTGCAGACCTCCAAGAAGCTGGTGAACACGGTGGCAGGCTGTGCCGATGATGCCCTGGCTGGTCTGGTGGCCTGCAACCCCAGCCTGCAGCTCCTGCACGGCCACCGCGTGGCCCTCCGTTCCGACCTGGACAGCCTCAAGGGCCGGGTAGCACTGCTGTCGGGTGGGGGGTCTGGCCATGAGCCTGCCCATGCCGGTGAGTAGTCTGGGACAGAGGTGTGAGGGGCAGGTGCTGGGCAGAGTGGATAGGGGCCCCAGTAGATCCTCAGTGCTTCTAGGAGGTTTAGAACATAGCCCAGGTCGGGTCCTGGTTCCCACTGTCTCAGTCCCTTAGGCTGTGACTTAGGGCTAGTCATGGCCTTTCTCTGGGCCTCAGTCTCTACATCTTATGGGCCAAACGATCTCTCGGCTACTTCCAGCTCTGAGAGTCAGTGATTTTGTGAATCCTGGCTCTCCAGGCATCCCTAAGCCCTCCCCCTCCTCCATGAAGCTTCCTGACTTTTCTAAGCTAGGGTAGTATCCCTCTTCTGAATTCCCACCCCGCATTTTCACATACATCGCGGATAGTCCTGGAATGTTTCCTGCTCAGTGCCAGGCATGTGAGCTCTCAAGAACTCCTGGAGGGCCACAGACCCGGCTTTGTATCCTCTGTTCCTTTCCTGTCTCCCTTGGCAAATCCATCCATCCACTAAGCACCCTTCATGGGCATCTTTCGTTACCTGGCACTGTTTAGGGCATGGGGGCTATAACCTTGAGCCAGAAAAACAAGGTGCCTGCCCTCACAGAGCTTCTTTTTTTCATTTGGGGAGACATAACCAGGTAAATGTATAAGTGAGAGAGAACCTTCCAGAACATGTTAAGTGAAGTAGCAAAGACAAAAGAGTGGAAACACAGAACAGGGAGTCACTGGGTACGGGGTGATGACTGCCTCCGTTGGGAAGTCAGGGAAGGCCTCTCCAAGGAGACCGCTCCCAAGGAAGGTGACCCCGGTGCTCTTTCAGCACCAGGCACACAGAAGGGCTCACTAAACCATGACGCCCATCAGCGTGGGAAGGCCCGGGGACCAGAGGTACAGGTCCCCAGCCAGCATCTGCTCTGTCTCCAGGTTTCATAGGGAAGGGGATGCTGACGGGGGTCATCGCAGGGGCCGTGTTCACCTCCCCGGCAGTGGGCAGCATCCTGGCAGCTATCAGGGCAGTGGCCCAGGCGGGCACAGGTAAGCCTGGCAGGCAGGAGGGGCTGCTGTGGTGAGGGCAGGCGCTGACGGGGCCCTGCTGGCTGCTTCTGCAGTGGGGACCCTCCTCATCGTGAAGAACTACACTGGGGATCGGCTCAACTTCGGCCTGGCCCGGGAGCAGGCCCAGGCTGAGGGCATCCCCGTGGAGATGGTGGTCATTGGGGATGACAGCGCTTTCACCGTCCTGAAGAAGGCGGGCAGGCGGGGACTCTGCGGCACAGTGCTCATACACAAGGTGAGATTTCCCACCCGGGACACTGGCTGGCTGGCCGGCTCCCTACAACCCCCAGCCTTCCCTTTCCACGCAGCACCAGGGACCTGGACCTTTCCAGCCAGCCCACCCTGCCCCAGGAAGCCACTCTTTCCCTGGTGTTCCCTGATCCCCTCAACTCCCTAAGCCCAGAATCCAAGTGTTTTCCTAGACCATTCCCTCTGCATCCCCCACACTCAGCCAGTTGCCCTGTCCTTGTCATCCGACTCCTGAATTGCCCCCACAATGCACGTGCCTCTCAGAGCCCTGCCCCTCCTTTCCCAGCCTTGGGTCAGTGCCCGTGTGTTCCTGCCCAGTCGGCTGCAGCTGCTGCTCACGGGGCCCCCCACCTGCCTCCTGCCTGCCCCTCCAGCACGTTCCTCACGCTGCCCCAGAGGTGCTTTTCGAAAATGCATATCTGACCAGGTCGCCCACCTGCTGAAAGCCCTGTGGGGCTCCAAGAGTCAGTCTAGGCTCCATGGTCAGGTGGCCACTGCACGCTCGCTCCTCCTCCCTGACTTTCTAAGTTCACTTGCTGTCATGCGTCTCAGGCTCCGTTAACACCAGTTCACCCATGCCTGGGCTGCGGGTCCCTTGTGGGGCTTTGCTGATGCTTCCTCTAAGGCTGTGAAAATCCATTCATTGCCCAGCCTCTTCTGGGCCTGGCTAACTCCTGCGATTCTGTATGGGCCACCTCCGATGTCCCTCCTCGGTGGAGGCTCCCCTCCTGGGTGCTCCCGTGGCATCCCGCTGTGACGGTCCGCCTCACATTCACTGTTCAGTCTATAGGCATCTGTTTCCCCAGATTCTGATCCCTCCGAGCCAGGGACTGTCACTCGGTCACCTTTTCTTCTTCTTAGCACACAACTGAGTCCTTGGCAAAAACGCAGTGGGTGGGTGTGTGCGTGAGTAGGGAGAGACAGCCACAGCATATACGCCGTGGAGAACCAGCTCTAAGCTAGTCACCAGGAAACTGGCTACCAACTAGCTGTGTGACATTGGACCAGTCACATCCCTTCTTTGGGCTCATTTCTCTATTTGCAAAGTCCCTTCTGGCTCCTACAGACTGGGGTTCTTGAAGATTCCAGGCAAGTGCCCTGCCCTAAATATGGCAGGCCAGGCTGATGTGGTAGTACCGAGATGCCTTCTTCCAACTAGAAACTCAGCCCCAGCCTGTCTCCTCCCCGAGAGCCATACACTGACCGCTTCCTCTTATCTGTGTGGCGCAGGTGGCAGGTGCCCTGGCTGAGGCGGGTGTGGGGCTGGAGGAGATCACAAAGCGTGTGAGCGCGGTCGCCCAGGCCATGGGTGAGTGCTGGCCCAGGGATTTGGAAGGGGAAGGTGGGAGGTCCAGGCTGACCCTGGGACTGAGTAGGTGCAAGTTCCCTGTGACTTTCCAGGTGATTCCCCAGGGGCGGAGGGAAGGTCTCCCTGGGGCAGTTCCTGGGGACTGGTATCCTTGGGTCCCCAGACTGGGTTTCTCCTTCCCCACTGAGGTGACCAGTGTGGCCAGGCTCAGTGAAGAGGCTGCGCGGTGGGCTGGGCCCCCCGAGGCGTGGCTGCTGCCTGCCGTCTGCCGCCAAAAACAAAACACTTACCTTTTTTCCACACCTCACTTCTGGCAGGCACCCTGGGAGTGAGCTTGTCCTCCTGCAGCGTCCCTGGCTCGAGACCCACCTTTGAGCTGGCACCAGATGAGGTGGAGCTGGGCCTGGGTAAGTTTGGGGCCACCCCCTCCCTGGCCCTGTCTGCGCCCTGGGGTTTGCCCACATCTTATGCCCTGGGAGCTGGTGCCAAAAAGGTCTTAGTATTTTTTTAGGTTGTTTGTTTTTTTTTAAGTTGATGTATTTAATCTGTACACCCAACATGGGGCTCAAACTCACACCCCTGAGATCAAGAGTCACATGTTCTTCTGACTGAGCCAGCCGGGCGCCCCAATATTAGTATTTCTAAGCGGGCACTTGGATCCCTTCTGGCCCAGCACGTCTGGTCTCTACCTGCTTTGCCGTCCGTACCCCGACTCTGGCCACAGGGGCTCTTGTGCCCCACCCACCTCCTTGCCTTTGCTCACGGCCTTTCTGGGCCCCTGGGCCCCTGCCAGAATGGAGCCCTCCTTTCATCAGCGGCTCAGAGGCCACCCAGCTCCCTTCTTCCTCCCCCGCCCAACCCCGTGTTTCCAAAGTGATGGAGACAGGCCTCATGTGGCCTCGCTGTGATTGCCTCCAGTTAAAGCTACTTAGCTAGTTAAGAGTTAAGGCTGTCTCCACCGCCCAGCCGTAAGCTCCCAGAGAGTGGAGACTGTGTATTTTGCATTATTCTGTGTATCACCCCTCGACACTCCTCACATCCACAGTGCCTAGCTAGTGCTGAGCACTTCGTAAATGCTCGAGAAAAACATGATCAGTGAGCCCCCAGGCCCTGAGTGGGTCAGCAGTGACCGAGTCTGTCCACAGGGATCCACGGGGAAGCTGGTGTGCGTCGGATAAAGGTAAGCGGACTCCCGGGCCCAGGCTGATCTCAGACCAAGGCCTTCTAGCAAAGCTCACTGCTTGCTCTCATTCTGACAGATGGTAAGCGCCGACGAGACTGTGACACTCATGCTGGACCACATGACGGCCTCCTCCAACGTGTCCCGTGTGCCTGTGCAGGCCGGTGAGGGGCTATCACGCTGTCTCCCAGCCTTTCCTCCTCCTCTGGGCAGGCAGCCTGGAGAGTCTCACTTGGGGGTCGCGTCTGCCCACAGGCTCCTCAGTGGTGCTGATGGTCAACAACCTTGGTGGCTTGTCGTTCCTGGAACTGGGCATCATAGCCGACGCTGCTGTCCGTGCTCTAGGTGAGCCCCACACCAGAAGGGGACTTCCCCAACCCCTGGAGCTCCTTTCCCTGCAGCTCTTTGAAGCTGGACAGAAGAAAAGCAGCCACGGTGGGGTCTTGTGATGGCCCAGAGAAGGGCCTGTGTGGGCAGACGAACCTAAGTCAGACCATCGCTGCCAGCTGAGTGCTGGGTGCCGTGAGCCTCTCCCCTTGTCTGTGAAGAGGGGGCAATGATAGTTCCTGCCTTTCTGGGTTGTGGTGAGGATTACATGAGATTAAACATACATATCACACCTAGCGCAGGCCTGGCACCTAATAGGAACTCAGGAAAGGAGACTTGTAATTACCCATCCTCCCCATAGAGGGGGCACCGCCAGGGAATGCGGTATTTGAGGCCTCCTTGAGGGATGGCTGGAGGGATTCTGGCCATCTCCCTACGAACTTCCTGGCTTCCAAAATCCTTGTTTTCCTGGTTCTTTCTCTGATGCTCTGGGGACAAGTGCCCATCCTCCGCTTCTTGCCTCATGGGCTTCCTGCTCTGTATTGCAGAGGGCCGCGGGGTGAAGATCGCCCGTGCCCTGGTGGGCACCTTCATGTCGGCCCTGGAGATGCCTGGCATCTCTCTCACCCTCCTGCTGGTGGATGAGCCTCTCCTGAAACTGATCGGTGAGACCTGGAAGCTGGGGTCATCCAAGCCCGGCGTCCTTGTGGCCCGAAGGATCCACGGGGGAGTTAGAGACGATACCCCATCAGAGCTGACCATGACCCTTGTAGAGACACCCTCTGTAGAGATACTCCAGCCTTCAGCTGTTGCTTGAGGAGTTGGGATTACGATCCTCTCTAGGGACCCTCCACACTTCCCTTGTATACAGCAGGCACTCGGTACTTGCTTGTTGATACGGTGAGAGGCAGACACCAGGTGGGGAATCCAGGTCCCACTTGATCCCTGTCCGGCTGACCCATGTCTATGAATCATCCTGCTGTCCCTAGATGCTGAAACCACTGCGTCGGCCTGGCCTAACGTGGCCAAGGTCCCTGTGACTGGGCGGAAGCGGAGCCGGGCAGCCCCTGCTGAGCCTCTGGAGGCCCCTGTTTCTACCACAGCAGGAGGTACCAAGCCCTGCCCGTGGGGAGGGAGGCCTGGGGCTTCCACCTGTGGGTGTGGGAAGGGTGGGGGCTCTTGGACCCACATCTCCCACACCCATCGGGGTGGGTTGTGAAAGGGTCGGGTGGGCCTCTGCGCCACTGTCCTCCTTCTCCGTCTCCAGGTTTGACCTCGAAGCAGGTGGTACTGGTGCTGGAGCGGGTGTGCGCCACCCTCCTGGGCCTGGAGGAGCACCTGAACGCCCTGGACCGTGCTGCTGGCGATGGGGACTGCGGCACCACCCACAGTCGCGCTGCCAGAGGTGGGCGCAGGGTCCTGCTGGGGTCAGGAGCGGAGCTGCTGTGGGATGTGGGTCTGAGGGGCGCCGGGGGCTCAGTCAGTTAAGTGTCTGCCTTCGGCTCAGGTTATGATCCCAGGGTCCTGGGATGGAGCCCTACGTCGGGTTCCCTGATCAGCGGGAGGCCTGCTTCTCCCTCTGTCTGCTGATCCTCCTGCTTATGCTCTCTCTGTCAAAGGAATGAGTAAAATCTTTTTTAAAAATTAAAAAAAAAAATGGGTTCTGAGATTTGGGCATTTTATGAACCGGAACAACCTCAAAAGCATGGCGAGTGTTCATAATGGAATGACCAACATTTATTTTGCCAAGAGAGATCGTTCACAGAACCTGGCACCCTTTCCCCTTTTTCCTAAGAAAGGAGTCTTCTAACACTATAAACGTAGAAGGGTTGTTACTGCAAAATAAAATGTAATCTTTTTAATGTTTTTTACACTTATTTTGAGAGAACGTGAGTCAGGGAAGGGGCAGAGGGAGAGAGAAACCCAAGTGGACTCCACACTGAGTGTTGGAGCCGGACACAGAGCCCCAGCCCCTGAAGCTGAGATCGTGACCTGATCTGAAACCAAGAGTTGGGAGCTCAACCGCCCAGGCCCCCCGAACGTAATCTCTTTTTAAAAATTTATGTATGGGGGCGCCTGGGTGGCTCAGTGGTTTAAGCCTCTGCCTTCAGCTCAGGTCATGATCTCAGGGTCCTGGGATCGAGCCCCGCATCGGGCTCTCTGCTCAGCAGGGAGTCTGCTTCCCGGACCCCCACCTCTCTCTGCCTACTTGGGATCTCTGTCTGTCAAATAAATAAATAAAATCTTTTAAAAAAAATTTATGGGGACGCCTGGGTGGCTCAGTTGGTTAAGTGGCTGCCTTCAGCTCAGGTCATGATCCCAGCGTCCTGGGATCAAGTTCCACATCGGGCTCCTTGCTCTGCAGGGAGCCTGCTTCTCCCTCTGCCTCTGCCTGCCTATCTGCCTGCCACTCTATCTGCCTGTGCTCGCTCTCTCCCTCTCTCTCTGACAAATAAATAAATTAAAAAAATAAAAAAATTAAAAAAAATTTATGTATGTCCATAGGTGTGTGTGTGTGTGTGTACATACCCCAAACTTAAGAGTTGCTTCTACTGACTGAGCCAGCCCGGCGTCCCCAAATGTGATTTTTTTTTTAAGATTTTATTTATTTATTTGACAGGCAGAGATCACAAGTAGGCAGAGAGGCAGGCAGAGAGAGAGTGGGGAAGCAGGCTCCCTGCGGAGCAGAGAGCCTGATGCGGGGCTCGATCCCAGGACCCTGAGATCATGTCCTGAGCCGAAGGCAGAGGCTTTAACCCACTGAGCCACCCAGGTGCCCCCTCAAATGTGATGTGGGTTTTTTTTGTTTTTTTGTTTTTTTTTTCAAATGTAATGTTTTACAGTGAATAATAACTTTAGGTTCAAGAGAAACTCCTACAATTGTCCTTATTTTTCTCAGCTTAAGAGAGACTAATGAAAAGCTGTTAGTTATCCAGCATAGTTTGGGCAAAAATCAGGGCTCCCCCGGGCCTGGCACAGCTCTAGCTGCTCTGAGTACAACAGTGAGCAAAGTGATCAACTCCTTGTGCCCTCGGGGTTCGAGTACCTGTTCGGCTTGGGGAGGCACATAGTCAGCGGGGACCATCAGCAAAACATAGAGAGGATGGAGGTGCGCAGGGCTGAGAAGGAGAAATGAAGCTGGGAAGCGAGGCTTGGAAGGTCAGGATGGGGGTGTCCGGGCTAGGACTTACTTTCTGGGTGCTGGCCAAGGTTCTTGTCAGTCCGTTTCCCAGCCCTCCCCAGACTGCACCCGGGATGGAGAAAGGGAGCTTTGGGAATCTCCTAGGTTGGTCCCCTCGGCCTCTGCCAGGGGCCGGGCCTTCCGCCTGACAGTGAGGCCTGGGTTGCTTGATTGGGGCGCAAGCAGATGGGAGGGAGGGTCTCTGAATTCTTCATTTTTCTCTTTCTGCAGCCATCCAAGAGTGGCTGAAGGAGGGTCCACCCCCTGCCAGCCCTACCCAGCTACTCTCCAGATTGTCCTTCCTGCTCCTGGAGAAGATGGGAGGCTCATCTGGGGCGGTGAGTGCCAGCAGCCCCTGGGACCAAAGTGCTGACACAGAGGGATCCCAGATTGGCTGAGGCCCACACCAGCCCCGTGTGCTCAGCATTCTGGTCCTCCCCAGCTTTATGGCCTGTTCCTGACTGCGGCGGCTCAGCCACTCAAGGCCAAGACAGACCTGCCAGCCTGGTCTGCTGCCATGGATGCCGGCCTGGAGGCCATGCAGAAGTGAGCCAGAGCCCCATGCCTCCGACCAAGGGTGGGCTGGGGGCAGTGGATGGTGTCTGTCACCTGCTCCCAGCCGGCCCTGTCTCCATCCCACAGTGAGTCCCTGCGGGGAGTCTTAACTCATCCTCTTTCTCTGCCAGGTATGGGAAGGCTGCTCCAGGGGACAGGACAATGGTGTGTATTTGGCCCCGCCCCTCCCTCTTTGCTGTGAAACAGAAGCCTCGAAGGCTACCCTCAGTGGCAGGGCCTGTCCTTACTCCCCTCTCCCTCACCTTGCCCAGCTGGATTCCCTGTGGGCAGCAGGACAGGAGCTCCAAGCCTGGAAGAGCCCAGGAGCCAATCTGTTCCAAGTTTTGACCAAAGCAGTCCAGGTGAGCAAGCAAGTTAATACCTTTCCTGGACCTGTTTCCTCCTCCAATCATGGAAAGCATCGTCTGCAGTCAGAGGGTGGCTGTGAGGCTCGAGATATGAGCCGCCCCAGGGCATCTAGGACACAGCAAGCCCTCAGTAGATGGTGGTCTCTGGGCCTGCTAGAGGTAGGAGAGGTGACCTCTCCACCCCGGTGACAGTACTCAGGGTGCTGGAAAGGCTGGGACAGGAGGGTATAGGGTCCATGGGAGAAGAAGGCCTGCTGGCTTGTCCTTGAACCTGCTCCCACGCTCCCACTCAGAGTGCAGAAGCTGCAGCTGAGGCCACCAAGAACATGGAAGCTGGAGCGGGAAGAGCCAGTTACATCAGCTCTGCGCGCCTGGATCAGCCGGACCCTGGGGCAGTGGCAGCCGCGGCTATCCTCCGCGCCATCCTGGAGGCCTTGCAGAGCCCTGGTGTGTGAGGACATCCTGGGCCTTGGTGCCTTTCACTGCTGAGCTGAGATGGCCACTGTCGCTTCCTCCTGTCTTCCAGCTGTTACCCTCCCTACCCTTTGCCCTCAGGGCCTGTCCTGGGTTCAGCAGGGAACTTTTACCAGCCTCGAAATTTGAAATTTCCTACAGGAACTGCAGGGCAAGTTGGTCAGGTAGGACTTTGGCCCTGCCTTTTCCCTTTTCGGGGAGATAGAATTCTGTCCCTGCCCCCAGCCACCTCAGGGCCTCTGCGATAGGCACTTTCCTTGGGTGTTACCATGGCCTTTAACTGGTCATGCTAACTGGATTGTAAGGCTCCTTGGGAAAGGCCTTCTGACCTTGAGAGAGCATAGAAAAGCAAGTGAATTAAAAACCACATTGAGGGGGCGCCTGGGTGGCTCAGTGGGTTAAAGCCTCTGCCTTCGGCTCAGGTCATGATCTCAGGGTCCTGGGATCAAGCCCAGCTGGGATCAAGCTCAGCAGGGAGCCTGCTTCCTCCTCTCTCTCTGCCTGCTTCTCTGTGATCTCTGTCAAATAAATAAATAAAGTCTTTAAAAATTAAAAAAAAACACCACACTTGAGGGGTGCCTGGGTGGCTCAGTGGGTTAAAGCCTCTGCCTTCGGCTCAGGTCATGGTCCCGGGGTCCTGGGATGGAGCCCCGCATCGGCCTCTCTGCTCAGCAGGGAGCCTGCTTCCTCCTCTCTCTCTCTCTTTGCCTGCCTCTCTGCCTACTTGTGATCTCTGTCAAATAAATCTTAAAACACACACACACACACACACACACACATTGAAACAAGAGCTCCTGCTTCTGCTGAGGGAACTTTTTCCAGGTGTGAACCAGTGGGCCCACTGATGCCCCAGGCACTAAGGCTTCAGCCTCTGGTCAAAATGATCCCCAGCCCTCCCCTACCACTTGAGACCCAAGGGCAGGATCTGTGCCACTGGGCTCTTTCACCATTCCTGTTTTCCAGTACACACATCACACCCGAAAGACGTGCTTTTCTCAGCAATTCAACAGAATTCACATATTCTTAGGGATCCAGACGGGCAAATGGGACACCCAAAGAAATCACATTCTAAAGCACAGTGGTTGAACGGAAACTGCACCCAAGCCAAGCAGGTCTCCTGAGAGCACTCGCTAATGGCACTCGGGCAAGCAGGAAGGGGCCGCGGAGTCCCGTGCAAGGTGGGGACGGGATGGCCTTCGCCAGGCCCATCCTCGGTGCAGGCGCACAAAGGCAATGGCATGGACTCAAGGCTAAATCCTGATTCTGCTTCAGACCAGCTATGTAAACTCAGGTCTACTGCTTAGCCCCTTGGAAGCTGTAACATCAGAACAGTATCCCACGGGGACCGGGGGTGAGCACTGAAATGAACTGATGAAGGTAAAGCCCCCAGCACAGGCCAGGTGCTTACTGTCTGAGAGTCACTATCACCACCAGTGTCCGCCCCCAACTCCTCCTGGGTCATCTGCTCCACCGCCAGGACATGTCGGCCACAGGGAGCGGGCTCTCCATCACTTACTTTGCCCAAACTTGGCTGCAGCCACCCTCAGTCCCTGGGCCCAGGGCTCCCTCTTCCCCATGGGTGTGCATCCCGGGCCCCAGATCGCTAGGTATGATTATCAGTGTGCACAGAATGCACATACCCAGCAGCTGGGAAGGAGACTGGCACAAACATCTGGCCTGTGGATCCCGATTTTACCATTTCCTACCCAAGGGACCTCAGTCACCAGCGACCAAGTCACTTATCCTTTCTGAGTTCCGGATTATAAAACAGGAAACATTTCCTTCCTTGTGAGATAACTCAGTATTCAGAAGCTTTTCATTATTAAGGACACCCACACAGACCACGAGTCGCATACAGTTCCAGGACAGTCACAGGATTTCTGGTGCTTTTGGGTTTGTTCCTCCCCAGGCTGAGGGTCAGAACTGTCCAGAGGCTTTTAATGTTTTTCAGAGCTCATTTAACCACCATGTCATGTCAGCACAGTAGAGAAGGCTTTGATTCTTAAAAACATGATAAATGGAAATCAAGCTTCAGGTTACAGCCTTCCCCCCGCCCCCATGGAAAGAGGGGGCGCTGGTCATGTTGACTGAGGTGTGTGGCAGTCATCCCAATGGCTTCAAAGGCTCCATCCCCTCAGGAAGTCCAGTCAGTCCCGCCATCAGGCCACATGGGGTTGGGGTGGACAGTCGGCCTCGTCTCCACCTGCCAGGGGCAAGTGCACCCTCAGGCGCCAACTGCTTGTCACTAAGGACGGCAGTATGGAGCCTGGGACCTGGCAGGGCTCCTTGGGATAGGGCAGGGAAGCCACAGCACCCCAAGCCCAGCTTCTTGAGAGGCGAGCAGCTGCTCACCGCCTGGCATAACAGGAGACTGGGCTTGGCCTCGGCATGAGGCAGCCCGATGCTCAGCAGGGAGCACCTTGGAAAGTGGCTGTGGCCCCGGGGATCCGCTGGACATGGTGCATCACAGCTCTGGCTTGTTTCATGGTAAGCTGGAGAGTGAAAATCAGCTGGGCTGGGGCTCTGCCAGCTTGCCCGGGGACAGGCAGAGGAGCCCTGGTCCAGGGAAGGGCAGCAAAGGAAGTGTGAGGCCCCCCTGGGGCTCAGTGCTCCAGGACATCTGGGGACAGCCTGTTGTTGGGAGAGCAGGCTACCAAGGGTTCGTCGGGCTGCCTGACCGTGACCGGCATGTGCAGGGGTCACAGGCAAAGGCCAGAATCTAGGCCAGGGCTGTAGCAGCAAGGGGAGCCACCCAGTCAGCCCAGGCAGACAGGGAATGTGGCGACAAGAGACAGAACGAGAAAGGGCAGTCAGCTCCCCCACTTCTCTAGGAACCCGCTCGACTGCCATTCTCCCCACTCTCCTTCCGTCACCTCGAGATGTCCGTGCCCAGGCTCACGCCTGGCTGGGCAGCTGGAGGTAATGGTGGCTGATGCCCAGCCCACGGTGGGGGCGGCCCAAATGAAAGGCAGGCCTTTAAGGGGAAGCTGCGGACCTCGCTGCCTCCCTCACTTTGCACATGCCGATCAAGTCCAACTCCGCTGAGCTGTCGAGATTTCCTACCACATCCTAGGGGTATAAAGGGGAAATGAGCTTGACTTCACACGGAGAGCGGGGGTGGCAGGAGCAGCTGTGAGCTGGGTTGGGGTTGGGGGGGGGGCGTGTATGTAAATGAAGAACCGAGAAGTTGAGGCCAGGAAGGAGTACAGAAGCCGAAGCCGCCAAGCAAAGCCGGCGGGCGGCACAGTGGCAGAGGGAGCAGGCCCCACGTGGAGGCACGAAGAGGTCTGGGCCCCGGGGCCCAAGGTGATCTGTTGCTGAAGCCAGACAGGAGGCCCAGGCAGAGCAGAGCTGCTGAGGGACGGGACAGCATCTCCACCTGCCCCTGGCTGCCCCTTCCTGCGTCACTCCCCGTCACGCAACAGGGGCTGCAAAGACAGGCAGAGGCATGGGGTTAACGGCATCCCCTCAGCATGGCCCTAACGTGCAGGAGTCCCATGGGCCTGAGAGGCTCAGATAGACCCCCGACCCGCAGGACGTTCTCCGCCAGAGCCACGTCTTTCAGAGAAGCCCCAGAGTCCCTCAGCCTGATAGACAAGGCCCCTCACCACACCCTTCGGGCGCCTGATGGCCACGAGCAGGCATCACCTAGTCCGAGCGCCCACCGCTCAGCCTGCTAGATAAGTCCTGCCTCACAAGACTAGCCCCAAGGCTGGAAAAGTAGAAATGTGACATCCGCTCATCATGCCCAAGCCCTTCCTTGGGGGAGAGAAGGCCACACGTTCCCCTCGTGAAACCACAGGAATCTGGGGAGGGGCAGAAAGACCTGTCCTCTCCCAAGAGACAGGATCCCGGAGCCCCCAAGCCCGAGCAGCTGCTGGGGTGTGCTGTGCTGACACCCGTGGGCCCCATCAGCCAACCTAACCCCACCTTCGAGCCACTTGCTTTCTCACTACATTACTGAGTGGTCTTCCCGGCAAGGCCCAAGCCTTTCCTGGGGGACCCTTCTCGAGACCTGGCCCTACTCCAACCTGGAATGGGAGACTAGGACCCCATACCTGTCCTTCAGTCAGGGTCCCTGGCTCTGGGCGTTTCCAAGACGAGACCAGGAGGATATAGAGCACCAGGAGCCCGAAGACCACCACCAGCATCCCCAGGCTGTTGGCAAAGATGGCCTCACCGGGCAGATGGGAGTATGGCTGGGTGGCGTTGTTCCTGAGGATGACAACCCAGTGGGGGCCCTCGACAGACTTTCTACCTGTTTTTGCCCAACACCATTAGTAGATGGTGAGGAAAGCTTCCAAGGACTATCTGTGACCTGGAACGTTAACATACTAAGCCCCTCCCACCACAGCAAATCTCTGCAGACTGCTCCCCCCACCCCCCCCCACCACTGAGGGAAATAAAGCTCAAAGAGGTGGGATGAGCTTGTCCAGTCACAGAACTAGAAAATGGCACAGCCAAGACATAAAGCCCAGTCGGACCTCATATCTATTTGCTTTCACTACCTACCCCCCCTGCCTAGAAAGAATGGGGATGGTAGTGGTTAGGCATGCAGGCTGTAATCTTGACTCAAAGCCCGGCTCTGCCACTTACTGGCTGTGTGCCCTTAGGTACGTTACTTAACCTCTCTGTGCCTCAGTTCCTTTATTTGTAAATGGCAATGACAAGAGTACCTACGTTGTAAAATGATTAAAGGATTCAATTTAAGGCACTTAGAAGAGTTTCTTAGTACTTAGTAGGCTCTAAGTACTTGGTACACACAGTAGATACTGAGTCAATTTGATGGTAGATAAATGTTTGCTGAGCAATTTACCGCCTCCACCTAAAGACTCCATGACCTTCCAGACCAGGAACAAGCCCAACCCCAAAGGCTCCCCTCTCTTGGCTAGGTCCTATGCTCACAGGGTACATCTTTTGACGACCCCATGTCTTCCCCCTCTGTGTTACAGTTGGGGGCCCCAATGCACTCACAAACTGAAGAAAAGCTTCTCATTAATGCCGGAAATGACCGATGCGATGGACAGAGAGAGGATGATGACTCCAAAGAAGACGTGGATGGGTTTAAGGAGGCTGCGCAGCCACTCAGATGCCCAGGGCAGCAGGAAGACGACAAAGCCCAGGAACCACTGTGGACACAGGGAGAAAGGACCTGACTTCCCTGTGCTGGGCACCTCACTGGGACCTCGTACCCTGCAGTAGTCCCCCGCCTTTCTTTCCCAGCTCAAACCTCCCATCAGGGGCCACCCCTAGCTTCTGCACTGTCGTCGCTTTCTTAGCCAAACCAGAATGTTCCACAAAATGCTTAGCTATAAGCCCAGTCTCCCGAAAGCCCAGCCATCCTTGTATGTCTCTGTTTCCTTCCAGTGCTGGCCCATAAGACTCCTCGCTTGTAGGGGGGCTGATGTCAGAATGTGGAAGCCACTTCCAGAATTGCTTCTGGTTCAAAGAACAGTGGGAATGGGGAAGGTGGAAAAGATGATCTAGAGTTGGCGTGGCATGTGTTGTGACTGGGTGAACTCAGAGCGCTCCGGGACGACAGAGGGGCAGCACACCGGGTAAGAGCAAAACAGAGGAGCATGGGAACCGGTAGTCTCCTACGGCACGTAAGCTGCCTGCGCTCTGGGATGCGCCCTGAGGAGCCGTCTCCGGGCGCTGAGCAGAGGAAGCATGTGGTGCGGGTGCAAGGGAAGCCCTGAGCAGAGCCCACAGCCACCAGCTGGGAGCGGGAACCCAAAGGAGAGAACGCACCTGGCAGGCGAAAAGGAAAATGGTGACGATGCCCAGCCAGCTGTGCAGGGAGTAGAGGTTGGGGACCTTGGAGCGGCGGTGGAACTGAAAGACGGCGACCAGCCCCAGCACCGTCAGGACGAAGGCCAGCAGGTGCAGGGTGGCGTGGCCGATCTTCCATGGCAGCTTGGGCCCCACCCAGGACTGCGGCAGCCGGTACACCAGTGAGGCTGTGGGAGAGAACGTCCCAGGGCCCAGCCTCTCCCCTTCATGCTACCCCCCCCCAAGTTAGGGGCATGAATGCGGCCTCCCAACTAGAGGAGGAGGGGAGGGTAGCACATGGCACCCCCCCACACACACACCCCCAGCGTCTCCTATCCCTGCTCATTGCTGGGATAGTGGCCAGCCATAATGAGGTGTGTGTTGGGGCGGGGGGAGCACAGTGATAAGAAGGGAGGAGTGGGCTTCTGGGACCTGCCAGTCTTTGACTGCATCACACATGCACTCGTGTGCACTCCTGCAGCTGCAAAAGCAATGTCACGTTCAATATTTCTTCTAAGCGAATTCTCACAACTGACGTTAGTGGTCACAAACGCAAGCTTTTAGCAAGGTTAGACGACCTATGTCCACCTCCTGGCTCTGCCTCTCGGTTATGTGGCATCTTGTTTCCAAACCTCAGTGTTCTCAAAAATGGGGATAACACTGGGGCCCATCTCACAGGCTTCTTGGAAGGACAAAACGGGATGAGGTTTCAGAAGTACACAGAATGAGCTGCTGTGATCGATGTCATCATTCCCATTTTACAGGTGGGGAAACGAGGCTCCCCCTGGGCCCCAAGGCCCAGCTCTGAATGCATGGGGAAAGATGGGTCTGGCGGGAGGAAGCTGCTTCCTTGTGTAAGGACCTGACTAGGGCACGAGAGGCTTCGATCTCCTGCTCCCTAAAGTAAACTATAGCTTACGGGCCACATCCAGCTTGCCATACGTTTTTGTAAGTTAAGTTTTATTGGAACATGGCCAGAAATATGTTTTGGGGTTAACCATGGCTACTCACACTACGAGAACGGAGATGAGCGGCTGCAACACGGGTCCTGTGCTTTGCCAAGCCTTTGCCATTGCCCCTGTACAGGAAAAGTCTGCCACCCCTAGCCCTAGAGTAAAGCTACCCTCCCCAGATGCCCCCATTCTCACTACTCCTTCCTGCAAATAACACCTGGGCCGGGAGACAGCCCACCCCACCCAACTCCCAGAGCCGCAAAGCCAACGGTGACCAAAGCCAGCCCCGGGGAGGTCTGGGTACTCACCAGCGCTGTAGAGCACCACTAAGCCAACAACCATGAGCACTGGGTGATAGTTGAACATGTGAATGGTGCCATCCCAGGCAAAGCCCCCGTGCCACAGCTGCATCCAGTAGATGGTGAGGATGACGCACATCAAGCCCAGGAGACACAGGGCGTAGAAGGACAAGTAGAACCACCCCACGGCCATTCTGAGCAGGTGCTCCTGGGAGAAGCGGAAGTCACACGTCCCTGCTGGCTCGAGTGTACCCCACGCACCAGCTACTGCAAGGAACACCCAACTCACTCTTACTGGAAACGGTGGATGCTTTTCACTTTAGCTCTCCTGCCACCAGCCTGGGGAGCACCCCATGAGACCTGGAGTGCTGGGTCGGCCTGACCTCAGGTTATGGACAGTAAGGATGGCCCCACCCAGGACCTGGCAGCACACAGTGCGGCCAGCATGGGCCTGGGCCCCACTCTGGAGAGGGGCTGGACTCTCGGGTCAAGGCTCTCGGCCCAAAGCCCTGGGATTAGCCTCCTTTCACAGGACCGAAAGGTAAAGAATCCACACCACCATGCTCCACCAAACAACAAAGGACGGGAGTCCAAACCCAGGCTAGATCACATAAATGCCTAGGCCCTCAGTTCTAATTTTTTTTTAATTTATTTATTTGTCAGAGAGAGATGGAGAGCAAGCGAGCACAGGCAGACAGAGTGGCAGGCAGAGGCAGAGGGAGAAGCAGGCTCCCCACCGAGCAAGGAGCCCGATGTGGGACTCGATCCCAGGACGCTGGGATCATGACCTGAGCCGAAGGCAGCCGCTTAACCAACTGAGCCACCCAGGCGTCCCTAGGCCCTCAGTTCTAACAGAAGGAGGCAAAAATATCATGTGCAAGGAGCTAACACACAGCGATCAGGCCAGCTGAGAGGAAGTCTGGGATCACCCACTTCTACGGAAAAGTTCACCAGATGGTGAACTCTGTGGGGCTAATCCTCCCTTTGCGGAAGTAAGATCAGGCCTCGGCTCTGAAGTCCCCACACTCCACACCTTGAATGGGACAGCAGCCCTCAGATGTCCCTAGACCCGAGACTTCTGCTTTCTCTTCCTCTGAAGAAAGCTCAGAAGGAAAAAGAGGAAGCAAGAACTCATGGTCTAGAAAGCAAGAGTTTATTTTGAGATTTCTTTGTGTCCTTGGTACACTCAGACACCAACTCCAGTTTCAGAAGAATGTCCAGGGCCCTGAGCAGCTGCTCTTACAAACCAGGCAACCGGGCCTGAGGGCCGGCTGGCAGGCAAACGCACAAAGCCACAGGGCCAGCTCTGCTCTCGCCTGACATGTAGGCAGCACGGGCCCAGCTCTCGTGGCAGTCCCCGTGTCTCATGGGCTCACACCAAGGAGGGGATAGTGTGGCCTCCTGCAGCTGAGATCCCTCAGTCTGAACCAGCTAGGAAAAGGAGGAAGAAGGAAAAGAAGTCCCTGAAACAGCCGAGAAGGCCCATGGAGATGAAACACTCGGTTCCTCACCTTTAGACGCAGGGGTAGGCTCACCCAGTGGTGGCCGAGACTCCAGTTCTTATGAAGTAGGGCACCTTGAGCAAATCACTTGGCATTTGTAGGACCTGGTCGTCTCATCTGAAAGAAAGGCATGCTAGTAAGAACATACTGAAGAGTGGCTATGAGCAGACGTCCCACTAGAACCCACGAACGCATGAACCCATTAGCTCCTGTGAGCAGTTACCATCCCCATTTTACAGATGAGGAAACTAAGGCTCAGGAAGATTAAATAGGACCGTAGGACCCAGTCTGAAACCCTTGAAACCCTTGTCTGTTGGGTTTCAAGGCTCCTGATTTTTCCTTGACCATAGGTTGTTGGAAGGGCAAGTGAGGAAATGTCCGTAAGGATGTTGTGAGAACAAAGTATTCTACTCTTCTTGGTGTTGTCACAGTTGTTCATCCTAGCTACAAACTACAGCCTGCTCGTGGCTCCCACGCCAGCCCAGGCCTCTTGGTGGCCCTGATACTGTGCCAACTCTCTCCATAGCAGGTGTCCCCCTAACCAGAAACAGACGCTGAACTCTCGCAATGTGACCCAAATTGGCAGTAATCACTGAGAAGGGAAGATCCAAGGGGCTGGGGATAAAATAAGCTTCCACAAGGCCGAGGGAAAATAATGCCACCATCTTCCTAGAAGTTTCATGACTCAACTACTGAGCTCAGAGATTTGCTACCTGGCCTTATGGGGACTAAGGGTGACCCTTTAGTCCCCATAAGAGCAGAGAAAGTTTTAGGTCACCAGATGTTCAGTCACCCGCCCAGGGAAGTCAGCATGAAGCACTCGCAGTCAGCAGTCTCCCTCCATCAGACAATTATCTTTCATGACTTCCTTTTCCTTTGGGGAAGAAAAACAAAAGTAAATATAATCCAAAAGGGATGTGTCCACCCTTCTAGAAGAGGTCCTGGATTACTGCCCTGGGACAGCCTTAGAGTTCACAATGGGAACATTTTTCTGACAGAAGGCTGCAAAGCTATGCTGTTCACAATACAAAGATGACCCCTTCCTCTGTTCGAGAAAGCAAAAGAAGAAAAGAATGCAGGAAGCCTGGGTGGCTCAGTCGGTTAAGCCGTGACCTTCGGGTCAGGTCATGATCCCAGGGTCCTAAGATCAAGTCCTTCATTGGACTCCTTGCCCGGCAGGGAGCCTGCTTCTCTCCCAGCCTCTGCCTGGCACTCTGCTGCTTGTGCATGTGCGCTCTCTCTCCCTCTGACAAACAAATAAATAAATAAATAAAATCTTAAAAAAAAAAAAAGAATGCAGTGAAAATTGCAACCCTAACACTGAGAATACTCTCTCATTTATTCCAAGAAAGTAAGTCGTGCTATGATTTCCGGATGTGCTCACCATTGTTTGATTTCTCATTCTACCCTCACTTTGTAGAGCTCCAGGCTGTGGCAGAAGTCAGCATGCCCTTCTGTAAGGGCCGGAATGGTAAATATTTCAGGCTTTGCAAGCCGTAGTCTCTCTCCCAACTACGTCATCAACTCTTCTGATGTAGTGCAAAAGCAGTCATCACAGACAGTACCTTCACAAACGAACACAGCCATGTTCCCAAAAAACTTTATTTATGGGCACTGAAATTTCAGGTTCATGTCATTTTTACATATCAGAAAATATTATCCTTTTGGGCGCCTGGGTGGCTCAGTGGGTTAAAGCCTACGCCTTCGGCTCAGGTCATGATCCCAGGGTCCTGGGATCAATCCTCCCATCAGGCTCAGCAGGGAGCCCTCCTCCTCTCTCTCTGCCTGCTTCTCCACCAACTTGTAATCTCTGTCTGTCAAATGAATAAATAAAATCTTAAAAAAAAAAGAAAATATCCTTTTCAATTGTTACTTTTTAAAAAAATTTTATTTATTCATTTGACAGAGAGATCACAAGCAGGCAGAGAGGCAGGCAGAGAGAGGGGGGGAAGCAGGCTCCCTGCTGAGCAGAGAGACCAGCTTGATCCCAGGATCCTGAGATCACGACCTGAGCCGAAGGCAGAGGCTTAACCCACTGAGCCACCCAGGTGCCCCTAATTCCGTTACTCTTTTAAAAATGTAAAAACCAAGCATACTTTGTCAACCATGATCTAAAAAATGTACTCTCCAACCTAACACTCCCCTCAGTTCCTTGACAAAAAGGCTTCTCCCCGGCTTCAGTAAAAAGAGATCAGGGGGCGCCTGGGTGGCTCCGTGGGTTAAAGCCTCTGCCTGGGTCCTGGGATCTGGCTCTCTGCCCAGCAGAAGCCTGCTTCTCTCTCTCTCCCACTCCCCCTGCTTGTGTTCCCTCTTTTGCTGTGTCTCTCCCTGTCAAATAAATAAAATATTAAAAAAAAAAATCAGGCCCCAGTGTAAGAAATGGGTACTTTCCATTCAGCCCTTGATCTTAGGAAAAGGCTCTATTCCAAACTCTTACAATATTACTTTTATTATTTAGAACTACATAGATGAACAGAAAGTCGATTTGTTGCCCCCGCTTCCAGGATGAACGGTGGGGATTTTGGAAATCTTCAGAATCAGACTTCGGGTTCAAGTCTTAAACTCTTCTCTTACAGATCAAGATCACTGGGACTCAAAGAAGGAAAGCGATTTGGCCACGTTGAGTGGCAGAGCTAGTACAGGTTCCCAGTTCGCTTCCCTCAGCTCCAAGCACTCCTCACGTCCAAACGTGGCTTCTGTAAAGTCAGGGCTCAGGAGCGAGGACCCCTAAATTAAGTCAGGAGGTAGACAGGCAAGGCGCTCCTCCGCGCCACAGAGATTACAGACCCGACCTTCCAGACCGCCCCGATGTGGCTCAGCTGTTCGGAGAACCCTTGCAGGAACCCCGAGCCCGATCCCTGACTCTTGTGCGGGGACGAAGGGCTGTTGGTCCTAGCTAACCTTCGATGACAATTAGGCGAGGGGCTCCGCCTGCTGACTGCGACTTCCGAAGCGCTTTCGTGCCTGTACAACCACATCACACCTGTAGAAGGAAGGACGCGGACAACGGGGTCCATGTCCTACAGGAGAAAGCTGAGCCCGAGTGAGGAGTAGCGACAGCACGGAGAGGCAGTAGCGGAGCCAGCACTCGAACCCAGATCCCTGGACTCCCCATCCGAGCTCTTTCTCACCCCCGAACCACAGTGCGTCGCAGGGGTCTCGGAGACCCGCCTCTCGCCCTCGGGCGCCGCAGCTACCAGGACTCCAGGGGTAAGGAATCACGAACCCACCGCAACACACGCGAGAACCTGCTCCTCACCGCAGCCCCAGTGCGCGGAGGAACCCGGCCGCCTCCCCCCTCTTATAGGCTCCCAGCACTTCCGGTCGCGCGCGCGGCAGCCTGGGAAATGAAGTCCGAGGTTGCAGGCTCCCAGCTCCAGTTCCAACGCAGGCGTGTCTTTCCCGGGGAGCGCTGCCACGGCTCGGCCGGATCCCTCACCCCCATCTCGTTCGGGCGGACTGGAAGCTCCCGCCGGGGGCTGGCCCGCAGCAAGGCCGCGCGCAGCGTGGGCGGGAGGCCTCGGGCAGCGGCTGGGGAGGTCCGGAGCCGGGCGCGGCGACGCCGGGAGGGCAGGAGAGGCGCGGGCCCAGGACGGCGGGGGCCGAACATGGCGGCCGGGCCGGCCGCAGAACGTGGAGGGGAAACCGAGGACCGGCGGCTAACCCGGGACAGACGGAGCCCGCGTCCGCCATCTACTTCCGGGAGTTAAACGGGTGTCCCGAAGCCAGGACGGCGTCCCCATGACAACCGACGTCGGGTCTCCGAGGTGAGAGTGCTTGGGTGAGGTGCCCAGAGTCGGAATTTTTGTTGTCATTGTTTGTTGTTGTTTTGGGTGTTTTGTTTGTTTGTTTGCCCAGGCAGCCGCGTTTTGAGGTGGCTTGGGAAGGATTGGGAGGAAAACTGCTCTGGGGACCAAGGGCACGCGGCAGGGAGCGGCGGACAGACCGAAGGCGGCTTCGTTAGCTCGCGAATCCCTGCTGCCCTGAAGCGGAGGGGAGGGGGCTTCCTTTCCGCGGAGTGGGCGGTGGCGGTTCTCTGTCACCGAACCTCGCGACAGCCCGCCGTGGGGGCCCGTGAAGTGGTTTAGAGCGCAGGCTTTGCTGTCACCCCGCGCTGGGAAGCCTGGCTCTGCTCCCCCGCGACCTGGAGGCACTTGAACGCTGACCCTGTGCTCTTGCCTGTGAAACGGGGGGCTCATTCTTTCCCACTTCGCAGAGCAGTGGCGAGGATTAAAGGCAATTGTCCAGGTCGCCGGGAGTGTCATGGTGCCGGTAGTAGGTGATAGCTGTCAGTGTTATTTACGAATGCGGAATCTCCGCTCAGGAAGTGCCATCACGCGGCCACGAAGGTGGGACTTCTCCACCAGGTGAGGGGGATGCGGTTCCTTAACCTCTCAGAGCCCCTGTGTGATACGGCCATTATAGGCCATTATATTCCTCCTAACGGCTGCTTCTCAAGACGGGTGCAGGGTTAAGGAATCTAGTGAACATAAAAAAAAGTTTGTAAATTGTAGAACATTTTGCAGACGTTCATTTAATCTCATCGTGTTAGGCTTCAGAGCATTTTGAAATTTATCGATTTGACCAGCTGAAGGGGTCATGGGAAACCTGCAAAGCAACTTCTGGGCCTTGGGACTTATGAAAGTAAAGGCCTAGCTCCCCTTACCTGGTGCCACTGTGTTGCCACCACCTTAAACATAGACTTCTGCAGGAGAGCACCATGTCCTCCTCACTGCCTGCACCGCTCCCGTTCTGCGCCAACATCTTTCCCACCTGGTTAAATGTCAGCCCGTCTGTTACAGGAGAGGCTGCTTTGGGCAGTGGTTAAAAGCACTCTGGACCCAGGTTGCCTGAATCTCAGCGCCAGCTCTGCCACTGCTACTGGCAAGCAGTGTGACCTGGAGCAAATTATTTTACCTCTCTGAGCCTCCGTTGTCCTACCTGTGTAATGCATAGAGTAATAATTGTGTGTCTTCTACTTCACGGGGTTATTGTGAGAGTTAAAGAATTTTAGTGTTTAGAATAGTCCCTGGCCGGGGTGCCTGGCTGGCTTAGTTGGTGGAGCATGTGACTTGATATCGGGGATCAGGGTCATGTGTTTGAGCCCCAGGTTGGTTGTAGAGATTACTTTAAAAAAAGGGGGGGTACGAATAGGGTGGCTAGGTTATGGACATTGGGGAGGATATGTGCTATGGTGAGTGCTATGAAATGTGTAAGCCTGACTATTCACAGACCTGTACTCCTGGGGCAAATAATACATTATATGTTAATAAAAATAACTTAAAAAGAATAGTTCCTGGCATATTGTGACATATAAAGGTTTGCTGCAATTAGTATTAGAACTAGTATTAATTGCACGACCAGACAGTCACTCTTTGTAGTGTTCCTAGATTCCTTTGAACTCAGAAGTAGTTAGAAAGAGCTCTGCATTGGGGTGCATGGCTGGCTAAGTTGGGAGGAGCATGTGACTCTTGGCCTCAAGGTCATGAGTTTGAGCCCCACACTGGGTGAGATTAGTTAAAATGAATAAATTAAAACTTAAAGAAAAGAGAAGGAGCTCTGCAGTTAGAAGTTTCCAGGCATGGAGAAAGTTTGAGGATAAAGGCCCCTAGGAGTGACTAGTTGGGTTTTTTGGGAGGTGGTAGTGGTTTTAGTCATTGATGTTATCCCAAGCACCTGGAATGGTGCCTGGCATGTAGGTAGGTCCTCAGTAAATATTTACTATATTAATGAATTTCTAACCACCTGTCTCTCCTCTCTCTCTTTTTTTTTTTAATTCTTGCCTCAACAGGCCCTTGTCTCAGAGCAAGGAAAACAGCTCCCATTTGAGGAACTAGTGCTTCTTCTTCAGTGCTGGGGAGAAAGCCAGGAGCTGTCTTCTGGGGAACTGTGGAATGTGCCCCTGGGGGGCCAGTAAAGCAGAAGGAAGATGCTCCAGACCAGTAATTATAGCCTGGTGCTCTCCCTGCAGTTCCTCCTGCTGTCCTATGACCTCTTTGTCAATTCCTTCTCGGAGCTGCTCCGGATGGCTCCTGTCATCCAGCTGGTGCTCTTCATGTGAGTTCAGTGGGTGGGATCGGACAGCTGAGCCCCAAGCAATTTGAAGGCCCTGACGATTGTGATTTCACGTTTTAAAGAGAAATCTCGGGGAAAATAAAATCTCGCATATCTTGGGTACTCCACAGACATGTCACAGGTCCTGTATTTATATGCTTCTAACGAGGGTCTGGGATACAGGGAGCAGAGGGTCATTTTCTCCGTCTGTGAGTAGAAGTATTGTCTTACATTGCCATGAAAGAGGATTATAGAGCAGTAGGCTAAAAGGGCAGTCATATCCGCTATATACATGGGATGGAAGCTGTTGGCATTTTTCTTCCACAATGATTTATAGACTCCACGAGGCAAGTTACCAACAGAAAACCAGTCTTCGACACTGTCTTCCTTCAATCAGCAAGTGTTCATTGGCCTGCCAGCCTGTGTTCTAGGTGCAGTAGTAAAGCTGACAATTTCTTGCTCTCACAGGATTTCCATTCAAGTAGAAAGAGACAATGAATACATTTCTTTTTTTTTTTTTTTTTAAAGATAATTTTGAATAGTAACAGCTGTCATACAGTGGGTTGAAATCAGGTGGGGCGGAGAGGGGAGGGCTCCTTGAGACAGTGTGGTTAAAGGAGGGTTTTAGAAGAGGAGACATTGGAACTGAGACTTGAATGGCACTAAGACACTGGCTGTGCAGGGGCGCCTGGGTGGCTCAGTGGATTAAAGCCTCTGCCTTCAGCTCGGGTCATGGTCCCAGGGTCCTGGGATCGAGCCTCACTCGGGCTCTCTGCTCACCGGGGAGCCTGCTTCCCTTCCTCTGCCTCTCTGCCTACTTGTGATCTCTGTCAAATAAATAAATAAAATCTTTAAAAAAAAACACAAAACACCAGCCGTGCAGAGATCAAGGGAAAGGCGTTGCTATCTCTCTAGATGGAAATGTCTGGTAGGCCCAGATTATGTGACAGGCAGGGCTGGATTTTTCTGGACATGGGGAAGAAAGCAGCTTCTCCTCCCAAGTGTCTAGAAGGTTAAGAGCATCAGAGCAGGAAAGCCTTATCTGTGGGCTGCAGCTCACTGATGGGGCCAGCAGGTGGTTCAAGCTTCATGTCATTTGGGACCCACTTGGTTGGGGGGGAGCGGTGTGGTTTCAGAGGCCTAGAGCACAGGGAAGGCCAGATTTCATGGTGTCCCTTAGGACTTAGGGCCAGCCCTTGGGTGACTGCACAGATCTCCATTTGACTGTGTTGTGTTTGATGTCTGCAGCATCCAGGATATCGCAATCCTCTTCAACATCATCATCATTTTCCTCATGTTCTTCAACACCTTCGTCTTCCAGGCTGGCTTGGTCAACCTCCTGTTCCACAAGTTCAAAGGGACCATCATCCTCACAGCTGTTTACTTTGCCCTCAGCATCTCCCTTCATGTCTGGGTCATGGTAAGAGCAGAGCTCTGAGTTCCTGAATCCTTAAGGGGCTAGGAGTGTCTTTTCTCTAGAAATCTGGCATCATTTTTTTCATATCTCACAGAATCCTTGACAAGAAACGTGTTTGTGGTGAATGAATGTGGTGCTGCCTGGGCTTGGGCACCTGTAAGTTGGCACTTCTTCCCAACCATTTGTGTTAAAGAACTGTGTTATCCAGGAGTCAGGGGACACTTCTGGAATATTCTGTTTACCTCTGCCCCAAAACAGTCCTGGTAACACAGAAAAGTGACTGTGTTTCATCAGTAGCTGTTGGGCAGGTGGGTGTTGGGACAAGTTATTTTTAGACATCGGTGTCCCATGGGAAATGGCCAGGCCAAGAGTGCCACTTGCCCTTTATGCTTCATGCCCTCTGCTCTGTCCCCATCACATGAGGACTCATCTCCAAGGTGCCAACATGACCTCACAGCAGATCCCAGTTTTCCTGGTTCCAGATTTCTCTTGCTTTGCAAATCGTTCCATCTCTTTGGGTATCGCCTGTTTCTCAAGTACTCATCTTGATGGGACACATTAAAACCTCAGGGTTCTCTAGTCACTTCTCTACTAATGCCATCTTCTAAGACTGAAGCTTCTATTAAGTTGTTCTTGTTATTCTACAGAGAGAAGTAGAGCTCACAGGAAAGAAATAGCAGTGCCAGAGTCTCTAGGTGCTTCCTGAACAGGATTGTCTCTGCTCTGGTTCTTGGGGCCAAAATAGGTCCTGGCTTTGTACTTTGTGCTCTAAAGCTGTTAATCTGATTAAACCCGGAGTGCAGTAAGCCTTTATCTGACAGGAACTGAGCCTGAGATCTTCAAAGGAAGACAGTGACCGCACTGAACTCCTGAGATAATGTGTATCACTTCACCTTGGAAAAGGCTATCTTTCAGGATTAAAAGGATTATTTCCTTTGCACGGAAAAGGGAATTTGAAGCTTCTTTGAGAAACACTCCTTGGGGTTGTGGGAAGAAAGAAGGAGGGTGAGATTAGCCTGATTTAAAACCAGGCCGCATTTCTGCAGCTAACCAAGTTGGAAATGCTAGGGCCTCGTCTGGTCACTAATGTTTCCTTGTCTACTCATGTCTCCTTCAGAACTTACGCTGGAAAAACTCCAACCGTTTTGTCTGGACAGACGGACTTCAAGCGCTATTTGTATTCCAGAGACTAGGTAAGGACCAGAGCAACCACAGGCCTCACTTTGGTGGCTCAGATAACTAAGGGCCATGATCCTGGCTTTCCCAATCTATCACTGCCATCATGGGATGAGTGGAACAGCCATGACAAGAACAGGAGAGATGATGGCCCGCTGCCCTTGCTGGGAGTCACTGGGACATCATGAGGCTAGGCCCTTCTGCCTTGCTAGGTTGTGTTCTTAGCCTGAAAATACTTGGGAGCATCCCTGAAGCTTCTTTCCTACTTATTGTCCACAGCGGCAGTGTTATACTGTTACTTCTACAAACGCACAGCTGTGAGACTGGGTGATCCTCGCTTCTACCAGGACTCTCTGTGGCTACGCAAGGAGTTCACGCAAGTCCAAAGGTGACTGCTGCTTGTCACACTGATGGATGCCTTTCCCTCCTGACAGAGGCTACATTTGTGCCTCTTCGAGGTGGGGGTTGGCTCTGCACAGGAAGCACCTTGACTTTCGTACGACAGGCCACTTAACGTTCAACAGTCAAGAAGGAAGATCTTCCCTCTTGCAAATTAAAGTGTTTCCCAATACAGGCTTCAGTACAAAACCCTCCCTGGCCTTCTACCTCAGTTCTGCCCCTTTTCCTTTCCTACTCTCTACCCCTCTCTCACACAAGGCTGTGAGGCTTGATCCTTGGGAAGCTGTCACTTAGCCTAGTATAGGAGGGGTTCCTGGCACCTGCTTTCTTTGCACCAAACGTGATTAGTAGATGCAAAGAGTGACATTTCTGAGCTCCTGACTGATCATACCGTAGACATTTGGATTTTATAACCAAGGCATTTTTTTTTTTACATTTTATAAATAGGAAATAAATTGAATTCTTTTTCCATAAATGGTGGAGTCTGTTTGTGTAGCTAGATCTCTTTGCAGATAAGTGGCATGTCAGGTCCTGGCCTTAGCATTTATTTGACCCAGTGGGCAGCTTGAGCCACAGAACAAATAAAGATATTTATTGAATGCCATTATGAGTACAAGCTATTTTTATAGAAATTCAAGATGCAGTCTGATGCCCCACCCCAACCCTTGGAGTTCCAGACTTCTGTTGTTTGTTTGTTTTAAAGATTTAATTAATTAATTATTTTAGCAAGAGAGAGAATGCGTGTGCACGTGTGCACATGTGCCTGGGTGTGGGGAGAGAGGAACGGAGGGAGGACAAACTGCGCTGAGCAGAGAGCCCAACATGGGGCTCAGTCTCCTGACCCTGAGATCATAACCCGAGCCAAAGCCAAGAGTCTGATGCTTAACCAGTTGAGCCACCCAGACACCCCTGGACTTCTGTGCTTTATTCAGGCCCTCCCCATCTTCAGAGTCCTAAACTGCCCTCAGAAGAATAAAAAGGTTCCTTAGCCTGTTTTGGCAAAATAGATTTTTTTTTTAAGATTTTATTGATTTATTTGACAGCAAGAGAAAGAACACAGCAGGGAGAGTGGGATAGGGACAAGCAGGCCTCCCACCATGCAGGGAGCCTGAAGCAGGGCTTGATCCCAGGACCCTGGGACCACGACCAGAGCCAAAGGCAGACACTTAACGACTGAGCCACTCAGGTGCCCTAGCAAAATAAACTTTTAAAAATGCATGTGCCAGGGCACCTGGGTGGCTCATTCAGTTGGGTGTCCACCTTTGGCTCAGGTCGTGGTCCCAGGGTCCTGGGAGTGAGCCCCGAATCAGGCTCCCTGCTCAATGGGGAGTCTGCTTCTCCCTCTCCCTCTTCAGATCCCCCATTCCTTCTCTCTCTCTCTCTCTCTCTCTCTCTCTCTCTCTCTCGCTGTCTCTCAAATCAATAAAAATCTTTTAAAAGTTTCACATGCCCATGGTATCAGCTTTCTTTTGTCAGAATCACATGAAACAGACATCCCCAGACTTCAGCGGCAGGTACCAATGAATAGTTATGTGGCTTTTGAGCCTTGGGATTCAGCTGATTGGGCCAGTTCAGGTGATTTCTGCTGGGCTTGCTCATGTGTCTGTGGTCATCTGTGGGTCAGCCAGGCAGCTGTGATAATCTTGGGATTTGGGGCTTTTGGCTAACCTAGGCTGGTCTCAGCTGGAATGACTGGGCTGTTCTGGTTCTCGTGAGTCATCCTGGGAGGACTAGCCTGGGTCTATTCACATGACAGCAGCAGAGGAACAAAAAAATGAGCCCCATTGTGCAATCTCACTTCCAGCCGGGTTTGTGTTTTATCTCTTGGACTCCCATTGGTCAAGGGGAGTCATGTGACCAAGCCCAGAGCTGGGTGGGAGCTCACTACAAAGTGTCCTGGTAAAAGGCACAGAGACAGGGAGGGCCTTTCAGTCAGTCTAACCTCGTCAGAAAGTTGCTGTGAAACTCCTCATTCAGAAGCATTGTAGCACAGGGGTTGGCAAACTTCTTCTGTGAAGCTCCAGATATTAAGTATTTTAGATTTTGAGGGCCACATGGGATTTGTTGCATACCTTGCTTTACACTTCAGAAACTGTGTTTCTTAGAAATAGGTTTATGACACCATCCTGTTAAACGAATCTGTCAGTGCCATTTTTTTTTCAACAGCATTTGCAAACTTCATGTCTCTGTCATGTTTCTCCAAAACAGAAGAGCTAATCCTGAGAACTTTAGGAGACAGGGTTGTTTTTCCTGTGCATTTGGACACAATCGCCCAGTGTATTTGTCTTCACAGCAGGCTGGGATGTTACTGGACTCCAAACCACATGCTGGCAATAAGGTTCAAGTGGAATGAAGAGAAAGGAACCGAACTGGTTCCTAGTATGTTTCATGGAATGAAGAGAAAGGAACCGAACTGGTTCCTAGTATGTTTGGGTAATTTTTGCACCATTTCAAACTTTTCATTGTGATTATAGTTGTTAAAATGGTGCCCTGTGATCAGTGTTCTTTGATGTTGCTGTTGTGACTATGGGGGACAGAATGAACACACTCATATTAGAGAGCAGATTTAGGCCATAGATGTGCAGCAGCATGTTCTGACTGCTCCACCAACTGGCTGTCCCCCATCTGTCCCCCGTCCTCTGGCCTCCCTGTTCCCTGAGACACAACAGTATTGAGCTTAGGCCAGTGAATAACCCTACAATGGTCTCTGAATGTTCAAGTGAAAGAAAGAGTTGCGTGTGTCTCACTTAAAATCAAAAGCTAGAATGACTTCACCTACTGAGGAAGACATGTCAAAAGCCAAGATGGGCCAAAAGGTAGACCTTCTGGGCCAAACAGCCACGCTGTGAATGCAAAGGAAATTTTTCGAAGGAAATTAGAAGCGCTGCTGTAGCATTCACACAAAGCAAAGCAGCCTTGTTGCTGATATGGAGAAAGTTTGAGTGGTTTGGGTAGAAGATCAAACTAGCATCAACATTCCTAGCAACCCAGAGCCAGGCCCAAACTCCAATTCTGTGAAGGCTGAGAGAGGTGGGCAAGCTGCCCAAGAAAGTGCGAAACTAGTGGAGGCTGGGTCATGAGGTTTAAGGAAAGCAGCAGTCGCTGTAACACAAGTTCACGGGAAGCAGCTGCAGCGACACTGAGGCAGGACCCTCGCCAGCAAAAAGATTACTACTCAGGACTCCTGGGGGGCTCGGTTAAGCGTCTGCCTTTGGCTCAGGTCATGATCCCAGAGTCCTGGAATCAAGTCCTGAATCACCTACCTGCTCAGTAGGGAGTCTGCTGCTCCCTCTGCTGGCTGCCCCCCCGCCGCCCCACTAGTGCTCGCTCGCTCTCTCTGTCAAATAAATAAATATTTTTAAAAAATGATTTCAACTCACTGAATCTCAGATATGATTAGCATTTTTTAGCAATTTTTTTTAAAGACTTTATTTATTTGACAGAGAAAGAGACAGCAAGAGAGGGAACACAGGCAGGGGGAGTAGGAGAGGGAAAGGCAGGTTTCCCACTGAGCAGAGAGCCTGATGTGGGGTTCGATCCTAAGACCCCAGGATCATGACCTGAGTCAGAGGCGGATGCTTAACAACTGAGCTACCAAGGCTCCCCTAGCAATTATTTTTTATTGTTTTTTTAAATTAACATATAATGTATTATGTGCTTCAGGGGTACAGTGTTTTTAATTTAGTTTAAATTTTTTAAGGATTTATTTTTTTTTTAGTGAGAGAGCGGTTGGGAGGGGCAGAGGAAGAGGGAGGGAGCAAGAATCTCGGGCTGACTCCCCGTGGAGCTTGGAGCCCGATGCAGCACAGGACTGGATCCCACCACCCTGAGATCAGAACCTGAGCCAAAACCAAGAGTTAGATGCTCAACCAACTGAGCCACCAGGCGCCCCAGCAATTATTTTTAATTAGGTATATATGTAGGGGTTTTTTTTAGGACCTAAAGCTAGTGAACCTTTAGTGGACTATAGTATAAACACAACTTTTATGCACACTAGGAAATGAAAAAAATTCATTTGACTCACTTTATTGCGTTATTTCTCTGCTCTGGTGGTCTGGAACCAGACCTGCCCATCTCGGGCCTGCCCATGCTCCACTTCTGCGCCAGAATGTGAAAGCAGCCGAATGATACATCAATGAGTGAATGTAGCTGTGTTCTAATGAAACTATTTAAAGACACAAATTTGAATTTCATATCCTATTCATGTGTCACACAATATTTTTCTTTAAACTCTTTTTAGCCATGTAAAAATGTAAAGCCATTCTTAGCTCAAGGGCTGTGGGAAAATAGGCTAGATTTGCCCCATACAGGCCACATTATATTGAGCTCTGGTTTAAAGGACTGGAATAAAGTTTTGGGGAAAGAGAGACTGTATAGGTAATCAGTTGTGCTTTCAAGATTTAACAATTATTTGAAAAGAAAAGGTACAGGATTAAAAAACTGTGTAAGGCCCCATATCCTATAATTGGAACAAGTAATCTAAAAAAACCTAACAAAGCAACCATCATCTATGGTCACTATACCCACATCCATGAAAAAATAACTTTGAACTTTTCACAAAAGCTTGTATAGGAATGTTATATTCCCCTTTGCTCACAACAATTTCGGGAAGATGAAATTTTCTGGGCCCCAGAATGAATCTGGCCTAGATTGTTCTCTGTAGTCTTTGCAGCTAGTAAGAACAACCAAATGCCTGTTTCTTCAAAATATTTGTGGCACTTTGGGGCCCTGTGAGTTCTGGGGGTGCGTGTGTGTATTCACTTTTCTTTTCTTTTTTTTTTTTTTTTTAAAGATTTTATCCATTCATTTGACAGACGGAGATCACAAGCAGGCAGAGAAGCAGGCAGAGAGAGAGGAGGAAGCAGGCTCCCCGCCGAGCAGAGAGCCCGATGCAGGGCTCGATCCCAGGACCCTGGGATCATGACCTGAGCCGAAGGCAGAGGCCCCAACCCACTGAGCCACCCAGGCGTCCCAGACAGTATGTGTATATATTTTATATGCAGCTATGATTATGGGAAATATGCCGTAAAACAGTTTGCTCCCCCAACTATTAGCAGTTGGAATGTGTATTTAAGATGGAATGTTAAATTAGCTCCCTGGGGACAGTCAGCGATCAGAGGAAAGAAAAGCATTTTACAAATGCTTAGAGCCTTAGTAGGACAGAGTTGCTTCTGGCTGACCAGTGCTCCAGTTAGTAACTAGAAAAAACAGATAAAATATAAAAATCATATTTTTAAAGGGCCTCAGAGGATTACTGAAGGAAGGAGGGTTGGAGGACCTAAAATTCTAAAGTAGGGAAATTCATACTAAATTCTAAAGTAGGGGGGCGCCTGGGTGGCTCAGTGGGTTAAAGCCTCTGCCTTCGGCTCGGGTCATGATCCCAGGGTCCTGGGATCAAGCCCCTCATCAGGCTCTCTGCTTGGCAGGGAGCCTGCTTCCTCCTCTCTCTGCCTGCCTCTCTGCCTACTTGTGATCTCTGTCTGTCAAATAAATAAATAAAATCTTTAAAAAAAAACAAATTCTAAAGTAGGGAGCTGATAGTTTGCAGCAGATTTTTCCCTGGGGGCATTTGCTGATTCTGGGTTTGAGCAAGAAGCCAAGAATCCAGGCTTTGCTCACTTGGAGGGTTATAGCCAGCAAACAGAAGCCTGCTGAGCCAGGTTGTCTTACAACATTGGAGAAACAAAACTGAGGACTGGAGGAGGCTTACACACAAAACAATTACTTCCTCAAGATATTTACCAAATCTTAGGGCCAGAGGTTATCAAAAGCTAAGCTGCAAAGCTCTGAAGAGCAGAACAGAATTTTGGGCAGATTTACGGGCCCGATACTTAGAATTCAGGACCTGCCGGGGGGAGGGAACTGCTGAACAGATAAAAAGCTCAGGGCTCCTCACAAGGAACAAGATGAAACTGGTAGACTGACTCTTATCAAAGTGGCGGTGCAGCCTCTCACCGTCTAGTTGGTGAGTAAGTTAAGGTAATCAGTCCCCTTCTGTCTGCCTCTCAGGAAAAAAGAGTGGAAGAAAAAACATCTAGAAACACTATGTTTTTTATACACAATCTCTGGATCTAGCAATAAGTACAGGCAAGTCAAGAGATAGGCCCTATTATTTAAAACCAGAGTAAAAGTAAAAAACAGAAACAGGGGATCCAGATATTGGAGAAAGTAGATAAGGGGTTTAAACTATGATTGATACACTTATGAAATAGAGGAAAACATGGAGGAAATAGATAAAATACTTAAACTAGACCTAGGAACTTATGGGAATGACGCCTCCACAGATGATGGTAAAGTCTGGACATGATATGAAAAAACAGCTGCTTGAAGATAACAGAATGAAGGGAGAGTTTGATGGGCAGTCCACACTCTCAAGAGGAGATTCATGCAGAGAAACTTCCCTATTTCTGCCGCTTGTAACTTGGCAGTAGGCAAAGTGGCATGTACAGTTGCTGGTAAAAAAAAAATCCCAGGACCAGAGTACCGAGCCAGGGCAACTGAAGGCATGGGAGAGAAAGATGAGAATCTCAGAAGGGAAGTAGCAGGAGAGGCGGGAACCCCCGGATTCTGTCTGCCCACATCTCTGCCCAAGCCCCGCACCACGCATGTGCGATGCAGACTCACCGAAACTCAGCTAAAGACAGAAGATCTAGACTGAGATCGGAGCCACCACCCAGTAAGTGTGGCCTCCGGTGTGTACCCAGCCAGGCCAATTACCAGAGGCAACCAAAGGAACATTAGTCTTTGCAGACAAGGAACAGAAACCAGAGCCTCCACACTTTAACATTCAAAACTGACATGGAGGGCGCCCGGGTGGCCCAGTCGGTTGAGTGTCTGGTCTGCCTCGGACTCAGGTCATGATCCCAGGGCCCGGGGATCGAGCCTCCCCACCTCCTGGTCAGGCTCCCTGCTCAGCAGGGAGATTGCTTCTCCCTTTCCCTCTGCCTGCCCCTTCTCCTGCTGTGCTCTCTCTTTCTCAAATAAATAAAATCTTAAAAACTGACATGGACATCGAGATGAGCCAGATATTGGAATTAACAGACAAGGATATTAAAGCAGCAATGAAAATACATTCCCAGCAAAATGATAGGTGACCTCAGCACAGAAATAAATAATTTTTGAAAAATAGAAATTCTGGAAATAAAAATGACAGTAACTGGGAAGTTTTAAATTAAATGTATGGATTTAACACCAAAAGCGGAGATAACAATGAACTTAAGTGAACTAGAAGACAGACTAGCAGAAATCACCCAAGCTGAAAAACAGAGGGAAAAAGATTAAAAAAAAAAAAAAAATTCCACAGACTAGTTAGGTCACATCAGACAGTCTGACATATCTGTAATTGGAGTCCTAGAAGGCAAAGAGAAGAAACAGGACAGAAAAAATAAGGAAGCAATGGCCAAAAATCACCCAATTTGATGAAAGATTTATAGATTTAAGATACTGCACGAACCCACCTTGAGAAACACAAAAAGGCCACTGCTAGGACATCCTAGTCAAATCATTGAAAGCTAAAGGTGAAAAGCAAATCTTGAAAACATCGAGAAGACACACCACACAGAGACAAATAACAATTGATGGCTGGCTTCTCACTCAAAATTGGAAGTCAGGAGAGAACAGAACAGCTCTAAGATGTTAAAAAAAAAAAAAAAAAGATCATCAGAATTCAGCATTCACCAAAAATATACTTCTAAGAATGAAGTTGAAATAAAGACATTTTCAGATAAGAGAAAACTCGGGGAATGAGCCGCCAGCAATTTTGCACAACAAGAAATGCTTCAGGAATTCTTTGGCCTGAAGGAAATGGGAATGAACAGATGGCAACTCAGATTCTCAGAAAAGAATGGAGCAAATCAGAAATAGTGCCCAGTTAAAAGGAAAGTCTTTTTGTCTTTTTTCCCATTAATTTCTTTATAACACATAGGAGTGTAGAATGCAATTTTTTCCCCAAGTACACAGAATATTGGCCAGTATATACAATAAAACAATTCTTAATAAATTTAAAAGTACAAAGAGTATGTTCTTTGACAATAATGGGATCGAGCTAGAAATCAGTAACAAGATAACGAGGTGGTTCAGTCTAGGTCCAATCAAGAGACAGAAACCATACAGTAGTTTAAACGTGGCACATTTACTATTAATTAATTAATAAATTAACTGTAAAGTTATGACGAAAGAGTAACCATAAAGACGTAAAGAGAATTTAAAAAAAAGAGAAACTTAAAAAGGTGCCTGAGGGCTGAAGGAGAGTACCCAAGGAAGGACAAATTTGGCAGGGTCCCCCAACCCTAAGACTGGGGTTCAGACCTCACTGTAGCCCACTCGGCAGGAGACAAGTTCAGGGGTTTGCTCCAGGCCAGAGCTGCTTCACGGTTGCCAGGCAAGATGCAGACCTCCAGGACACAGATGAGCCAAGGCCCGTGAGCCGGTGCACGGGCAGCGTAAGGACACCACCTGTAGGCCCCAGGCCCAGAGCCCGCAGTGTCCACATTGGGAAGCTCCCAGGAAACAACCTTCCAGGCTACAGGTGAGCCAAGACTGTTGGGAAGGTGACCAAAGGAATAAAGCGTGTCCTGTGTGCCCGAGGCCTGGAGTGCATGACCTCCACACAAGGCATGGAGAGCCATGCGAATCAACCCTCCCAGGAGAAGGGCCGAGGTTGGTGAGCAGACGTGCAGAGGGAGTCGGGGCACTGCTCTGAGTACATGTTGTCCATGCCTGGGGGGCTCTGGGACAATGGTCTGGGGCAGAGGTGAAAAAGACCCAGGGTGCTTATGCAGAGAGTTAGGGAGTTGCCACAGGTACAAGGCCTGGAGCATGCAGACTCCCTCCCAGGAGGACCACCGCAAAGTAGTCGCTGGGGCTAGACCCGGTCTGCAAGGTTGCCGAGGGAGTGCCCACTCCTGGTGCTGAGCTGGCGCTGAGCTCCCCCAACCCACCATGGTCCCTTACATCCCTGTGCTCAGGCAGGGCTGATAGAGCATGGCACCAGAGCAAGGAAAGGCAAACCGGAGCTCCCTACAGCCAAGACAAGTCCTTTCCTTCCTCCGGTGTCCCTCCAGTGCCCTCTGCTGACAAAGCTAAAATCGGGCTCACTGGGAGGAAGAAATGCTGAGTCCCGTCCATTATCAAAGAACAGGTACTAAAGGGTGAATCTGGAACCAAGAGGCAAAAAAATAGATACCAGAATTCATCTTCTTGGCTACTCAGGATCCATATGTGTCCTTCTAGACATATTTGAACTTCCCTATCAGTTATAGTCCTACCAATAAAATATGTCTATCCTTAAAAGTGATGTTCTCACCCCTCTCCCAAATGAGAAGACACAGTCCTAACCGTCACTGTATCCAGAGCTGGCTATAGTAATTACTTCACAATTTTAGTCATGGTTCCACGAAATATTCTATTACCTAAAGACTAAATTATAAAGTTAACCTGCAATTTGTACATAAAATAAAAAGGGAAGTAAAAAAGGAGAAAATGGTCAGTACATACAAAGATATGCATAAGAATCAAAGAAACACATGCAAAGCTACTACAGTCCTTGTTTTTGTAATGGGTCACTTTTGTAACAGATCGCAAGGTCACAGTTGATATCCATGGCTTCCTTCTTCAGCTACCCATTCCGTATTTCCCTTGTCCTCAGCTGAGATTCTGGTGCTTTGGGCTCTTTACCTGGTACAGTCACCCAAACCCTCATTCTAAAAGATCTTAGTCCTTAATTGCCCTGCTTCGGGGGAATCATGGATGTACTGAGAGGTGCCCCCAGAGAATCCTCTAGGTTCCAGAGATAGTTTTCCTTGCCTCCACTGTGTAGCAACAGTGGAATTTCATCAATTCAATTCATCAATTCAATTCAATCCAATTCAATTACTCGAGCCAATAGCTTGGGCCCTCTCCCTCTTTTTTTTGCCCCATGGTTTAGTGGCATAGGGAGCCCAACTGGCCAGGTAGCAGTCCCTTCTTCCAATTCAATGCTACCATTTTTGTGTCCCTTTGTGGACAATTCCTCACTTGCGAATCAAGATCTCCAAATCAGTAGGCTCCAATTTTTCAGGATAAGAGGCAAAAACTCTGTGAGTGGGTAAGGTCTAATGGGACAAGTCATTCCTACTCCCACCCCCTTGGTTCCTGGACCCATGGATATTGGCCAGGGGGCTGACAGCGCCATCTAATGGACTCTCATTCAAAAAAGTCCTCCATTCTGTATATCAAGCCTCATCCTTTCATGTTATACCACCCCGTGCTATAACCCAGTCTTCAGTAAGCTGTTCTACTTTTCAAGCAAGCCCCCTGGTTCCGGGTGACGAAGTATGTGTGGGAAGTCCTGTTAATTCTGTGGGTACAAACCCATTGCCGCACTTCCTCTGCTGTGAAATGAGGGTCTTGATCAGAGGCGATGTTGTATGGAGTACACGGTGTCCATGGCGTCTCTGCTGGGAGGGCCCCAGGGTGTGGGTGTGGGTGAGCCAAGGCCGGCAGGAGGGGATGCAGAGGAGTCGGGGCACTACTGCAGGGTAAGATCTGGAGCCTCTGGGGTCCATATCAGGAAAGCTCTGGGAAACACCCCCTGGGGTGCAGCATGCTGGGGCCGGTGGGCAGGCTCCAGAGGGATCCAATGCGCTGCCCGAGTGAGGCTGTGGCAAGGCGATCACCAAACCTGGGCTGAAGCTAACAGATTGCTGTGGGTCTCTCCACTCTGGGCACACAGCTGGGACAGAGCACACTGGATGTCCCCCCACACGCATATCTCGGACAGCCTGCAGCAAGAGCAGATGCACCCTGGAACCAGGAAAGTCCCTTTCTTCCTGCAGCGTCCTTCTAGCATCCTTTTATCATCGTGCTCACTGTAAGGGAGAAATGCTCCACGGCCAGCCTGCTGGCACAGAAGAAGTGCCAAAAGGTGAATCGAGCTGAGGAGCAGTATCCTGAGCAATTAAATAATACACTTGTAAAGAATGCATGGCTCAAAGAAGAAATCATAAGGAAATTAGATAGTACTTTGAACTGAATAATAATGAAAATAAAACATATTAAAATGTCTACAGAGCAGCTTTTTATTAGAAGGAATATTTATTTTTAAAAAGATTTTATTTATTTATTTGACAGGCAGAGATCACAAGTAGGCAGAGAGGCAGGCAGAGAGAGAGAGGGGGAAGCAAGCTCCCTGTCGAATAGAGAGCCTGATGCGGGGCCCAATCCCAGGACCCTGAGATCATGACCTGAGCCGAAGGCAGAGGCTTAATCCACTGAGCCACCCAGGCGCACCCCTTTTTTAAAATATATTTTTTAAAGATTTTATTTATTGGGGCGCCTGGGTGGCTCAGTGGGTTAAGCCTCTGCCTTCAGCTCAGGTCATGATCTCAGGGTCCTGGGATCGAGCCCCATATCGGGCTCTCTGCTCAACAGGGGGCCTGCTTCCCCCTGCCTCTCTGCCTACTTGTGATCTCTCTCTCTGTCAAATAAATAAATAAAATCTTTAAAATTAAAAAAAAGATTTTATTTATTTATATGATAGAGATCACAAGCAGGCAGAGAGAGAAGGGGAAGTAGGCTCCCCTCTGAGCAGAGAGCCCGATGTGGGGCTCGATCCCAAGACCCTGAGATCATGACCTGAGCTGAAGGCAGAGGCACAATCCACTGAGCGACCCAGGCACTTGGTGATTTCTTTTTTCTCACTGATTTTGATGTGCATTTCCGTGATGTTGAGCAGCTTTTCATGTGTCTGTTGGCCATCTGGATGTTTTCTTCAGAAATATGTCTGTTCATGGCATCTACCCATTTCTTTCTTTCTTTTTTTTTTTTTTTTAAGATTTTATTTATTTATTTGACAGAGATCACAAGGAGGCAGAGAGGCAGGCGAAAGAGAGAGGGAGAAGCAGGCTCCCCGCTGAGCAGAGAGCCCGATGCGGAGCTCGATCCCAGGACCCTGAGATCACGACCTGAGCCGAAGGCAGAGGCTTTAACCCACTGAGCCACCCAGGCGCCCCGCATATGCCCATTTCTTAAGCAGACTGTTGTTTTGTTTTGTTATTGAGCTGTATAAGTTCTCTATATATTTTAGATATTAACCCCTTATTGTATATATGACTACACTGTAATTGTTCCCTCCCCCCAGGGGCCCTGGCTTTCTAGCTGCTTGTTTAAAAAGGCGCTGAGCCCTTACCCTGGGCTCCTCAGATGGGGCTTCGTGCTTTGTGTGCCCCACTATCTGGGCTCATTTTCACTCAAAGGACCTGGGTGCAGGGGACCCAGGCTCCCATGCTGCTATTCTTGCTGCCTGCTGGGCTAGGAGCAATTCAGTCTTACCATGTACTTTAACCTGTGGTACGTTTACTCCTTGCCATCCTTTATGACAGGGGTGAATAGGGCCAGGTGGTTAAGTTTTCAAGGCTGCAGGCCACGTTGTTTCTGCTGGAGAGGACTCAGCTTAACCACTGTCGCCTGAGAGAAGCTGTCTACAATATGTAAACGAGTGGGTGTGGCTGTGTTTCACTACCATCACACCTTGCCAATCTGCCACCTTTAAGTACCAGAGCGAGCAGCTGGTCCACCTTCCTTTTAGAGATGGGACATCTGACACTCAAAGCCGGAACCGGCCTAATGTCTCGTATGGAGCAGGCAGTAGAGGTAAAGAGGGCCCTGTGCCACCAGATCCCTTTCCACCTTTCCCCATCTCTGTGCTTTGTTTACGGTTGCTAAAGAAAACCTTCAGCTTGCAGAAAGTTCTGCCAGTGGGAGGCACAAGTAGAGATATAGGAAGGCAGAGGAGAGGGTAGGGAAACAAGGTTGGTTATGTACCCACCAGGCTTCTCCCACTGTCAGGGCCTGGTGGGAGGGCTTCTTCGTACCTCTCTCCAGGTGCATGGAATCGCTTCTGCTCCTTCCCCCTTATGCCTAGAAGAAAAGAATTACCGCCCACCTCCATTCCAACTAGCGAGGAGTACACTGCCGTCCTTTAAGGTTAATTTTAAAATTACCTGTCTCCTGCCCTGCCAGGTCCGACTGCGGGTTAACGGGCATGTCAGCCTGGGTCCACTGAAAACCCTTTATCTTTCCACTCCCCTGCGGGAAGCGACACACTTTTATTACTCCAAATGGTATTCAGGCTTCAGAACCCAGTTCACAGGTCATCCCTTGGCAACATCTTTCAGTTCCCAACCAGTAGTATTTTGGCCTCTCAACTCCCCTCCTGTTCTGGGTCACGTGGAGATCACGTTTCTTTGCGTCTTCTCTGTGCTTCTTGGAGGGGGCCTCTGTTTCTGACCCATTGTGGGGTCCGCTACGTACCTGGCACCTAAATCGGCCACACTACAGTCCGATGCTAACCCCCACGTGGCATTTGCAGAGCACTGTCGCGCAAGCTGCTTCTCATCGTAAGTCCCTTGTTAGAAAAGAGAATCTTCGGGTTAGGGCCCATTTACTAATCCTGTGGTCACGGTGCCACACAGCTGACCATTTAGACCAATGCATGGCCACCTGGGGTTGGGGGAGCCTGAGAACTGCCACTGCCCCGGGGCCCCTAGGGCGACAGCTTTGCCCCCTGTCACTGTTCCTCCACGCTCAGCGAGCCGAAATCCCGGCAAAGGCTGTCTTTGCCCGCGCTCCTCCCCACGCACGCGTGGCCGGGCCCTGGAAACCATAGAGTGCCGCGGGCGGACAGAGGGGCCAGAAGCCCGGGTCGCTCCATCCCCCGCTTCCGGCCGCGCCTCGCTGCTCTGGGAGCGGCTGTAGCGGCGTGCGCAGTTTCCATGGGGACTGAAGATGGCGCCGCGAGGTGAGATTTCGGAGGTGTGTGAGTCTCTGGTCCTGATGCCTTCAGTATCCCTCTCGCCCCCGTTAGAGCTCGACCTAAACTCGTCGTTCTCGGGGCTAGGGACATCGCTTCTCGCTCGTCTAGAGTCGGGTTTCGCAGCCCCACCCTCCCGGAGTGCCTGAAGGTCTCCAGGTGCAGGTCTAGAAACCCCCAGATCCTGGGCTGGGCCTCTTCTAGGCCGGCTCAGTTACGAATTTGCTGTGTGACCTCGAACAGGCCAGTGCTGGCCTTTGCGCCCCAATGGCCCGAATAGTGACGGGGTTAGATCTTAGAGAGGCCTTGACTTTCACCCAGAAGACAAGAGTCGTTGGCGGTAATTCCGGGGACTGAGGGGGGTTAAGGGAAGCCCCTTACATACACACACAGACGCGCGCGCACGCCCTCTCATTATCCGCAGTCAGAGGTACCCCAGGTGGCCTTTTCCACTAGCTGCGACCTCGTGTTTTCTTCCAAATTAGGCACAGAGCCATTCAAAGAACAGAGATTGAGGTGCCGTCCGGCCCATCCCTCTTTATTTGTGCTCGTTTTTCCAGGTAAACGGCTGTCCTCCACCCCCCTGGAAATCCTGTTCTTTCTGAACGGGTGGTATTATGCTACCTATTTTCTGCTGGAACTCTTCATATTTCTGTACAAAGGTAAGGCGTGGGGCTTGACCACCGTTGCCCCAACGTCCCTTCCCCACTTCAGCCCAGAGCCTGGGCTGGCTCCATCAGGAGCCTGCTTTTCTGTAGCTCCTCCTCACTTCTTCATCCTATGGCTGCTTCGAGAATGATTCACTAGGAAGCCCCTCAGCAAGAATTTCCTCAGTTTGGGAAATATGGGCTTCTCCGTCCTTACTCTCCCTCGTCACCTCTCTGCTGAGCCCCACTGTAAGCTCATTGGTGACCCTCAAACTATTCAGGGGCCAGTGTTCCTATGTAGATCCAGTCATTTTGGAGAGTGGAGACCTCACAGACTCTTGGAGTTCGGGGTGAAATCCCTTAATAACGAGCTGGCCTCTAACACAGCCATGCTGCGAGTTAACGTGTCCTGCAGCAGGTTAATAGATCCTGCCCACATCTCGCTAACTAGTTCATGGAAAGCTGATAAGATGCATGCCCTCTTTATCCCCAGGTGTGGGGGAGCTCTTGTGGGTGCTGTTACATGCTCGCAAACCCTGGCTTCTCTGTTGGCAGCTCTCCTGCTACCATATCCAACAGCCAACCTAGTACTCGATGTGGTGATGCTTCTTCTTTACCTTGGAATTGAAGTAATTCGACTGTTTTTTGGTGAGTGTTGTCCAGAGAATATTTCCATTCCTTCTCAGACAGACTGCTATCTGTAATGTGATTAACAAGAACAAGTTCATAACCTAGTCTCACAATAAGAGATTGGAGCTGGTGGAAACTCCCATTACTCCCTCTCGGAAGTTTCAAGCTGCTTCATATTTTGGGTCAAGCTTTACTTGTTTGTTGCTCTGTAGGGTCAGAGGTGGGCAGTAGCATTTTAGATAGTTCCTTCCTAATTTCCTAAGTGCTAGGAGAGCTTGGTTCCTCCCCCTGGCTTGCTTGGGAGAATAGATTTGACTGTAACTCCATGTTCAAGGCCATATATGTCACATAAGTCAGCATTAAGGTCCCCTCTGCTCTCTGAACACGGATTTCTTAGGACATTCTTTTTTTAAGATTTTATTTATTTATTTATTTATTTGACAGAGCAAGAGAGGGAGACAGAGCAGAAGTCGAGAGCAGCAGAGGGAGAGGGAGAAGCAGGCTCTCCACTGATCAGGGAACCTGACGCAGGGCTCAGTCCCCGGACCCTGAGATCATGACCTGAGCCAAAGGCTGATGCTTAACCAACTGAGCCACCCAGGTGCCCTTAGGACAAGTTTTTTATCCTCAAAGATCCAGAGCAAATTCCTTACTAGTTAGAATATCTTATCCCGGAAAACAGTGTTAAAACAGAACCCGAGAAGAAACAGTATTTGCAACACATGTAACAAAGGATAAAGAAGGTTCACATAAATCACTAAAGAAAAGATGACCTAATTTTAAAAATTGGTAAGGGACACTAATAGGCAGTTCATATAAGAATAATTACAGAGGATCAGTAATCATGATAACTCATTAATAAAAAGCAAATTGAACCAACAAAGTAACAATTTCATCCATCATATTTAAAAGATTTTCAAATACCCAGTATTGGAATGGATATGAAGACCAGGCCTCTCTATTCCCACACTCTTTGGGAATATAAATTAGAACAATTGTTTTGCTAATGGTTTTGCCATGTAAAATACGTATTTTTTTTTTAAGATTTTTATTTGTTTATTGGACAGAGAGAGAGATCACAAGTAAGCAGAGAGGCAGGCAGAGAGACAGAGGGGGAAGCAGGCTCCCCACTGAGCAGAGAGCCCAACACGGGACTCAATCCCAGGACCCCAAGATCACGACCCGAGCCGAAGGCAGAGGCTCAACCCATTGAGTCACCCAGGCACCCTGTATTCTTTTTTTTTTTTTTTCTTTTAAGATTTTATTTATGTATTTGAGAGCGAGAATGTGCACATGAGTGGGGTTGAGGGGCAGAGGGAGAGAATCTCAAGCGGACTCCCCACTGAACACAGAGCCTGATGCAGGGCTTGATCTCACAACTCTGAGATCATGACCTGAGCTGAAATCAAGAGTCATAAGCTCAAAGGACCGAGTCACCCAGGTACCCCTAAAATTTGTATTCTTAGTCCTGACAATTACACGTCTAAAACTGGTTGAAAAAAAAAAACCAAATAATTCCACAGATATGTAAAGGTACCTATTGGAGAAGGCTTATGGCCACATATTTTGTAACATCAAAACATTAGAGGGGCCCCTGGCTGGCTCAGTCATGGAGTGTGCCACTCTTGATCTCTGAGTTGTAAGTCCAAGCCCCATGCTGGGTAGAGATTACTTAAAAAATAAAATTAATTAAAAAAAATTAGAGGGGCGCCTGGGTGGCTCAGTTGGTTAAATATCTGACTTCAGGTCAGGTCATGATCTCAGGGTCCTGGGATCAAGCCCCATGTTGGGCTCCCTGTTCATTGGGAGTCTGCTTCTCCCTCTCCCTCTGCCCCTCCCCCCGATAGTACTCTCTCTCCAGTAAACAAAATCTTAAAAAAAAAATTGGAAGCAATCTAAACATCTGCCAATATAGGATTAGTTAAATAAATTATAGAATTGCCTCAATGAAATCGCTCATAGCCATTAAAAAAAAGAATAAGGTAGTTATACGTGGAAAGGTGTCTAACTTACATTAAATGGGAAAAAATAAATGGAAAACAGTATGTAGAGTATGATCCTATTTTTATAATAATAAGTAGTAATATGTAAGTATGCACACATAAATCTGCAGCAGTATACATCGTTCTATAATAATGACTATCTCCACTGGTCAGTCCTGGGGCCTTTTAGTTTTTATATTTTCTAAAATTATTTTCTGTATTTATATTAGTTGAAAAGTTTTCAATGATTATATATTATAGTTAAAAAAACATTTTCCCCAAGCAAAGAAGTCTCTGTCCCTTGAGTGGGAGGCAGACTTGAAGCAGGACCTTTGGACTGAACAACTCCATCCCCTGGCACCTCCAGAGCCTCGCATTTTGAGCGCAGTGGGACCCCATTTATAAACCTGCCCATCCCCATTGGGGATCATTTTTCTCTGCCTTGCCAGGCTCTCCCATCCCATCCCCCCAACCTTTCCTCTGAGCCCAGGGAAAGCAGGCCACTTGGAGGTGATTCCATGGGCTGTGTCTGACAGGTACAAAGGGAAACCTCTGCCAACGAAAGATGCCACTTGGTATTAGCGTGGCCTTGACCTTCCCGTCTGCCATGATGGCCTCCTATTACCTGCTGCTGCAGACCTACGTGCTCCGCCTGGAAGCCATCATGAACAGCATCTTGCTCTTCTTCTGTGGTTCAGAGCTGCTGCTTGAGGTGCTCACCCTGACGGCTTTCTCCAGGTACTGCTGCTGAGGGACCATTTCCTGTCACCTGAGGGTTGGGTTCCCATCTCCTAGGGAGGGACTCATTGTTCTTCTGAAGCTTGAGGGGTCTGAAGCACTTTCAGGGGGAAAAGGGGTACCTAGGGGATTGCTTTTCCTATTCAGGGTAGACAGTTATTCAGGGAAGAGATTCTCCTTGTTCTTTGGGGCCAAGAGGCTTGGAAGATAGAACAGTTCAGGCCAGCTGCTCTAGTTCACTGGTCTTTTAACCTTTTTTCTTTCTTTCTGCCATCAGTATGGACAGGATTTGAAGTGCAGACATTTCAGCCAGCAGCCCTCATGGGCTGAGACTACAGATTCTTCTGGTCTTTAGCCACACCAGTGAGAACTGGGTCAAGTTGTTCTGGGGAGGGTCGCAGCTCTTCCTCAGTACAGACATTCGAGCGTGAGGCCACTGGGCATCATCTTCTAAACCAGGACCATCAGCCTAAGAGACTGAGACTGTGCTACACTCCAGCGTAGGGAGGGCGAGGCTGTCCCATCCTGGCCCGGCTCGGAGACAGCTCCCTGCTGAGCTCCGGTTCTCTTTGATCCTCACGGCCAGAGCATCTTGTGTGGCCCACATGGGCTCCTTGGGCTTCCAGCAGGACCAGAGCCACATACTCCCCGTGTGTGCTGTGCTGCCCGTCACGTGAGCACAGAGAACCTCCCAGGGTGACGCACAAGCCTCTCGTGTCGTTCCCCAGAGACTGAGCTCCAGAATTTTTTTAGTGGCTCATAGTGTTATTTTTCTACTCTCATCATGGAACAAACATTATTTTGTAATAAACGTGTATTTTCTGTCATGGGAGTTGCAGCCTTTTCCTTATGGCACCTGTCCCTAGAATTTCATCCGCCCTAAGGGAAGATAGGCTTTATCCCAATGGTTTGTTCTCAGGCTGTGCTTACTGGTCCTGTGGACACGGAGGCAATGGCGATTTTCTTCCCCCAGCTCAGACTAACCCCTAAAGGCGCCGTCAGCTTTTGGATCTTGCTCAGGCCTGTCGTCCTGTAACAGACCGCTTATACGCTTCACCTCTGCCCCAAAGCGAGCATCTTTTTTCTCACTCCTCTTATAGGTCATGGTCAGCTTCTTACCAGAGTGAGGCAGCAATACTTGGAAGAAGCATATTCAAAAGCCAGCATTTTCCAGTCGTTTATTTTAAAATTTCAAGTTCACATAAAAAGAAATATACTTTTTTTTTTTAAACTGGAGAAATATTGCCCTACATGCGTATATCATTCCTTTTTCCAAGTCTTTAAAATTTTCTCATCTAACTCAATAGTGGCTTTTTTTTTTTTTTTTTTTTTCTCTTTTTCCCCAAGAAGCTGCCAGGAGCCATGACAGAATCCACTTTAGAAAATCTCTCAAGCCATATGGCCCCTCTGCTGTCAGATGAATCCTAGCATATCTGCTCTTGCTCAAAGTCAAAGTTAATTGGTCTTTAAGCATTTCCATGCTGGCTTTTAATTCTGCTTATTTCCTGTGATCGAGCTCATTCTCATCCTGTGAAGGTCTCCACTGTCCAGAAGCACTGATCATTTATCTTGTTTCCTACCCCTTCTGTGTCCTTGCTTCCTGGCTGCTTTTGGAGCACATCCAAAAACTGTAGTAGACAGGCCTAATCCACCATGAAACAGTAACAAAGAATCTTGGAACCTCCTTGATAATTCAGTCACAGACCCCCTCCCCCAACCCCCGGCCTGTTGCTGATACTGCTGCTTTCTCTAGCTGTGCTTTGAAGGAGTTGTTGACATCAAGCGAGACAGGAACTGGTTCTCCAGGGCCTCCCCATTTCTTCTAGAGGTTCAGTGGTTAAGGTCACTCTCCGGGCAACACAGATAAATGAGTGAAGGCTCAGTTGGAAGTCTAGAGGTGACTTATACTTAAAAGGAACCTTAGAAAGGAATCTAATCCCCCACTTTGGAGGCTTGGAGATGAGAAGGGAACAGCCAAGCATCACACAACCAGTTACTAACAGTTGGATCTAGAAATCTTTGTCTTAGCAGTCTCAGTCTAGATAAGTAACTTCTACTCCTCAACAGGTACCACTTGAGGATGAGTGGTTGGAAATGGGGATGGGATTAGAGCAGGAAGTCCTCATTCATCTGATGGTTCTCTGGGAGCTTCGTGCACTGTGCTTCCTGGGGCCGGCTCCACGGATGTTCATTCTTCCTAGGGCTTGCTGGAACCACATGTGCAGGTGTAGTCACACCACAACAGAATGTCATACAACAGAAACTGAGGCAGCAGGGGATGGGAATGAGCATAGCCAGTCTTTCAGGGTTAATGTGGTCGGATTTTGTATTCGAATGCCAAGGGGAAGTCACTGAGCCGCCCATCTAGACCTGAAGGATCAACATTCTGGAACAGTGGAGAGGACCTGAGTGAAGGAGTAGGCCTCGGTCACAGGGGCTGGGAGAGACCTGCTCAGATAAATTTATCACACGCATGGCCAGAACTGGTCAGGTGACTGCAACGGCCATCCCTAGAGGCTGAGGTCTGACCCAGTTTAGGAAGCACTCGGCACACGCAGATTCGGGTTTGTGGCTCTATACCATGACAGCAGTGTATAGGAGACTAATACTCATCCAGTGCCTGCAGAGTAGATTTAATCCGTACTATGATCCTGTGAGGCAGAAGATAATCAACTCGAATGTTAAGTCACCTCCTGTCTGAGGGCATTTAGCTTAAGTAAGAGTTGGGATTTGAACCAAGAGGAACCCCAAAGTCATTCCCTTTCTGTTCCACCATGGTAGCGCTTCGATAAAGAACGTGTTTACTTCTCTACCTTACCAGTCCTCATGCTTTAGTTTACACAAATATCATCTGGGACATAAAAAGTAGATTTCTAGACTTCACGTAGAAGTGGGGCTTGCTGGAACAGGCAGCACGGGACCACGGAACCTGCCTTGGGAGCCCACTCCTATTTCCCTCATGCTGTGCTTTGTCAGAGAGCTTCTGGGGTTCTCCCTCCCCCCAAAACTTTGTTTTTTTGCTGATCTTGCCTTTGCAGGTCCCAGTACACATTATGTACCACCTGGTCTCTTGTTCATCTTTTTGTCCATATAACACTTGTCTTGGTTCATCTGGCTCTTTGAAAAGCCAGAAGCTTTCTGTAATTCCAAGGAGCCCACCCACAACACTCTGCTAAACTTTCTAATCTGTACTTCCTAAAGTTTAGACAGCATTCCAGTTTCCAAAACTTGTTCGTTTGCTCTCTCGGATTCTTCAAGCACCACTGTGTGAAAGGCAGAACAGCTCTGGTCCTCAGCTCACAGGTCATGCCGCTGTCCACAGACCGCAGCAGCGGGCACTGGCAGGCATACTTCCAGACTCCAAGCAGAGGAGTCTTCCCTTCCTGAACTTGAGAACATCAGAACCGAACTGTAAGGGGAGGACATTTACTCGGAGAACGAAACTTAGGAATCTTGAAGGACAAAGGACAACTTGGGAGTTTTTCTTCCCCTAGCTTAGCTAAGGAAGCAAGCTAACCCTTAAGGGGCGCTTCAAACACCTGCGCTCCAGGCCCCCTAGAGTCGCGCAGGCCACCACACGCCCAGCCGGCGCTTCCAGCTCCGAACTCGGGGCTTCAGTGCCATCCCAGAGCCTCTACGTCAGCCCCGGCCCAGGTCCCAAATACCTCAACAAAGCTATTCAATGCAGAATCCATAAAACAGCTCACACCCCATTTATTATTTAAAAATATTTTGTTACAAAAGGAAAAAAAATACAATGCAGTATAAAAGATTGACAGCGTCATCAAGTTTATTACACAATTTTCAACCTATCAGAAAGACAAACGAATCACCGACAACAGGGGGACGGGGCCTTGGCCTTTTTGAGGGCTGGGTTTTTTTTTCCTTTTGCTATCAGGAAATAAAACTAAAATTTGTGTCATTGAGTAAAAACAAAACAAAAATGGGGAGAAAAAATTCTCCGGGTAAACGGCTTTTCTGGTATTCTATATATTTTTTTTCCTTAAACTGTCACCTTACTTGGTTTTCTCTACATTTTAAAAAGACACCCGGAGCTGCTCTCGAGGATAAGCGCATCACTTAACACTTGGCCAGCCGGGCGGGGGGCCATGTTCTGAAGTGGAAGTGGGGATGGGGTTGGGGACGGGGAAGAAAGCTACAAACATGTAGCCTCTGTCCCAAGGGAATGTGCCTCTCCAACCCTGGGGGGACCCCCTCACTGACTGAGGGCTACGTCAGAAACGTGCAGGGAAGAGGAAGGGTTCCAGTCCAACTCAGTCTGTCCTCTCTGAGCCAGAGGGTCTCGGGTGACCCTGCGTCTCACATGCCACAGCTCGTCTCACATGCCATGTCTCTTCTCCTGTTAGCTGTCACGTGCCCCGTTCATGCATGCAGAGGCAGCAGCCATCGCCCCACAGGTACCGCAGGACTCTTGCTGCAGCTGTCGTCGGCAGCAACCACAGCACAACTTGGATGTTATGGGAAAAGCAATTCCATTTGCCTGTGTAGAAAATGGCCCCCGGAGTAGTGGTCCTTAGAACTCTGAGCTGAGCTCACCTGAGTCAGGCCCCACTTCCTCCTTGCTCACCAGAGGTAGGAAGCACCTCCACACTGAGCGAGGGGAACTATTAATACATCAACAGTCAAAAGGTGGAAAGACACCAAATCTGTGACTTCACCTGCCTGCTAGTGCCAGGTTCTCCCACAGTGAGTAAAATAGGTATGTACCTGGGGGATGCAAGCCCATGCTTACATCGAACCTGAAAAATGAAAGCCTCTATGGAAGTAGGCCACAGCCTGCCCGACCTGCCTCCGTCCTCCCCCTCCTGGTAGTTCACAAGGGTTCTTCACTGCTGAGGTCCGATGTCCCCGTCTCCCAAGGGCAGTAGCTTCCTCTAAAACAAGGAAACAGCCTTCTTGGGTGAGGGGCTCCACATGTGAAATGAAAAAGCCCCAGGAAAGGGAACACCTAGTACAGCGGGTTCTTCCAAGAGGCAACCAAGCACGAAGCAGCAGAGGGTGGTAACTGGCTCTGCCAGGCTCCCCAGCAGCAAGCAACCTCAGGGGCCTTCTCTACTTAGGAGGGGCAAGTCCACTGAGGCGGCTGGGCAGCAGGGAGGTGGGAAGGTTCAGCCCTCTGGGAGGTCAGGGAAACAAACTGTCAATATGTAAGAGGGAAAAGCAAGAACAGGAGAAGCTTCTCGTAAGGGAATTTCTGTTCTCAGAGTTCCTCCTCAAAGGGCTGGGAAGGTAAAGGAGTTAAACAAAGAAGTGGTATGTTAGCAAGGGGTTTGGACCCTCTTGGCCCCACCAAGCCTCGTGCGGAGGGCAGGAGCCTGGGCATATTTTGGCACACCCAGTCACTCTCCCAGATCCTGCATGGAGGATCCGTTTTCTTTGGGAAGAAAGTCTTCCTATCAGCCTCACCACTGAACTGTTCCTGGAGAATCAGAAACTCCTACGTTTCCTTGGACAAAGCACCATTCTCTATGGAGACCAGGGGCCTGGACAGGTTTTCTTCCTGTCTGCTAGTCCTCCCAACCACACGAAGTCTTCAGGTTCCTTCCCCTGACAAACAGGAGGGTGGGACTGGGAGGGCTGCCAGGCAGTCTTCAGTCCTGTAGGGCAGAGGGTATTCCCTGGGTGTCTGAAGGGGGTGAGGGGTTTGGAGGAAGGGGGAGGGGTGGAGTGGCCTCCGTCCTTTAGTCCTGATCAAGGTGAGGAGATGCAAGTCCATTAAAAAAACATTTGCTTCCAACCAGACTCCTGCAATGAGAACATCAGAAGAAAAGAAAACACACGTTAGCGGTTGGTTACCTTCCAATTGGTGGACTTAGGCGAGTTATACTGGCATCCTCTGAAGTTACAATGTATGAAGTAGGGCATATACACAGAACGCAAGCCTGGGAAAGTGAAGGAAAGAGAGCAGGATTGTCTGGGGGTGTCTGGCACTGTGTGCAGTGCAGGAATGGTTGCAGGAGCTACAGTGAGTAGAGAGAAAAAAGCACTAACATCTCACTTTAAGGTTAGGGGAAAACAGACAATGAAATGAAGTTTCAAAGCAGTTTGACTGAAAAGGAGACTTTGCCCAGAGAAGTATGGAAACTACAACAATCCAAGGAGAGTTGAGATAAGGAAATATGGGGAACTGAAATACCATTTCAGAAAATCTGTTCTGAGCAAGTCAGAGCTTACCTTAAGGGGAGGGGTAAAAATCTGGAAATGGGAGGTACAATGGTAAGAAAACAAGTGTGCACATAACCAAATCCGTTCACCCCCAAACACCCAAGAGGCCTTAGCAGGGAGCATTACTTACACAGGAAACTCCTAAATTTTTCTCTCCAAGAAGCCCGGTTTAAAACAGACTCCAAACTGTTCTTGCAAGTACATGTGAGTGCATACACACAAGGGGCCGGGGATCTTCTAGCCTGTACTAAAGCTCAAGGGATTCTACATCTTTCCCCAGACAACAGCTTTGAGTAAGGGACCAAGAAACAGCCTACTACCAAGAATTATCTGGCCAGGCCAGAACAGAAAGCAGAGCATGGAGATGAAAGAACCAGTAGTTCCCATTCAAGAAACCTAAAAGCACAATTAAGAACTTCTGCCAAACATTAAGACACTGTTAAAGCCACTCACCACATGTCTACCAAACTTAAGGTCCCTGGCACACCCAGCCCTTTTCCAGTGTTGCGGCATCAGTAAGCCGGGAAGTGGCCTGGTCAATCTGACTGCATAAAACAGAACTCATAGGTAACAGGAGAAAGGGAGACTAAATTCAGGCTTGGGACTTCTGCTAAAGGCCAAACCCACAACACAGCCTACACACAAATGCTCACTTTATGGGTGCTCTTCTGTAACCTGGAGGAGCTACCCAAAGGGGGTGGGGGGAGAATCCACAAGCTGCCTGGTCCTTTGATGTTCTGAAATGGCACTATTTCCGCTTGGGATCCCCAGAATCTGTTACAGAGGCCACTGCCTTCTGGCTTCTCTAAACACCTATGCTGCAGGCATCTGTCTCATTTCCTGTGAGGGAAAACTGAAGCCCTCTGTGCCTCTCCACTTCACACCATCTGCATTTCTGAGTCTTTGCATTGGATCAAAACTGAACAGAATGTTTAGTTTTCACTGGACCAGGAGGAAAGGAATGAGGTGAGAACGATCAAATCTTAAGTAGGATAACATCCCCAAATAATGAGCCAAGAGCCAAGAACCACAAGAAGTTGAAGCCAAAGCCACATATTACCTAAGGATATGCTCAAATTCCAAAGCATACACACATACACTCGAAAACAGATGTAGTTTGGGAACTGTCCATACAAAACAACACACAGGATAACTAGTACATCAAGAAAAGTCAACTGTAGCACCCAGTTCTTAGAGCCTGTGGATACATTTGGTGGTAATGTTTGGATGCAGGCAGAAGCCCAAGTGGCCGATGAGACTGTGCCCCGGTGGTGGTGCCCACCCTGAGGCAGAAGGGACAGAAAAGCTTGCTGCCTTACTGCTGCCTCTAGACAGACACACCTTTTGGCTCTCAGGGAACACTGTCCATACAATATGAACACCAGAATTTTCTAACTAAAACATGTCGTACACAGAGCTTGCACAGTTCTCCAGCTAAATGGGCCCAGGTACCATCTCCCCAACATGAGACGTCCTACATCAGGACTTAGTGACTGCAGATAGAATGCAGAGTCCTTAAGATGAAGATAGGAGAAAATGACATTTTTGGGGTGCCTGATGCAATTCTTTTGGACTAGTTATTTGGAAGGAATGACCGACGTATCTACGGGATAAAACATGGGGACCCAGAAAACCTGTTTCAAAGTTCCTTTTCCTCCTCTTGTCACAGGCCTGCACCAGCCAAATGACTGTTTTCTGGGAACCACTGGGTTGTAGGTTCTTCAGAGTTATCCAAAGTGCATCACCCTCATAATGGAAAAAGAGGCCCATTTCACAGGCAGAAGAAATGAAGCAAAATGACGGCTCCTGTTTCAGGTTCAGATGTTCAATCCCCAAAATACTAATTGTCAGTGGATCTCACAATTTCTGTCAAAAGGCTATTAGAAACAAAGCTGCCAGGAACTGTGACATGCAGTTCTATGTTCTAACTGCTAAAGGGAAAGTGGCCCCAGAGACTGTAATTCATGCTCTGCATGGACACGTACCTCCCTGGTCACTATTCTAGTCTCTTCCACTCAGAAGGACCCACACTCTGAGGAGCAGGATTAAGGAAGGGGTGGCCCCAGACCCATAGCAACACTAGCAACTGTGCCAGCTCAAACAAGAGCAGGGAAACGCTGCTGCTGCCACAGAAGGGATGGGAGAGAAACAGAGGTTTACCCTGATGCTCACCCTCCTGCCCACCCTGAGGCCGAATTAGGCCAGAGCTTTTTGTGAGCTCCACTCTCCCTAGAGCCCTGGAGATACATGGGTACCTCCCCAATCTCAACCTGTTGCAAAACCTAGAAAGAAGTATCTAGAATGCACAGTCTGTTGATTTTCTATGGATTAGCTTAGATTTCCATGACATCAAGCATTCTAAAATTTTGTGGAATAAACGAGTGGTTTAAGAACAGAGAAGGAAGGCAGGTAAAAAATGTTAACTTCTCATTTCCCACTCATTCACCTCCTAAAGAAGGCAAAAAGAAATTTCCAGCTCTAAACTGCTTATATTAATGGCAGATAATGCCAGACAACAAAGTAGAGGGCGGCAGGAAAACAGGACAGAACTCTTTTCTTGTTAGGATGCCATCAGTAGGCCAAACACTGCACTTTCTGTTTACAGTCTGGCTATTGCTGGTGAACTACAGGCATTCCCAGGGAGTGGAAGGGTCTCTTTCCCTGACTTCATCCATTCACCCTTCTAGCCACCCCAAAGGCATGGTGGAGAGCTGTTCTCAATCCTTACCCTCCTGCCAAGTCACCATCACTTCAGATCAGCCAAACTGCAAAAAACCACACACACACACACACACACACACACAAAACAAGGACATTTTCATAGCACACTTGATGTGGAGCCAAAGTCAAGATGAGATACTAAAGTCATCTGGGTCATGCAGTAGCTTCCAAGAACCAAAACCAGATCATCCTAGCCAGAGTCTAGACTGCTTTTAAAGGTCTCCAGAGAAACAGAATCAAAACCACTCTTGCTTGCTTATATACTAGAAACAAATTTTGTTGGGAGCTTTCAGTTGGGATAGATAGCTAAATCGGTGGGACAGAATGATGGGGCTGTGGTGCCTTCCCCCCACCCCTGCCTCACCCCAACCACTGAGGCCTTTCTGAGCATGAAGACAGAGAAAGAGCAGAGCTGAGGGATGCAGAGGGGTTAAGTCCTGAGGACACAACTGGAGCCCCCGAACCCAGCCAAGCCTAACTCGACTTCTCCATAACCCGAGTTAATATAGTTCCGCTTACAACTCTTCTGCTTTTGTTTTTTGTTCCCCAAACAAATACGTCCTTCCATTGAAATACCCTCCACACAGTCTCTATATTATTAAACATGATTATTTTTCCACATCAGCTTTCTCCTGAGTTTCAATATCCTTTTAATAGATCTTAATTCTTAAAAAGCATCCATGTTGCGCCTCAAAAACCTACAAGCAGGCAGTGGTCTTACTTTTTTGTCTTGGTCAATTTCCTGAAAACACCTTGCAAGCAAGTTTAGTGGGGTGAAGATATAACTGGGTATCGTCTACTCAGAGCTTGGTACGTGACGAGTACCACGAGTGCTAATGCTCTGGATGGACTGTCTCACTGAATTCAGCGAGACAGCTGCTTGTGCTATCTTCACTTACAAATGAGGAAACCGAAGAACAAAGTAACGCGGCCAGCAGACACTGTTCTCAGCCCGGAGGCCAAGCTGTCTCTCAGATACCAGGTTAAGGCAGACAAGACACAAAACCAGCTCAATCTCAGGTCCATTTCAGGGTGAGACTTCTCCAAACAAGCAGGAAGAGCAGGAAATCTGCCCTTCTCAATTTTCTGCTACCTAAGTCAAAAAGTCCTCCCTTTCTCTTAATTTGCTTCCAAAAAGAGCAGACTCTTCATGATCAATATTTTTTTCTTTTATAAGATCGCCCACAGCCAGGAGCGGGGCTTCGTCCCACCTTTCTCAGTGGTGCCGGTCCCGTTCTCTATCCCGGTGTCTCTCGTGCTCCCGGTTCCTTTCTTGGAAATACTCATCATGTCGATCTTCGTTATGAAGCAGGTCCCGATGCCTCCTGCTGCTCTCCCGGGACCGGCTAGGTGACCTCTCTCGGGACCGATGTCTTTTCCTATTAGAAAGATCCTTCAGCCTCACTCGGAGGACCTACCACATGCCTTCCAAGAGTGTCGTGTTTTCGTGTCTTCCGGTATTTGTCTGAACCACTTTTCTACTATGGGCCCAATGTCTGAGAATGTTAGCTCTTTGAGGACTGCTACTCCTTTTTTGGGAAAATAGTAACAGTCAAATGTGTTGAGATCTTACTAATGCATCAGGCACAGTGCTAGGAGCTTTACATGCTTAACTCACCTAATCTCTACAACAGATCTGTAAGAGAAGTACTGCTATTGTCCCTTTTCCAAAGACGAGAAGAGTGTTTAGAAAGCTGACTGACTGGTATACTCAAAGCCATACAAGTACTTGGGAGCAAAACTAGATCTGAATCCAAGCATGTATGGCTTCAAAGCCCATGTTCTTAACTATCCACCAGTCTATATTCCTAAACAGCCCGCTGCCTCACCGTGCTGGGTGACAACACGGACTGCAGACGTTATGGCATGTGTTGATGCAGATGCTTGATTAATTCCGTCCCCTTAAAGACACCAGGGCGAGGCCGGCTCTTCCAGCCAGGGCCTTGCCAGATCCCCTGGGCTCTCTGCCTCCCCCTGCCAATCCCTGGAAGAGTGCTGCTTGCGGCTGGTAGGCTGCTGAAGCAACGGACAACTCACCTGGACGAGCTCCCGCTGGCACCCACACTGTAGGACTTGGCTTCAATGCCATGAAGACAGTCCTTAAGAGAGGAGATGAGGACACGGCAACGCTCATCATTGGCGACCCGGGACTGTTTGATAACAGCAATGGCTGTGAGCAGCGTCTCAATCGCGTCACTGTAATCCCCTGACAGGGGATGGATGGGAAAGGCCAAGGATGAGCAGAGGCAGTAAACTAACTGGACCGAAAGGAGAACTCAGGAGGACACAAAGCAAGAGTCACTAGTCCCACAGAACCATGGTAAGATGGATGAGGCTTAAGTGGCAGGTAGAAGAGTAGACGGCACCTATATTCCAACAGTCTGCAATCAGACAGAGGTTCTCAGATGTTGCTAGTGGATGTACAAACCGGGGCAAGGTGGTCTGAGGGTGGTCTGACAATATCCATTACAATAAACAATGTGCATACTTTCTGACCCAGCAATTCTAAGAATATTCCACTTCTGTTCACAAGTATGTATGCTTAACAATGTTATGTTTCAGCATTATCTTATCAAAAAATTAGACGTGACCTAAAAGTTCCTTCAGTAGGGTGCTATATAAATTATGGGATGTTGGTTTTATAAAATACTACATAGTTGTTAAAAAGCACACAATACATCTATAGGTAAACAAAGTAATCCACGTAAAGCGCTTAGCACAGTGCCAGGCACACAGTAAGGGCTCGATAAATATTAGGTACTATTATATATTGACAGATGTCCAGAATATATTAATTTCTAAAAATCTGCAAAAACAGTATTCCGTTTTTGTAAAAAGAATAAAAATTCTATATATGTTGTCATATGCACAGAAAAAAAAATCTGAGGGACAGACACTAAATTGTTAAGTGTCAAGACCACCAAGAAGGTGGTCTTGGTGGTGGTCCTTGTATAGACTTTTATTAATTACCACTGCACGTTTCTAAGTCTGAATTATTTTGAATCTATAATCAGATGTGTACACATGTATATGTAACATATATCTAACACGTCTATATGTGGAGTGTATTTATACATATGTATTTTTTAAATTATGCTGCCATCAAGAACTCGCTCCTTCATTCCCCAAAGGTGAGCAGTGCCTGGCTCAGGGATCGTGGTCGGGGGCTGGGTACTTGCAGAATGCTTTCCCAAGCTAAATCTAGCACATCCAGACAGAAGATAATGCAAGGAAAGCATGAAACCAGACAGGGGTCCAGTGATGAGGACTGGCAGCCTCCTCTGTGTAGGGCAGAGAGAAGAGATCAGAAACTGTGGAGGAACTTTGATTCTGTGGAGGTCCAGGAACACCAGGATGTCAGCTCTACTGGGGTGGGGAATTTCTGCTTATTTTGTAGGCATTCAGTAAGTATTTGTGGTTTGAATGACTTAAATGAGAACAAAAAGGAAGGGAGATAGAGATTCAGTTATTGATTTCTCTAAGTGAAGGAGTTGATAAGGAAGTACAATGACTATTTCCTTTATACTCCTCTGTATTTGGACTTGTTAAAATGAGCACAGATTACTTTCTAATTAAAAAATCCTTCAGATGTCAATGAAAGTTTTCTGGAGGGAAAAAAAAAAAGAGAGAGAGAGAATACATGTATTTCCTGTCTTTAACCTACTCTGTGGATTCAAATTTTGCAGCCAAAGATGAGAAATTACAAAAAACAGATGGTAATATTTAGTGTTAACTTACTTCTTAGGAGATCTGACAGTCTACATTTACATTAATGTGGGAAACTCACAAGAAGGAAGCGAATATGACTCATATCACAATGTGAAACTTGGACCAGAACCCTAAAAAGAACCAAAGATTCCATGCCAGGGCTCTCCGAGTCACAGCTTCTGGTTCTGCCCACTTAATACTGACAGCAGGGCGGAAGTCAGCTGTAGGGGCATACTACGTCTTACGATGACACCCAACAGACTTGCCTCTTTCTAGGACAGGCTACAGGGAGGCCAGCAGTTCTGTCTAGACCCCAAATATAAAGAGATTCCATATCAAACCACATCTAGTTGGGGTATCAGTCCTAAAAAAACCTGGGATCTATACTAGGCACTACAAAGACACTAGGTCCACTGATGGAACCAGAGATCTCCACAAGGCCAGGAATTTCATTCTACAACAAAAACTACAATCAGATACTATTAGTTATTCATAATCTAGTCACTAAGTTTGTCTTCATGGGGCAGGTCTGGATACAGACTAACTAACCCCACTGGAGCTTCCCCAAAGCCATTCAAGCAGGTTATGTATTACTCAAAATGTGCCACTCTAGAGAACCTAACAGTGCTCCAACTTTATCCTGTTGAACTTCTTGCCAATGGAAATGACAAAACATGGAAAAACTAAAGGTGAGGAGAAAATGGCAAAGGTAAGGGTGAGTTACCTGCACTGGCTCCAGCTACCGCTTTGGAAATGGCACTGCTGGAAATTGCTCTATTTCGCTTCATGATCTCTTCAAATTCTGCTTCACTCACTGTAGAGGGCGGAGGGCCCGAATCTCGGCTGCACAGAAATAACACCATTCCTGATTGCCCACACTTCTTATTATCTTTACCATATCCTACCATACAGTGTTAATCATGCTCTCCTATATAATGTCTTAAATGCTTCTCAGCCTGCTCACGTTTTATGTGTTCACATTCTCTTCAAGGACAGGATTTACAACATATTCTTTTGTAATTCTGGCGTGACCCAATAGCGCTAGACTATTCACAGCAACCCTAACAGCCACATACAGCACTTCATTTAATCAAGCTCCTTAAAAAGGGATGCGGAAGACACGGTTTGGGTCAAGAGACTTAGATGCAAATGAAACACCAAATAAAAAACATTATCTAACAGATGGTTAACTATTTCACAGGACTCAATACTATGACAACAGAGTTTCCACAAGGGAGAACACAAGAATTCACACTCACTTCCTCAGGGAGAATAAAATGCTTAACACATGGTGTAACCTACTATACCTGGCTCAGATCTGAAAGGAACAAGATAGTCCTTACCTGCCATGGTGGTTATAGGGTGCGGAGGCCTTCATGTAAGTATCTGGTGGAGGCCCCACTGTAGCATTTGGTGGGGGGAAGAAGGCTGGATTGAGGTGAAGGGCAGGTGGGATGGCCCCAGGGGGAGGTACAGCCAGATGAGGAGGTAATCGAGGAGGAGGGGGCATGAGATGCTGGTAGTGGATGCCAGGAGGAGGAGGAGGGACCCCAAAGCTTGAGGAGAGAGGAGGAGGGGGTGGAATTGGGGGTGGGGGCAGACCCATCAGGGGGAGGGCTGAAGGAGGGCGATTGAAGTAGGGTAGCACACTGGGGGGCTTATCCACACGGGCAGATGAGGGTACAAGGTTCTCAGAGGGCGTGGCCCGTCCATCAGCAGAATCACTAGAATCCCGGGAATGGGCCCGTGGAGGTATTCCTATGAAGGAAAACAGAACTAACGTTACTGCCCAAAGCTTTACATGTACCCATGGAACCAGATCATCCTTCAGCAAGAGTCCTCTGACACCATACTGAAGAAGGCGACAGGCACCTGAGGAAGAAGGTAAAATCATCTACTCCTTTTTCTTTGGCCTCAGAAAGAAAAGGCAGAGACAAGTTAGTTAAGTCATAAACCCAGAAAGCAGTTATCACCAATTCCATGTCAAAGAATGCTCTTTATCTAGAACTTTGTGCTTCACACTTAATTTATCCTTCGATTTGTTTTCTATTTCTAAATGCAGGACCCTAATTAACCCATGAGGAAATGACACTGTTGAGAAGCATGTTCATTACTGTTCTGGTGGATTCAAGCAGATGTGAAATCACCCGTCCCTGATCAAGAGGTTCAGGGCCTCTCTCCTTAGACCAGTACTAGTTGACCTGAGATCAGTACTATCTCACTGTGCACCTGGAATTTTCTCTTCGCAGGGAATTTGGGATAAGTGAGAGAAGGGCAAGGGATAGATACTTCCCTCATCCACATACCGAAACTGTCACTGGGATGGGGGAGAGACATATGCCACAGAAGACTAGAGGTCAAGTGAGAAGTAGAGAAAATGGGAGGTAAGCCAAGATAAGATGTGCCCACAGACGGAGCAGATGGCACAGCTGACAGCAGGGATCCTAGTAAAAGCTTAGTTTAAAAAAAAAAAAAAAAAGCCTCCTATTTGGGGAACTCCCACTGTATTTCAATGGCCCAAACACTGTACCCCACAGGAGGATCACCACAGCACGCTGGTATGGTGCTGGGCACAACAGGGGCTCACACATGCTTGTTTACAGCTGGGAATATGGCTGGCCATTGTCAAGTCACTCAGTTAAACTTGTTCACTCTCGCCAATTTAACAGTCTACTCCAAGCCTGGTTCATGTGGAAATCAACAGAACATGGGATCCCATGGCCTTAGGAGTCTTGGAAGCGCAGAGATACTGTTGGCAGTCAAATGTGGACAGAAAGGTGAGTGCTCCTAAAACTAATACTTGCTGGTAAACCCAACTCTGGTTTCAGGCATGGGGGGAACCATCATCTCAGCAACCACCTCGCTTTGTCCTCTGTGGTTTATCACCGGTGCCTATCATGGCACACTTGTGCTTCATGTCTCATCCACATGGCAACCTGTTTCTTCCCTGAGTTCTTTCAAACCAAAGAAAGAGGTATTAGCAAGTGGGATCCTCTGAAAGTTAGCCATCTTCCCAGCTGCTACTCCTACTTGTGCAAGGGTTCTGTTTTGTATCTATGGCTACAATCCCAAGAGGAGCAACCATTTTTAAGCAGAGGAAGTCCATCAGCTGTACTTAGTGAATGAACAGAACCCAAGTCTGTCAACGCGACAGAGCAGAAAACCACCACTCAGTCATTGCCATCATTTCAGCAAAGAAAGGGAACACCGAGGAGTAAACAGCTAAGCGGAAGTAGGAATGCTATCCCTAATGTAACCGTACATTTATGCAGCTTAGGAAAGTCAGAAAAGGGTCAAATCATAGAAAAGCTCTGAAACAGAACTTGAAAATTCAAGCTGTTAAAGAAGAAAATATGTGCCTTTTAACCCAGAGCAATGGGAGTTCACACTAGTACATTTAGGCTCTCAATCCAGTTAGAAGAATAGTTGTTCCTATGCAAGAGAGACGTGGCCCATCTCCACCTTCAATCAATCGATACAAGATCCCAGTGGACCACCCAATCAATGCAAAGCACTATTCTGAGAGCAGAACCTAAGAAATGACAGAATGCAAGTGATGACACTTTCCCCACCACCCCCACCCCTCACCCCCACTGTCAGAAAAGAAAGAAAAGGCAGTTGGCTGCTTCAGGCAAGGCCTCGCAGGGTGGCTGCACTTTGTGAGGTCAGGAAAATCCAAGGTCTGGTCCTCAGGTTTCGCAGATTCAGAAACTCGACTTTAAAAGTTCACCCAGGGGTGACTGTACCCTAGAAAATTGATTCACGCTAACCAAACTCACAAGAGACTGATTCATAAACCAGAATGCCAATTTATTAATTTACAATGAGAAATATAACTGCCAAGCAGACCGGAATACTTGTGTCGGCTGGTCAGCGCATTCTCTTCCCAGTAGGAGAGCCTAGTTGGGAAACCAAATTAGTATCAGAAGGTGGCTTGGTGAGTACAGAATCAGAGCAAAGGGAGTAAGGTGAACTCAGGGAAACTATCATCAAGCTAAGGTCGTGTAACGCAGCTTTATTAGTGGGAAATACTTGCCAAGCAGATTAAAATATCAGGTAACTGAATGGGCACCCTGTCCCCTGGACAGTGCTGGAGAAATATTGTTAAACTCTTCTTTTCCAACATGCCTTTTGGTTGATTTCTTACAAAGCACCCTTCCAGCACATGTTTATGATAAGATTATAGCCATCTTTACAAACATTACCTGCACGTTAGGGCGGCTGCTTGTTAATTTATAAAGAGCACATGTTACAATTCAGCCCATTCACTTATACACTGATTTTTTACACAAAACCACATAATTTAAAGTTGACAGGAACTTTAAACATCATGTATCTATTTCAGAGAGGGGAAGAGGCCCTAAGCAGTACAGTGACTTCCCCAAGGTCACACAATGAGTCAGTGGCAGAACCAGACTATAACCGGAACCTACCTCTCAGCACAGTGCTCTTTTTTGTACATAGCCTCATTTTTGGGTCTACTAATTGCCCACGCCACCACCCACAACCAACACCACCACCCTCCCCCCCACTCCTCCACACTGGAGGCAGAGCCCACACCACAGAAAACAAACCCGCACACAGAAAACAAACCCACAAAATTGCCCCCTTCATACAGATGGTCTCCACGTACCCCCTCTTGGGACTCGGACGCACTCACGTTTCCGAGCCTGTGCCTCAAACTGTGACAGATTTTGCCGGGTGGCTGGCCTCACGTCCACTTTTTCTCCATTAAGAACTTTTCCTGGAAGGAGTTCCAACAATTTGTGGACAGAGTTTTCAGAGGCTACCACCACCTCAGCATACCTTGGGGAAGAAAAATTAAAAATGAGTGAGATCTACTAGCCAAGCAAGAGAGGAACAAAGAAACTCTCTTCCACTTTTAGTGAAAATGGGTAAAGCAAAAATATCTTGCTAATACAACATACACAAAACTAGCACCAACGAAAAGGTGTCAGTCTGTATCTTCCCATTATTTGGAATCAGAAATTAGTTCTTTTTGCCCCTAGATGGATGGACATTGTTACACTGCAGCTAGGTCCCCGTTCTAAGGTGGTCTGTCAAAACCAAGGCAATAACCTGGGCCAGGGGTCAGAGGGATTAAAATCCAGGGCCAAAATACATCGTAGATCTGTTATCCTAATGATGACAAACTAAAAGGGACTTCTCAAATCCAGACCTCACCCTTTGGACTGGCCATTTGCTCGATTCTCTGCAAATTTCAACTCCACCACATCATAGACTCCTATAGAGCGAATAACCTGGATCAGCTGCTGGTCTGTGGTCCACTGGGGCCGGCAAGATGGAAAAGGAAGAAATGTCAAGAGCTACACCCCCTCCCCACCTAAAATGTCCCAAACCCTTTTCCCAAACCTAGGATTCTAGTCACAGCCATGACCTCCCACAGAAACCCAAGAGCCCATCAACAGTTCAATTAGTGCAGGCTTTTCTGATTATCCTCACCCACCCAGAATTCCAAAGCCCCCCCCCACTCCCTTCCCAATCCCCATCTTTGAGATTAAGAAAATTAAAACCTATTTTAACTTTGACCGCCATTTGGGCTGCCTGGTCATCAGTTAAAACAATGATTACTAATAGTTTTTATGAGAGACCTGACAGACTATAGTTTGACCACTGTCAGGAACTTTTCCTTCAGTATGTACATTTCCTAATTTGGACCCTCCCTCCACCAGCCCCAAAACATGTCTGTCACGAAAGAACTTCTGCAGAACAACAATCACCACCTACCCTGAATATACTAGAACTATCAAGGTCTTTGATCCCTGTCACCCATCGTTATCAAAGGACCATCGAATGACCACCAAGAATTCAAGGTGTTCACTCTGAAATCTCATCCCACAGATGACCCTGCTAGACATAAAGCCCCAGGGTCAGGGGCATTAACAAGATGGCAGAAAAAGCAACTACCCACTTATTGCTTTCTTCGGCACCAGTACGTCCTCAGGATAGTTCTCTTTCAGAGATCAATCCAACCTGATCCCAGGAAAAAGAAATCCAACCCCATCAGAGCACAAAACAGTGCAACAGTGGTTTTTGAAAATGCCATCACCTCCCAGCGCTCTCCCTCCAGCCTACCCAGGAGGCTTTTTGGTTCCCCATGCTCACCCAGGAGAAGCTGCCCACGTAGACAGCAGCTCGCCTATTGCGGAGGCCGCTGTACGTGTACAGGATCGCGGGACTCTTGTTATTGGGCTTGGGAGACGGCTCCTGGCGAACAGGAGGTGGCGGCTCAGTGCTGCTGCTTCTATCATCTGAGGGCTGTGAGGTGGCTGTCAACACGTCATCATAGAGGTCAATCTGATCTGTATTGTTGAACTCTGGGTCCTACGAGATAGGTTGGCAAAGGTGGGTTTGCAGACCTTCCACTGGATTTATTCTGTTTTATTCTAGTTTACTTAGAATCCACAGTCAAATACTTGATAAAACAACATACAAGACTTCCCTGTTCTACTCTAGGAAATTAGGTAAGAATAATTTTTCACTTAAAACCATTTCATTGAATTATGCTTCTGTAGGTTTTTCTCTCAAGACCCTGTTAGTAGTCTGCAATGTTTCCAGCTTCAGCCAACTGTAAGAATCAAAAGGTACATGATGATTACAAAAGCAAACTGAGAACGCATAAGGATGCACCTGCTACTATTGTCAACGAGGTCAGCCTCTGAGGGCCCATCTAAGAGGAACGAACTTATTTTCCACATCTTATGCTATTTCCAAAATCAAGAGTTCCACAAAACTTACTACTCTATTTAATGAGAATATATTCATCTCGAAATAAAAAGCAGGGGAAAAGCATATTAAAGTGAGAACCCAGAATGCAAAAAAAGAATCAGACCTACCAGTTTAAACTTTCAGATTTACACAAATGACTCAGAGAAGCTCTAAAACTCAACAACCCATCTTTCTAGTAACCATCAAAGAAACATTTTTAAAAAAGGGAAAAGAATACTCCGGGAGATTTTCCCTTATTATTTCTCAGATGATAATGCAGCTCCAATACATTAACGTGACTCTTTTAATAAATAAGAGGCTTTTGGGAGCAACACCAGAGATGTTCAATGTTACACAAAAACAGTGAAGTTCTCTCAAATCTAAGGGTCAGAAAAAAGGACAAACACCCACACCATAAGCTATGTCACAGTAAGCATTTACAAAGCGAACATGTGCTCCAAAAACATAATGCGAAGTATACTTTGTGTTATGTTTACTTGTTTATTGCTATTATGGGCTGAATTTGCCTGTTCCCACAAAAATGCTATGTTGAAACCTAATCCCCAATGTGATGGTATCAGGAGGTGGGGTCTTTGGGAAATAATGCCAAATAGACCAGGTTTTGAGGGTGGAACCCTCATCAAGCCAAGAGCTTGCTTGCTCTGCTCTGCATCCATGAGGATACAAGCTGGCATTCTGCAACCTGAAGAGGGCCCTCTCTACCACCCAAACCTGACTTCAACCTTCCAGTCCCCAGAACTATGACAAGTAAATCTGTTGTTTATAAGCCACTCAGTTTTTGGTATTTTTTTATGGCAGCCAAATTGACACCATATACCCCAAATCCTAAAACCATAAGAGCTACTACCAGGAAATCTTAATGGTTCAGATTTGTGATGTTATCTCAAAGAGCTCTTTTTATGTTAAGGATCAAGAGTACTTTTTCAGGTAATACGCTAAAACACCCCCAACAGCGCTGCAGATGCTGCTGCCAAATGACAGAGGCAGACATTCAAAGTGTTTTAAGGGAACTATAGCTCATTCACGTCACTGCTGTATTTTTAAAAAAGGAATAAAGGAAAAACCTACATTAAGTAACTTGTCCAGTTCCCTGAAGAAAGGGAGCACTTCCTCCAATGCAACTCAAGACGGGAAGCTCCAATAACTTTCTCTGTTCAATTCCATCATAAGAACTATAGATTCTAAAGTGACACTAGAGAGGGGACTCACTACAAAATTCACTCCTAGACCTATATAACACCACAAACTTCTGGAAACCATCTTTTAGTTTCTCAGTTCATCTCAAGTACGATGAAAGAACATGCACACAAAAATAGCATTATCAGACTGTTCTGATAGTAAAGGGGAAAGGATTCTACTTCCTGAGGCAAAAAATAATTTTAAATACTACAAATACTCTAAAAAACCCCACAAGAGAAGAGTTTATACCTTGTAAAAATATCAGAGAAAATGGCAAAAGAGACTTCTTAGAGGGAATTTAAAAACAAGAAAGGGAGGGGGCAGTGTGGATACCCAGGTGGTTCCGTCTGTTAAGAGTCAGACTCCTGGTTTCCACTCAGGTCGTGATCTCAGGGTTGTGGAATCGAGCCCCATGGGCTCTACACCCAGCATGGAGTCTATCTGAGATTGTCTCCCTCTCCCTCTGACCCTCCCCTGCTCATGTGCTCTCTCCCTCTAAAATTAAAAAACTAAAATCTTAAAAACAAACAAACAAACAATAAAAGGAATCAATGAAGACAAATAAGCACAGAAAGACTGTTCTATGTAGTCAAATTACAAATAAATAGCATCTTGGATAAAAAGAGTATGTAAAGAACAGGAAGAGAAGAGAACATCAGAGAGCACAAGGTGGATAATAAGTGAAGTGCTAAAAACTTGACAAATACAATGAGAGTAAAATAATTCATAGCCCTTTTGTCTCAAAGAACTGCAACTTTAAACAAAATCATTTATTTACTTATTCATGTAGTAGGGATGGGGATATGCCTTATGGATCAAGGTAAAGGAAGAAGAGGGAAACCACTGGATCCTCTCTGATGTTCTAATCCTTAGAGAGCACTACTTCACTCCTGGGCGCTTTTTAAATTTAAATCAAGGATTCTGAAGTAAAACATAAAGGGGAATAAAGAAACACACCATTTTGAATACTCAGTGGAACCAAACTGGAATTCCTTCCAGGAGTATCTGGGATTCAGAGATGTGTGTCTAAAATTTATAATACCAAAATTACCACTGATAATTGGGCAGTGAACTAACACGCAGATCTGGACAGCTCAGAGACCACACATCACCAGGAAATCTCCCATACTGCAAGCCTATGCCAACAATCTACTCTTTCAGGAACCCTTAGAGAACACGAAAAACCTTGTATATGGATTACCTTACCACTTCAAGAAGCACAAAAGGATTCAATGAATCCAAAATTGTCACAAGATTCAAATGGTTTCTCTGGACCATAGAACCTTGGTTCAAAAAAGTTGGTGGGAACTGTTCTGATGCACAGAGCAGGCCTGTTGAGTCTGTTGAAGAAACAATGTATCAAGTTCTGTTTGGATTTAAATCTACTAGCAACACCAATGCATTTTAACTTCTTCAGCTGGTAAAACAGAAAAACAGGTTAAGGGCCTGAGGTTTTTCTGATTACCATATGAGCTGGTGATTTATGCAGTGTTGGATTAGGTTAAAGCAAATTCTAACTCTACAAATTAAATGAAAAATACAATGTTTTACATGCATTGACGCTGAAGGTTTCATTCCAGGGAGATTAAAAAGTAAGTATGTATTTAAAACTAAATGAAAATCTCAAGGAAAATTTTGTGTTTAATAGCATAGAAAGAATTAGGTCTCTGAAACTTTTTAGATAAAAAAGAACTTGCACGATTTTGAATTTAAATAAGAACTTCTCCACCTGTATGTTCATACATACATTTCCAGGTCCTTAGTAGTTCCTTAATGTTCCTTAACATAACATAGAGCAACCAACCCCCTTTTCCTGATATCTGAGGGAAGTAAGAAAGGCTAAGATTTATTGTTCTCAAAGCCACCTACTTGATACCATTGTTCTTCTAATTGTAACAAAAGCTCTAAAAAAGGTTTTGGCTTTATAATGACTATGTCTAGTCCTTACCTTATGCCCTCCTTCCCTGCTATCCACTGTCCTCAACCACCAGGAACGGAACCTCTTTTGAACACAAGGATCCATTTCGCCCCTGTTCCCTCACTAGTCCTGACACTGTGCCTAGCAAACAGAAATTGCTCAATAAGTACTCGTTGATGGAAGTGGCAAACAGAATTGGGCAATGTGCAAAGCATCTCCCTTAAGAGGCTAAACACTCAGTAAAGTGGCAGCTCTCACTTTTTCAGAATGCTTCTCCCCAGTCCAAGAGAGCAGCTGTGAATTTCAACTTCCTGTGTGACAGGTGTAAAGCAGCTCTGCAAAAGAGGCTTTTACAGCCTATGTCATAAGAGATCAGGGAGCCAGAACCACAGGGTTCCGTCCAGGGACTGTGTTCACTTTGCTTGAGGAACAGAGTATGTGTGACAGGGTTCTTGTGCATGGGTCGGCTTGGGATGAATCCTTAATATTCCTAAGACATTCTAAAATACAATCTGTACTGGCTGCCTTCAGTCTAACCTAACAATCCCTGCCAAACAGAACTTTAATCATTTCTTTAGCAGCCTCCAAATTACACTAAATCCAGCTTTATCAAAAATTAATTCACTGGGGGTGATGGGGAGTGGGCAGTGGGCGGCACCCCTCCTGGACCTTCCACAAATGGACATAAAACATTCAAAATCTATACTTCTTTCACCGTGCCAAGCATTAAATATTGTCTGTTTGGTATAAATGTCTACCAGATTCCACATACCATCTCTGGCCTATCTTAAATCCACAAAAAAGCCTTTTCTAGCTGAAGAGATACAACAAATTGAGGCCAATGACTTCTACCCTCACAAAACAGTGACCACTAGACAAGGCCTGTGCCTCGACTAGAACCTCCAACTTACACTGCTTAAGAAATTATGGATTTCCATTTTTTCAGACCAAATGTGGCTAGACCTGCCCCGTTCTTCCTGTTTCTCAAAGTGAATCAGCAGCATTGTTATCAACCCAGAGAAGGAAATTAAGGGGAAAAACGGTTTTTATTACTAATAAATAACTACCAGAACCTCCTTCTTTTCTTCCTGTCTTGTATTAAAAACAAAACAAAAGCAATCCACAACTTGTAAAGAGTAGTAAAGATCTGATTCAAAGTAATACGGAAAACAATGGTGTGTAACTATACTCCTATACTAAATCTTTCTTTTCAGCCATAATTACTTGACTTGTTTGAACTTAACAAGTTTTTTTCCGTATATTTAGGTCAACTGGTAGCCACATGCAGAGGACTAAGTTTACCCGAGGAGATCTGGAAAAATGGCGATTAAACAATCTAACTGGTGACGCTGGTGGGTACAAGCTCACTATACTGTCCTACTTTTGTGTTCTAAAATCTCCACGTTAAAACAGCACAATGTGTTTTTTGTTAAATATAAACTTGTGCCAAGTAAAGAAAATGACATGTATAAAACCTCTGTTGCCTTGTATAAAAGTCAGGGTCTAACCAAGGGACGGACTTTCTCTAATCTTTTTATCCTCTTTCCAGGTCCTTATGTGTACCCACTGAAAGATCCTAATGGGAAGAACCAGTTTAATCAAGTAAAAATGGGACTGAAAACAATCTAGGCAAGTTAATTATTAAATTTTAAAGAGACTATGGAACATTCTTGAGATTGACCTCAATATGTTAGATTATCATTTCAAGGGAAATCACTACATAATGTTCCTTAACATAACATAGAGCAACCAACAAATCCAGGGTATATAAGGGGATCTACAAGTGCTTTTTAACTGGTTTATCCAACACCTTTACCTCTACCCTCAAAACAATTAGATTCACCAATAAAATTTATTTCACCAAAATGCCTATGTACCTCTTAAGACTAGAATCAAACTACTTAGAGAAGGAAAACAGACCCAAAACAGTCTGAATGAAGCTGCAATTAAATGCTAAAGTATGTCTTATACTGTGTTTTTGCAGCGTCTTATGGAGAAGGAGACTAAATTTATCCAGCTGCCCTTTCAAAGCATCGCAAACGGGGGTGCCTGGGTGGCTCAGGGCGTTAAGCCTCCTCTTGATTCCAGCACAGGTCGTGATCTCAGGGTTGTAATCTCAGCTCTCCATTGGGCAAGGAGCGCTTAAGAGTCTCTCCCCCTCTCCCCACCTCTCCCTCACAAAAGAAAAAAATAAATAAAAGATCCGCAAAGGAACAGATATGAACACTGTCCTCATGAATACTACAGCAAACGTTAAGTGTGATTAGTCTTTGAGGAGACTGACACCCAAGTTTGGCCTCCTGGGGGAGCAAGTTCCACAGGTTGATTCACCATTCTATTAAACCTAATTTTTATTTGCTTTTAAAGCCTGTAAAATTAAGCCTTGGGAGCTTAAAATTAACAGAAGCGGAATGATCAGACGTCTTGAAAGTCTGTGATAGAGTAAAATTTTAGAACCGATAGAGGGATTCAGGCCTAGCAAGGCCTGCCGCAGCTTGGAACCGCTGCAAGTTTGACGAAAGTGATTCTTCAGCAGATCCAGGAAAATCCCAATGCTCCCGATGGCCCCTCACCTGATTGAACTCCTCGTCAGCATATATATCAATCAAGTCCACTCCTTCTGACATGGCTCCGGAAGGAAGATCGCGAGCCCGGAGAACGGACAAAGTAAGGAAGATGCCACTGCGGTATCCTGAAAGAGGCAAGAGTTAGAAGGCATGAGGGTCCCGGGCTAGGAGGAGAGCAATGGTTGCCAACCTCCCGTCTCCAGAGACGCAGCATCCCGGCAGCCCAAGCTCGGTCCACCAGCTCCGCTCCGCCCCGCCCCGCCCCCGGCCTCGCGCCGCCCCTCGCTCTCCCAGGCAGCCGGGGCTCGCGGGGCTCGCTGCCCATCACCCTCGGGCCCGACCCGAGTTGCGCCGCAGTTGCCCGGGGCGCGACGGCAAAGTCCAGGCCTCTGCTCCTAGGGGCCCTGGGACGGCGCTGGGAAGAACGACGGCGGCAAAGGCCGCAGCCCCAGCCCGCCGCACCTGCCTAGGCCCCAAAGCGGTCCCGGCTAGAGTCTCCGCGGGTCGTGGAGCTCCAGCCGCCTCCGCTCCCCACCCAGGCCTAGTCCTCGCCCCAAACTAGGCCCGCCCCGCTCCCTCCCCACAGACTCGGCCCGGCGCCCTCGGCCTCCTCCCTCAAAGGCCCGCACCTCCCCCCGCCCGCCGACTCCGGCTACCCCAAATTCAACCGACCCCCTCCCAGTCTCAGCGCTGGCCCCGAGCCCTCTTCCGGCCCAGCCGGCCCACGGCCGCGCGCCCCCGTTACCGGGAATATGGCGGCGGCGGCGGCGAGTCCGGACTAGGCCCGAAGCGCGCGAACCGCTCTCGGCCCCAGGTCCCGCCCCCCCCCCCCGCCGCTGGCGTCACACGCACAGCCACTTCCGCAAGACGCAGGGACGCATCTTCCGGCTCAGGCCCTTCAGCTCTGAAGTCCGCACTTCAGGCGTCCGGAAGTTTCCGGAAGTGATCTGACCGTAGGCTTCCGGTGTGGGTCGGGAAGGATGGCGGTGGCCTTCACGTTCCAGGTTCTGCCACGGGTAAGGAGCGTAGAGATTTTAGGGTCCCAGGTGCTACAGTGGGGACTGAGTCTCGTCCACCAGCGCAGTCATGAAGACTTCGAGGAGCATCCAGCTGCCTGATAGCCCAGGGCAAGGGCAGAACCAAGGAGAGATCCGCCTTGCAACAGGAGATTCAGGTCACATCCACCCTTTTCTTAGCTCACTGTGTGCCTGTCTCGTGCGAGACCCAGTTCAGATTTCACTTGTTCCCCAGGTGGAGCTGGCTGCACCACCTCGGTGCGCCGCTTCTCGGTGTTCTTCAGTCTGTTCTTCTAATACCTGTTAAGAGATATTTCACATGTTAAGATAATTTTTTTTTTAATTGTAGGCTTTTCACACTGTAACCTCTCGTACTACTTTTTGGCCGCTTCTCATAATTTTTGTGTGTGTTGCGTTTTCGTTTGTCTCAAGATATTTTCGAGTACGAGTTCCCCTTTCGATTTCTTCTTTGACCAATTTGAACTATTGGTTATTCATGAGCTAGAGTGTGTTGTTTAATTTTCACATATTTGTGAATTTTTCAGTTTTCCTTCTGATGTTGATCTCTAGTTTCATGTCAGTGTGATCATTTGTATCATTTTTATCTTAAGTTTGGTCAGGCTTGTTTTGCAACGTTAGATAGATAGATAGATAGATAAGGTTATCTGTCTTGGAGAGTATTCTCATTCAAGGGTGCTTGAAAATAATGTGTTCTGCAGCTGTTGGGTGAAATGTTCTGTACATGTCCGTTATGGTCCATTTAGTCTATAGTGTTATTCAGGTCTTCTCTTTATTGATAGTCCGTCTAGATGCTCTATCCATTACTGAATGTGGAAAATTGAAATCTTTTTTTATTGCATTGCTGTTTATCTCCCATTTCAGTTCTGTCATTTTGCTTCATATGTTTGGGTGCTCTGATGTTAGTTGCATATATATTTATAATTGATTTATATTCCTGGTGCATTTACTCTGTTACCCCTACTCTTATCATTATATAATAATGTCCCATATCTCTCCTGGTAGTTTTTGACTTAAAGCCTGTTTTGATTGACATAAGGAGGGCCATCTTTGCCCTTTGGTTACCATTTGTATGGGATATCTTTTTCATCCTTTTGCTTTCAACTT
>PISX010001738.1:52500-166802 GCA_004024625.1 Mellivora capensis | reverse complement strand
TCTCCACTTCCTCATATCAGGGATATCATATGATAGTTGTCTTTCTCTGATTGACTTATTTCACTAAGCATGATACCCTCTAGTTCCATCCACGTCCTTGCGAATGGCAAGATTTCATTTCTTTTGATGGCTGCATAGTATTCCATCGTGTATATATACCACATCTTCTTTATCCATTCATCTGTTGATGGACATCTAGATTCTTTCCATATTTTGGCTATTGTAGACATTGCTGCTATAAACATTCGGGTGCACGTGTCCCTTCGGATCACTACGTTTGTATCTTTAGGGTAAATACCCAGTAGTGTGAATTTTATATGTCCTCATGCATATCCTGTGATAAATCTAGGAATATTTTATGGTTAATTTTAATAAATTAAGTAATGTGTTAAACAAACTATAGAGTTCAACTAAATAAAGTCTTTTCCTTAAGAAAAATAAAAAAGAATTGAGTCCAAGAACTGGATTTACCACAATAAATAAAAATGGGTCACTTCTAATAAATCCGTAAGTACTTATTTTATAAACACAGTTCATTTGAACTATATAGAAGCATAGTTCTTTTTTATTCTTTATGATATACTTTTATAAGTTGTTTCCTGGAATCAACTTCATTATTAATCTGAATAGATAGAAGGAAAATATAAATAAGTAAATAGATGATAGAGATAGATCATCCCTTTGGGACCTTGGAGATACAAACCAACGACACTATGTCTTTGTCCTAAAGGAACTGAGAGTCTCACAGGGAGAGAGGCACCCACACAGAGAAACCAATATGAATAAAATAGTGTGCTAAGGGAGAATGGAGATGTGCATAGGCTTCACAGAGAAAAGGTATCTAGACTTAATAATTGATGTGGTTTAAAATGGACAAAATGCCTTCCTAACTTTCTCAAAGGGGTGGGAAATGTGTTTGGAATGATGATGGTACCTGAAATCACCTAAGTAAAAAAAAAAAAAAAAAAGTAAAATGCACATCTTAGTTTTTTTCCACTGGAATAGGAAATGAAAACCCAAACACCACCTTCTGGAATTAGCTGTGTCCTGTACTCACATCTATTACATCTATTGATTAAGGAAAGCTTTCTGGGCAGGTTGATACCTAGTCTTGAATGACACCAGTCTAAAATGACTAGTGGGAGTTTGCCAGATAGAAAAACGGTCAAGATTTGTTTAAGTCAAATGGAAGAAGATTTGAAAAAGCCAAAAGACCTTGGAAAATTGGAAGTAACTTAGTTTGACTAGAATTAAGGTGCAAATTGGGGAAAAACAAAAAATTGAACTATAATGGTAGACAGGGGCATCCTGATGTGCCTCTTCCACTAAGCTAGGGAATTTGGATTCATTCTGAAACTATGTGGAGACAGAGTGTGAAAGCATTGGAGAATGTGATTAATAATCCTCATGTAACATCAACACAGTTGTTTATTTGCTTCATCTGCTTCAGTCAAGAAAGGTACATTAATTTCCTTTTCCTAATTGTTTTAGAAGGTCATGCAGGTCCATAGAAATTCAAGAAAGCTGAATTTCAACCAAACTAGGTTTTTATAGTAAGTATGCAGAAGGTTATTTTAGAGAATTAAATCCCTACATTCTTTGTTTTTGGGTTGTTTTATTTTGTTTTTAGCAGAAAGCTTATAAACTAACTGTGCATAAAGACACGGCCTAGGTAAATCATGTGACTAGGACACAAAGTGATAAGGGCAATAGGTTACCACATGTATCAAGAGAATAATTCATTGGTTTTAACACTGACCTCTAACTGAAAGAATTTGAGGTTCCAATTAGAAAACCCAAATTCCTTCTGTAATTTGTGGACTCATTTTAAGTATTAACTAGCCAAATGACACATTTATTGCCAAATTATAGTAAAAATGGAAATTGATGAGTTAATGTTTTTTTGTCTTTGATTCATTCTTTGAATTCGATTTCAAAACTGATTTTGACACTACAGAAAGGATCATAACATAAAAAAATACCTCCTTGATAAGAGGAATTTGAGAGGCAGAGTGGGGGTTTTGAGGAGTAGGGAAGGAAAAAAAAACAAGATGGGATTGGGAGGGGGACAAACCATAAAAGACTATTAATCTTACAAAACAAACCGACGGTTACTGGGGGAGGGGGGGTGTGTGGAGCCGGTGGTTGGGTTATGGACATTGGGGAGGGTATGTGATATGGTGTGCTGTGAAGTGTGTAAACCTGATGATTCATAGACCTGTACCCCGGGGCAAATAATACATTATATGTTAATTTTTAAAATATTGAGACTTATTCGTTGACCACACCAGTGCAATAAATATTTGATTTAGCCCAAGTCCTCAGAAACAATCATCTTGAATGCTGTGGGGAAATAAATCATATGATTTTCTAAATTCTTCAAACTTTTGAGTTGGTAATTTTATTCAAGGGCAAAAAGAGACCTTCAAACTACTCATTTATAAAAACATTATTTCTAAGTGTTAAATACTATAGTCAAGTAAAAATATACAAATACTGTATCCACAATTTTGATTCCAGAAAAAAGTAATTGCAACTAAATTACCAAAGACAGAGGAGAATGTTTTTGTTTTTCAAAAATAGTTTTAAAGTTGTCCGTGTTCAAAGAATATTAGCAAAAATATTTACCTTATATTAATATATGATATTATCTTTAATTTTCATGTTTTCTCTTCATATTTACCAGTAACAGTTCATAAACCTCTTAAATATGAAAGAGAATATAATCTCACTCAATATAATCTCACTCAATATAATCAATATAATCATGACACAGGGTCTAAGGGTTAAGCCCTAAAAAACTTTTTTTATATTAAAAAAAACAAAAGATGTTTATATACAAAAAAATAAATGAGGTGCTAGAAGATTTAAAAATGGTAAAGAAGTATTTCATGTTCAGAGCTATAAATCTACATACAAAAAGTTTCCTGTACCATCTGAGATATTTTTCTATAAATATTCCTTATATTTATAGAACTGAAGAAATTACAGCACTAGAAATATATAATTTGAATGAGATTCACAAATTTTTCAAGAATGGAACATAAAGACATTTGTACAAAAGACTAAGTATATTAAAATCTCGAGAAAAAGTGCCATAGTCTCAGTATATTTGAGGTTTATAAATATTCTTCTAAAGATTCTGGTGCCAAGGAATAAAGGACTTATTAAGAATAGCATTAAGTGGCAAGAAAGGAACGACAGTATTTCCACACATTCACTAATTTAGAAAATTAACTATAGTTTCCACCATGCAAGTTACAATTCTTTTTTCAATTAGAAAATTATTGGACTAAAAATCTTCAAATAAAAATCTCATCTACCCTCTAACTTGAAACCTTCTTCTAGATTGTACTTTAAAACATGTTTTATCTATAGAGAAGTATTCTTTCCTTCATGTTACAATTTTTGATTTTTGCTTCCTTCATTAATTGCATTTTTCCATTGAACTAACTGCAATGAACTTCAAGCAGCAGAAGTTTCTCTTTTTCTCAGGCCTCAATAACAGGAGAAAACTGGCTTTAATTTAAACATATTCTTTTAAAATAAAAATCACAAGGGTGTTCCTGATTCTTTCCGGGAACCTTCGTTAGATAACGAATGGCAGAACACAATTAGCGATCACCGTTCTAAGCATTACCTTTGCTTGGAAAGATCAAAAATAGTTTGTTTTATTATAACAACAATTGCTTTAAATTGTAAAAAAGTGACATTTACCTTTTCCAATTGAGCGTTTTTTTTGGATTTGTATAAAAACTCTCCCACCGCCACAAAAACCGAGAGCACCAAGCCGGCTGCCAGAACAATGAAGATGCCACCAATATTTTGAACCCCCAGGGCACTGGCCTCCTTGCTCTCCTCCTCAGGACAGCCATTGCCTCTCCACCACTTCTCCTTCATCATATGCAGCTTGCCTTCCTCTTGCAGCTGAAGAATTGCTATGGTGATTTTGTCTCTATATGGAGAACCTAAGAAAAGAGAGGGTATGTTAACTCTTTCAAGGAACCCAGAGTTTTATTTTATTTTTTTTAAGATTTATTTATTTACTTATTTGACAGAGATCACAAGTAGGCAGAGAGGCAGGCAGAGAGAGAGGAGGAAGCAGGCTCCCTGCTGAGCAGAGAGCCCGATGTGGGGCTGGATCCCAGGACCCTGAGATCATGACCTGAGCCAAAGGCAAAGGCTTTAACCCACTGAGCCACCCAGGCGCCCCAAGGAACCCAGAGTTTTATAATTAAAGGTTAACATGATGAGAAGAGGACAGAGCTTTGTTCAAATGCTCAAGAGCATGCCAATTATTTATTTTCAGTAGAGAAAAACAACTGACCAAGGATAGAAATTTACTCTTTTTAAAAATATTCTTAATTTATTTATTTGAGAGAGAGAGAGATCACAAGTAGGCAGAGAAGCAAGCGGGGCGGGGGGGGGGGGGGGCAGACTCCCTGCTGAACAGAGAGCCTGATGCAGGGCTCCATCCCAGGACCCTGGGATCATGACCCGAGCTGAAGGCAGAGGCTTAACCCACTGAGCCACCCAGGCACCCCAAGGATAGGAATTTAGTGAAAGAAGTAATTAACAACATAAAGTAATGCCTTTCTGATTTTGAAGGATAAAATCATCTCCTTTTAAAGGGCAGGAAATTCAGAGCACTGGAAATTAAGTAAAACCAAAGTAGAAACCTAAAAAAGAAATTGATAAAGTGCAAGCATATTTAGCTAATATATAGGAATCACTCCACACTGAAACAGAGCATTGATAAACCAGTAATCTCTCTTTTCAGGAAAGTTGTGGGAAAAGTTGTGTTTCCCAGGATCAACAGGCTGTACTCAGGGGTAGCAAATACTTTGGGAGTGATAGGTACTCAATCCTATTTTTTCTTTAATCTGAATAACAGAAATAATGGTCTTCTACAGACTTGGATCCTTCAAAAATCATCATGGTAATACACTGTAAGGTTTTTTTTTGTAGTTTATTTATTATTTTATGTTTTATGGGGGAAATGTTCTCTCCAGTGGAGGTAACAGTATAAATGAAATATAGTATTTATGTTGATGGGGGCAGATATTCATCTGCATTAGTTATATGGTAAGTAATAGCTTTTCTAATTAGTTGCCCAAAAGCATAGAATAAAACTCAACGACATGCATCTTTCAACACCTATCCCAAGGGACTGGTGTTACCTCTTTTTCCCACCCAGAGATAGCCTATATCTAAAGTTTCATCTTCTTTCCTAAAACGCTATGCTGCACATTCCACTTTTCTGCATTTCCTCATTCATAAGTTCTTCTGTTTACAGAAAAATACTAATTTTCAAATTTTGCAACTTTGCTTAAAATGCACAACAGTAGATTACAGCCACTTGTATACAATTGGCGCGGATGTTCCTAACTACGCTGACACGACAGATCGTGCTGGTACATACCTGGTGTAAGAGCATCAGGAAAAAGTAAGTAAAACGTGTACACACATATGGGTGTGTACCTCCGTATGTATAGAGAAGCCACCCAGTTACATCCCACTGTTTGCAAAGTAACTGGAACCTCAAGTAATTTAAATTCAGTAACAAGTAGAATCCAGAACGAAACATTAACTAATAACAACATCAACAATAATAACAATGTAATAATAATTCAACAAATCATTAGAACAGGAAAACCACACTTCAGGGTTTGTGTGTGTGCACACGCATGTGTTTAAACAGATCTTCATATCAGAAGCCCATTTTCTACCAAAAAACTGCACTGATCCATTACTGTACTAAGTAAACTGTTGTTCTCACCAGTATTAAAGGTTAGGATGATTTCTGTACATGTAAAATTATTGCTTTTTTGAAAAATATATTTAACATTTTGTTTTTAATCCATTTCCTGCCTTTATAAAATGTCACAATTAAAAAAAAAACTAGTAAAGCTTTTGCAAAAAATTTCACAGAACATTGTCATTCAAGGCAGCAGTAACTTTTGATAATGCATAAAATTATATATGCAAAAATCTGAAACTCTCAGAAATATTACCATCAAACATAGCACCACAGTAATAGGAAAAGAAAATATTTTCATCTGTGGAGTACAATTTTAGCTGTGTACACTGCACGGTTAAGATCAATATTGCCTGTGATTTTTTTTTTTTACTTAAATATACCTACTGGGACTTACACTAAAACTTTATCTTTGTTAAGAGTGATTAAACTTCATCAAGAAACTTTTCTGCCTCATAAGGAACACCACTGTATATTTTGTTTTAACTTGTTTAATATAACAAGACCAACGTAGCATCATTCTCTTAGAAAGAATAGTCATGCTAAAAGCAGAAAGACAAGGGGAATCATAGAAAGTAAGTAACCTGATGAAAAAGTTGGAAGGATGGTCTATCTAATCCAGGGATGGCTGTTTCTTTAACATAATCCTTAATCTTACTCAGAAGAAATGTGTAGGTAAATGGCTTCTGTACATTTTTCCAGTTTTCCTTAAAAGAACCATTATCCATTCCTATATGTAGAACTCAATATTTTATTTCGATTATACAACTAATTCCTCATGATAATAGAAGAATTTCTGCTTTTTGGCTTCTTTGTCATTGATTTGGCTTCTTTGTACTCTCTTCCATATGCTACTCAGATGAAAATATTAAATTTAAAATCAATTTAAAACTTTTAAAATCAGTTTAAAAGATTCAGTTATCAATGGATGAGACTTGCTCAGTCTACCTTCCACCTTGCTCACTAACTGGACACTCAGTCTAGGTCATCTAGTATTATCATTGCTATTATTTACCTTTTAGGATGTGACTTATTTTCCTATGTACATTATAAACTCTGGAACAGATGATGTTTATCCATGTATATCTATCATTTATCTCTATCATCTATCATCTCAATATTTTTTTACATGATTCTCATTTCTGAATATTTTTTCACATAATAGGCTCTCAACAAATGTTTCATATTCTGAGGAGCATATCTGACTGGGGCGTTCTTACCATAATGGAAGAGTAACAACATAGTCCTTTTGGTTTGTCGGACGTGTATTTCAAAGCCATAAATTAAGGCCATCTGTTGGGCTATCCAGTTTTCATTAATTCACTGCATCTAACCTAACACCAGCTTCAAGGTCACTCTTACTTTGAATTACCATTCTGATTAACCATGCATATTCTCTGTAAAATAAATATTTGATCGAGGGAAAAAAATCCCCTTTAAGCAGAATTGCAGTTCATCAAATATACCTTTTAATTGGAAATGCAGCAGCTGAAGCAAATTTTGTGCTGATAGTACTTGTGAAAATGGCCACATGTGACAAATATAAAATGTGGCTTCTCTTTTAGAAGTACAAGAGTAAGCAAAATTTGGGGTGATAGTGACTTGAAAAGTAGACTTCAAATATGGAAAATTCTTGATAACAGCTAAGTAATTTTTTTTCAGCTAAGTATTATTTTGGGTCAGCTTATTTCTCATCCTGAACAATACTGAAAGAATATTATTTTATTGCCAACCCACCATAACCATTAAACTGCATTAGGATGTTTATTCTAGTATCTTCAAATACAATATTCTCCCCCACATTCTTAAAATAAGAAACAGACAAACAGAAGCAACCCACTTTTCAACAAGTGATAGATACACCTTGATTTCTTGCTTGGCTGAACTTCCTAATTCTAGCACTTAACAGTAAGCATACAAATTTCCCATTGCTAGCAAACCTCCCCAAAGTTGTTTTCCAATATAAATATAGTAATGTGTGTATGGAATTTGGTTTAAATCAGAGCTACAAAGTTAATATTTCTCATTTTGAGGTTTTAACAAGATAAAATAATATAGGAAATAAGTGATGACAGTAAATCCTTGCCATGTTTTACTTGTCATTTTGTCATTGATTTAGTTTAAGTAATTATTTTTGTTAAAGAAACAGCAATTCAACAACAAATTATTACTTCTTTGGTCCATCAGTTGATAATCCTGGGGAAACATTTCTATACAGATACTCATTGAAGTCCAACATGGGCTGAAATTTCATCTCATTGAAAAATCTCAAGGACACGTTGAGAGCAAAGAACAAAAGTATCTTTCATCCTCCTTGTGACATGAACAGCCATGCGCTTAGCTCCAATGAAGTGAACAGCCACTAGCTAGATAGGAACAGCTTGCGTTTTGCGCAGACCCCAACCCAGCTTCAATCCATATGCTGGCAAGCAAGGAACCCTGAGAGCACTGAGCAGCAATGAGAGAAGCTGCCTCTAAGGAAGATGTGTATTTTGCAAGAGGACTCTAAGATTGATTGGAGAACTACTGAGGAAATTGTAAATATGTCTATTATAACACGTACTCTTGCACTTAAAAGTCAATCCTCAAACGCTTAAAGGACAGACAGACAGCCATAAATGAATGGAGAAGCACTTTAGACAAAAATATCTGAAAAATTATAACATCCACAGTGGATAACCTTCAGCTCCACTTTAAAAATTTCAACACAGGGCTACCAGATATTTTATTTCATTTTTTGTGAGAACACATGAACCATATTGCCTAAAATTCTCTACATTAAAATATTGGCAAATAAATCATTTTTTGAAAAAATCTTGCAGGATATGCCAAATACCACTTAGAGCTGAATTTAGCCTTTTGATTTTCACTATGCAATTTCCGATTATTGGTTCCTTTATATTCTTGCTCACAATGAGATTTTCTTTGGTTATTTAAAAATGGAGTCCATACTGACAGAACAGGACTATTATGTTTAAAAAAAATTTTTTTTTACAAGTTGCCAAAAACCCATAAGCTAGGCAACAATGAAGTTTATAAATTCTTATGCAGTCCTTGCATTTAATCACAGTCAGCAGTTTCCTTTGGTCAGTGCTTTAATAAGTAAAAGACTGGTTAGCCCAAAAGATCTGAGGTTGTCTTCTGGAACCCTCAACTTCCATTCTTAAATTACTGTGCTGCTGACAATGTTAAATTTTACTAAATGGCTCCCTGATTCCTATGCTGAGATGAATGCAAAGTTGCCATAAATGCACAATAAATTTTAGGTGCTTTTAGAGCTGTATCTCTTTTTACCATTCTTTCCATGATAAAATCTTCCAATAAAGATAGAACCAAATCACACTCTCTTAGAGCTTTTGCCTCAGTAGAAGATGGGTTTTATTGCCTCAAAGGACACTTTCCCTCCCCTATTTGTTTTTAAGAAGTGCTAGGACAAATTTTACATTTACATTTCAGATTTAATTTTATATTGCTGTATCTGCAGATTTATGTTTTTATTGAATCAGTAATGTTCTTATACAGTATCATAGCATTATTGTTCATTTTTCTTAGAACTTGTTTCCGTTTGTAACTAAAAAATAACTTCTGTGATGGTTTAATGCCCATTGACCCTAACAAGCTATAAATTTCTTTCTTTTTTAAAGATTTTATTTATTTATTCGACAGAAAGAGATCACAAGTAGGCAGAGAGGCAGGCAGAGAGAGAGGAGGAAGCAGGCTCCCCGCTGAGCAGAGAGCCCGATGTGGGGCTCGATCCCAGGACCCTGAGATCATGACCTGAGCCGAAGGCAGAGGCTTAACCCACTGAGCCACCCATGTGCCCCCAAGCTATAAATTTCATAAAGACAGGTATAACACCTGAGACAGAGTAAGAACCATATTTGTTAAATGAAAACATGCATAAATGAAAGAATGTATTAATTACTAAATAATTGGTCATTTATGTTTGCAATGTTATCTTTAGTTATTTCTTATGAATCCAAACTATGTCTAGATCTTTAATCTGTATGTGATAATTATATTACATTTATTTCAAATGAAGCATTTAATATATGTAGCAACTAAACACTTTCATGAGGCCCATTTCACACTTCCTGTTAGATAATAGCTAAATTGGTTACTGTCTCCCTCTTTGCATTTTCTTTCGAAGATCTCCCATCAAAAGCCTTCAATTTGATAGGACTGTAACAAGTCCATTAATGAGAATCACAGAAATAGAAGAGTAATCTTATCTTGAAATCTAATTACCAACATTTTAATCACAGAATAATAAATTACAAATAAAAGTGATCCATTCTCCATGATACCTTGTAATCTTTCCACATTGGAAATCTAGGAACATCATTTCCCTTTTTAAAATTTTTCAGTGGTTCAGTGGTATAGCTCTTTCAGAGCTATAGAATAAAATATCCACTCCTAAATGTGTGATACAATCCACTTCTTCAATCTATCACAGGCTTCTTCTCTGATTTTACCTCTTCTACTTACAGCTAAAGTGCAATACACACTAGTTGTACTTCCCATTGCCTGGAGAGCCCCATTTTCACACTTCCTCCAATTTTCTGGCTGAACTTCCTCTAATTCAGATAAACTTCTGCTCACTCTTCCCTATATTTGCACACTTTTTCTTGAGTACCATAGATATATACAGGATCCCTCTTCTTTAGTGCCATAGCACATTGCAAATATTCTAAAACAACATTTGGTGCATCATATTCTAATGTTTTTCCATACTTCTTTCCTTCCTAGATGATGATATGAATGCCCTGGGGGCAAGGACCATGTCAGAATCATGTGTTTTTGTTGTTGTTGTTTGTTTGTTTGTTTACTATTTGACACTTAATAATACCACATAGCACAGGTGCTAGATTCCAGGCATATAATGATGGACAGTGCCACATGAGTCCTATCCTTGAGTTTTCACTGCAACAAAACAACAACAAAAAACCACACACACATTGGATGTATAGAGAATAGAGGGTATAAAAGTAAGATACAAATAACTTAAAAACCACAGATACATCCTTTGTAATTCTCTGTGGTACATGTTTTCTGATGCAAATACTATAAATATAATATGTTTAATCCGTATTACACCCCAATTGTGTAGACATGATTCTTCCATTTATAGATAAGGATGCTGAGTCTTAGAGAGGCTCAGTAACTTCAACCAAGACACCAGCAACACTCAGGTGAAATGAGGATTTGTCCATAAGTCATCTGACTGAAAGTCTACACATTCTATAGAGCATGCAAAGAAAATGCCTTTCACATGAGAGCCAGCAAATGCAAGGCAGTCATCTTTGGAATTTAGTATTTACACATTTCACCTCCGTGCTTTGACTTTTTCTTTTTTCTAATAAGAGTGATTCATTGATCTTAGTCCTACTAACCAAAGGATAACAATCTGGCATAGTCAGTCTGGTTAACTAACCCATAATAGAGTTTGAACCCATGACCTCGGACTAATCAGAATAAGACGAATCAGAATAAGCCAACTAAATGAATGAGATGATCTTGCACATAAAACCTATCAGAACTAACTCTGTTTTCATAAAAATTATCCATTTATGGATTGGTTGGGCACCATTTGGTCAACGTTTACAATATTAATGAGGATGGCTCACACTGGTGCTTACAAATCATCAAATTCCCCCTGGAAGCTTCCTAGATTCTAGCACGCGGGGTCTATTGAGGATGTCTGTGGAGCAGGCATAGTTTATTGAGACTGTCATCTGTTTTCAGTGACATGAAATCTAGCCTTTAACAATATGCCAGGGATATACAACTTATACAAGTATAATTTGACTTTTTTTTTGTTTAATCGGGATCTGAAAATTATTAGATCTTGATTTAGCCTTGCGAAATCACTTCACCAACATTAAAATTATGCTGCTTATGCAATGAAAAAATAGAATGCATTTTAATGGAAGGATTGACCTGCAGAAAGATGAATAATTTGCATCAATTTTTGTGCATTATGTTCAACTAATGAAGACAAATGTATTCATTCATTTCAGTAAAACTGAAGAACTGAAGGCCGGCTATTTTATGCATCTATAATGATGAATATTATAGTACTTATTATGTGATGAACTGGGAATTCTAGAAATGGATGGTGAGCAAAACAGGGAAAAAACATGCTTCTCATACTGATTTCTATTTTTATAAACACCGGCATCTGCCTTAAACAAACAACATGCCTCCCCTAGTACCAATTCTATATCTCTCACTTCATCAAAGAACAAGAAATAAGGAAGCAGTGAGATCTCATGGATTTAACATTAGAAGAGGGAAGTGAAGAAAGAAATTTCACATTGTTCACATGTCAAGGTAGTCTACTTCTACCATAAAGAGTCAATGATACAACCTATTGCAACATTTTTTTACTTTAGGCTAATTATGTATAAGAGCATTATAAGGAGATTAATGTTACTTGAGAATCATTCATAGGACTATTGCTATTTTGTATTCATTAACATAAAATGTTATAGAACATTTTATAAAGGTAACTTGAAAATACTATTATGAAATAAGAATATATCCTAACATTTATAATTAAATAAGTAAATACAACAGAAATAAAATATATATAATAATTTTGTGTGTGATAAAATTATCCTTAGGGGTGCCTAGGTGGCTCAATCTTTAAGCATCTGATTCTAGGTTTTGACCTAGGTCATGATCTCATAAGTTGTGGGATCAAGTCCTGCATTGGACTCCCTGCTCAGCAGGGAGTTTCCAAAAGATTCTCTCCTTCTGCCCCTCTCTACTCTCTTTCTCTCTCAAAAATAAATAAATAAACCCTTTAAAAAGTTATCTTTAAGTCTAACCTTAGTATCAAAAATCACTATAAATATATCCACTTTACATTAATCTCTACTTCGTTTTTATATTTCTGCTTTATATTCTTCATGTATTACATATGCAGTAGGTTGTATAATTATGATGACTAAGTTAATTTGCATTTCATTTACAGAAATAATTATTCACTGACTGCATGAAAATTACTATTGATTTAACCCAACAAATAAAATGGGAACAAATGATATTATAGAAAAATTTTAGCATCAACAGTATGCATAGAAAATGAACACAATCCCTCTATCCCCCTGTCAGCTGACATATATTTCATATGTTATTAAAGTGATGAGGAACTAGCGAATGAAGCACGCCACTAGCTTGTTGTTAAAAATAGAAATATTTTTAATGACACCCTTCAGTCACTTTACAATATTTCTACGAAATTGAACATAGCTAAGCAAAATAACCCCAACTGGCCATAATGGATTTTTTCTAGACTGTTGCTTTCCTACCAGCTCACGGACCGCTGAGTCTGCCTAGTCCTCAAAGTGCAATGTGCACTCACCATTCGAAAGAGAGAAGCCAAGAAGGCTTTTAGTCTGGGCAGTAAGAAAGGCGGTAATGCAATAGAAAAGGCCATTAAGCAGAAATGCTCCCTTTTCAGATAAATAGATTATTACCTATGGTGAATTAAAAGGCAAGAGACTGCAACTGCTCACACATTTTAAATATTCCCTAATGAAAACTGGAGTGATTTCCTTTTATGCTTTACCTCATCTAGAGTTTTTTTTTTCTTTTTTTCAAATTCTTTTAAATGAAATAGGAAGTTCCGTTAAGAGTAAGAACACCTACAGCTTCAAAAATCTACCATGCAGTACATATCACGCTGAAATAACACTGCTGCAGTCAGGAAAACGGAAAGGGATATAATGTCACCCCAAGCTTAATTAAGCCAGCTTATGCTTATTTAGCATTTACCTTCACATCATTGTTGATTGCTCCATTAAAGTTATTTTTGTGTAAACAGAGCTTCCTTAATTAAATAGCTTATATTGGAGTCATTCAGCGATTTCACAACACACTTTGGGCAGTTCTCATCATACTCAGAATGATGAATGGTGATGGCAGGCCCCTAGATGAGTCATGCTGGAGGAAGCCTAGCAGGCTAACAAGAAACTGCATGGGCTTTAGGGGGGTTAAGGAAAATATACACAATTTTTGAAATATTTCTGATTTCCCACTCCAAAAAAGACAAAGTATTTTCCATTTTAATCTTCACCACTTAAGCTCATGTGCCTCCATGACAATATCTGACAATCTGAACAATAAAAACAAAAGGATTTCTTCTCTTTAATCACATTTACAGTATTAGTAAAGATGAAATTTTCACTATCAATTATGGCTCCTGCAGAATACAAACTCAAAATCCTGTGGAATTTCTGGTACTGATCTGAATTCACAGAACTTGAGCCCATAGTCCTCTGCTGTGAATGTATTTATCTCATTAATTCCTACTGCAAAAGAACAAGAGCCTCAAATAATACTTTTTTCACACCTGAATGCATTTTTTTGATTTGATTAAAAAAATTTTTGAAACTAATTAAATATGTTGTATTACAAATAATCTTCAATATGCTTGAACAACAATGACACAAAAGGCAAATGTTAACTTATTGAAAAATACAGATTATGATATTGGTTGAAAGTTTATGGCAAGTCAGATTCTCATTCAAGTACTAGAGTTACTGTCCTTGTGTTTACTAATGACTAAATAAATATAAATAATTCACAAAGCCATATTTCTAGTAGAGGTAATAATAGAACAAATCATAAATTACTGCCTGGGATCTTTTCCTCATAAGTCAAGTATTTAAGGAAGTGAAGTATGAGATGCCTCTTTCTAGATTATACTTCTTTGATGAAGTTATATAAGAGAGTTAAGACTCACTCATTACGGACTGAGTCTCAAAATAATTTTGATTTTATGCTATGTTATGAATGAATAAAATACAATTTGTTAAAGAACTCAATGTTATCATGTCAAAGTGAAGACGAGTTCCCTGAATAAGAAAAACAAGATATATACTGCAATACTTCCAGGTGATTGATTTGAATATTATTCCTTTACATTATTGTTTTAAAATTTATCTCATTCAGAGTTAGGCTAAAAATAAAATATATGCTACATGACTTAAATAACCTTTAGTGATAATGAGAGTTTAATAAATTTAAATTAATATTTGGCAGTGAAAATAAAGAAAAATGTGCTAAAATAGTCTTGGTCTATCATTTTTCTGTATCATAGTAATTTTTCAGATTTTTAAAATTTTTATTCCTACGTACTGATAATTTTACATTCAAATTCCAAGAATGTCCTTACAAAAGTTAGAAATTTGTCATGTGCTATTGCCTAATTTAAAAAAAAATTACTTTGATGAAAACACTAATATACTACTATACCCCATTAATCTATACACTACAAAAAATGATTCCACTTAGATATATAATACAACATATCTAGTGCATTGCCCTTGCCAATATCAATGAATATTTTCCACAATGACTCAGGTTTCTTCAAAAGGACAAAAGTTGATCTGATCAGCCAAGTTGAACAGATAACAGAAAAAAATCTACATCCTAAGGGTTCTAGTTTAATTTTTTTCATCTTATCTATAAGATAATCTTAAAATTAGAGGAAATAGAAATTCTAGGTGCTATGCCTATTATTTTCCTCAATTTAAAAAGGTACATTAAAATATAGCTTATATATCTATCAATATTTTGAATTGTTTTATATTTTATTAATAAGCTTCTATCTTTTAGTAAAGAGTGTCAGGGGTAGGTGGGACTGAAAACTTCTTTTTGTATGTTTGTTTTGTGTATCTATAAGACTGTTTCTGTTTTGTTTTCCTTCTTCATTTTGTTTTTTAGATTCCACATATAAGTGAAATCACATAGTATTTGTTTTTCTCTGTCTGACTTACTTCACTTAGCATAATACCTTCTAGGGAATTGCAAGATTGTTGCAAATGATGATACTTTCTAATAGCACATTATCAGTCTATAGTCTAAAATATAAATTTGATTATACTCCAATTCATAAATGAGTATACTTGAAAAAATGGCAAAGAGTCACTCATCACAAATTCCAAATAAATGGTACATGAACTCATGAAGTTTTTGAGTTCATTATGCAATTCTTACTGAGGGAAAGAATCATACCAGACTTAACCATGGCGAATGCCACAGTTGGAGCACTCCACTAACAAAAAACTTTGCTCCTCAAGTAATAATTAAGAATACTCAACCATTAATAAATATTTATCATATACTAGAGTTAATTATAAAACTTCTGAATAAATACATACATTGGAATAACAATAAGGCTTTGTTTGGGAGGTTTCTCCCTGGTTCAGGCAATAAAGGTGTTCATTTTGTGTGCAGAATTTAAAAACAACAATAACACCCACTATTACACACACTAGCAAGGCAAACATGTCAAAAATAAAAATATTCCACCTCAAAAATATCTTCTGTACATCTAAGTTCTAAATTATTACTGTTGAGTTTTAATAACACAACTTTTATTAAGCTTTGAATTAACATACATTTAATTTCATAATCTTTCATAAACATTGTATTCCACTTGGAAACTAATTTGGAGAATGTCCTTTATATAGTTTAACCACCACCTCCCCAAACAAGTGATCTCAGCTATACTTGCATAACTGGGGAATAAGAATCCAAGGTTTTGTGGATTTTTTGTTTGCTTGTTTTCACTTCTACAGTGACTGTGGAATCGTTATTTGGGTCTACAATATAAACATAGAAATATTTTGGGGCGCCTGGGTGGTTCAGATGGTTAAGCATCTGCCTTTGCTCAGGTCATGATCTCCAGGCCCTGGGATTGAGCCCCATGTTGGGCTCCCAGCTCAGTGGAGAATCTACTTCTCCCTCTCTCTCTGCTTATGCTCTCTCTGTCTCTCTCTCAAATGAATAAATAAAACCTTCAAAAAAAAATATATAGCAATATGCAGTATAATAGGAGCTATGAGCTAGTGTCTCGAAGTTCTCTCAAAACCAGTCCAAACTCCTTTGAACTACATGATAAATTTGAGAAAACTTTACTAGATATAGTAAAATTTAGTGTAGAAAATTTTTGGTGAAGTCAATATGGTGGAAAAGTTTTGGATTTCCCAGACATTTGAAAGCTGCTAGAAATGATCTCAAAGAAAATAAGACATTTATAATATTGTAATTTCTGGAATTGTTCATGGAATTAGATTTTCATAAATCTATGCCTAACTTTCTAACTATTGTATATATGTTCATTTGAAAGAAATTTTTCACAATTAAAACTAATTAAATTTATGAGAAAAACTAAATTAACAAGTAAATATGGCTATGCTATTTATTAAATATGAATACATGAATATCAGTTGTGACCAGTCAATAAAAAATTTGCAGAAGTCAAGACTCAGAAAAATTATAATGTTATTAGTTTTTACTGTGATGGGCCAGTGAATAGCTGTTTTCCCCTTCATTTCAAAAAACACATTGATGTAATTAAAAAATGTTAATATTTTTTTTCCTTTTATATAGTTTCCTGTTTCTGTTATAACAAATCATCTCAGAACACCTGGGTGGCTCAGTTGGTTAAGCATCTGCCTTGGGCTCAGGTCATTATCCTGGGGTCCTGGGACTGAGCCCCACACTGGCTCCCTGCTCAGCAGGGAACCTGCTGCTCCCTCTGTCTCTGACCCATCCCCCACTCCTGTGAGTGTGCACATGCTCTCTCTCTCTCTCTAATAAAGAAATAAAATCTAAAAAAAAAAATCACCACAAATTTAGTGGCTTCAAAAAATACAAATAAATTATCTGATAGTTTTGAAGGTCAGAAGTTCTAAAAGTGGTATGTCTGCAAGGCTGCATTCCTTCTTCGACCTCTAGGAAATAATTTGTTTCCTTACATTCTAAACTAACTCCAAGAGGTCATCTGCATTCCTTGGCTTGTGGCCCTTTCCTCCATGTTCAGTTCAGCAGGTAGCATTTTCTAATCTCTCTCAGTCTCTTTTTCCTCTCAACTCCCCAATACCATGGTCTGAATGTTTGTGACCATCCAAATTCCTATACTGAAACCTAATCTTCAATATGATGGTATTTGGAGGTGGGGCCCAATTAGTCATTAGATGGTGCCCTCATGAATGAGATTAGCGCTTTTAGAAAAGGGACTCCGGAGAGATCCCTGACCATTCTGCCATGTGAGGACACAGTGAGAAGATGGTTGTGTATTAAACAAGAAGCAAATCTTACTACAGGGAGTCAGCTGGCACTCAGATCATGGACTTCCAGTTTACAGAACTGTGAAAAATAAATTTCTGCTGTTTATGTGCCACCCCATCTCTGGTATTTTGTTATAGGTGCTCAAATGGATTAAGATATTCTTCCTTTCACTTCTTCCATCATCATGCTTCCTTAACTGTGACTTCCTTAACTTGTTCCTCTTTCTTATAAGGACCCACCCAGTTAAACCAGGGTAGTCTCCCCAACTCGAGATCCTTACCTTAATCACATTTGCAAAGAACCTTTTGTCATATAAGGTAACATATTCACATGTTTTGGGGATTAGGTTGTAGACACTTTGGGGGAGCCATTATTATGCCCACCACATGCACATGTGTACTGTAATGTTATATACGAATACATTTGTCATAAATATGTATATACATGGACATATTCATATACATTATACACATATATGAACTTCAGTAAATCAAAATTTTCATTGTCTCCTCTGGCAATTGTTATCCTTTCTCTTTTTACTTCTTTTTTTTATACTTTATTTCATTTCATGATTATTATTGAAAATAACTTTGCCATATGAAAGAAAAAGGTTGTTAAAAATAATTAATCCTGTTGTCAAATATTCTAGATATGTCACTGGTAAACAGTCTGCTATTTCTCTTAAATAAAACAAATACCTTCTGTAATATAAAACAGTAAAATAAATATCCACAGAAATCAATGGACCATTTGTGGTCCATTCTTGTCACTAACTTTCTAATACTATACTCAATACTATACTATATTAATTTCAAATACTATACTCATAAGCGGCAAATCTGAAAAAATAAAATGCAAAAGCTTTTATTCATAAAATATTTTTTAAATGTAGAATTGAGAGGGTCTTTTACATTGATGTGGGTTTTTTCTACACTGATACGCAGACATGTCTGTTGACCATTTGGGTAAAAATAACTTTTTCTGTTGTTACTTACCTGTTTAGAAGCAGATGTCCAAATTGCTTCCTGGTTTTGTACCGTAACAGAACATAACAAGATAGATTTGTTAAAAACAGAATTCCTGATGGCATATGGAGCCACTGTTTTCCCTTCTCACAGCGGCTAAGATTAATGAACAAAGAACCAGTGACTGACATAAAACCTACCCATGGGGGTGCCAACACCATAACCTTTGGAGTCTATGAGGCCGCCAATCTGTGTCAGGTTACAGTTCCGCTGGGTAACAAACTCAATGGTTGTGGACTCCATTAGGAAAGCATAATCAGAGGTGAGGACTCTCTGGATTCCTTCTTCATTACTTTTGACGAGTACTGACTGCCTCCTGCTACTCATAAAGGCCCACATTTTGTCATACGTAGATATTTTTGATTTCTAGGGAAAAATAAAATGGGTAAGAAAGATATTTCTTAGTTTCCATGTGATCCTACAATATTTAGATGGAATTCACTGTATTTCATTTACTCATACTACCCTAATTGGCTTACTAATAATAGTCATATCTATACAATTCCTCATCTCATACGTCCAGGTTTAACATTGAATTATTTAACAAACGCATCAAAAATCACTTATGTTAAAAATGCATAGCTGGTAAATCATAGAAGGCAATAAAAAAGAGAATATCAATATTAATAGGAGGAATTTTGTGCTTGTATTTCACATGTGTATCTCAGGTGTATAATTTTATCTTTCACAATAACTATAACATCAAATTTGGAAGACAGAGACAATGGACACCAACTAACACTGCAAAACCTTGAGTTTTTGTTTTTCCCTGCGTGGTGACTATAAGACCAATGTCACATTATCCTCCAAATATACACAAAGATATAGGCTGAACAAATAAAAGCAATTTGTTACAAATAAAAATTTCCACTGGGACACAATCTGGACACCACAGAACCTCTTTTAGCCTGACTCAGGACAACGAGAAATCTATCATTCAGATCTACTGACTAACTAAAGATTCCTGGACCAATAAAATTGAATAGATCTTATGTCCACTTGAAAATCCTCAATAAGGCTTCACTAGGATTTCATTAGTGAAGGAAAGAACTTGGTTTTGTTCAGAAGGCACTGGTAAAACATAACCATGGAAAAGGTTAACATCTGCTTATGAAAAGCTCATCTGTAAACCCTAACCCTAGTTAAATTCTTACACAAACACCAAAAAAACAAAAACAAAAAAAACTGAAGCTATAAACACAAGGACGATATTCACTATATTCATTGCCCTGGCATAAAAAGTTAAAACTGTTTTCAAATAAATAGACATGCAAACTTTCTACACCTGAAGCATGTGTTTAGTCCTACATGTGCTAGGTCATAAATGGGATATTACCCCTTCTTCCAGCAGAAGGCAGGTGCACAGTAATATTTTGAAAAATTCAGACACTGTTCCAGTGATGATAGAAGAAAAACTTTACATGTACTGGGAGGAAACACCTAAATGTACAATGAGTGCCTTCTAAAAACAAGTATAGCATTACGGCTAAGAGAGGGTAGAAATGCAAACCTTTGTTCTCCAGTGAAACACTAAAGCATGCTAAAGGCCAACAGCTTGGAGTTTAAAAGATAGCAGCTAGAACATCTAGAATAAAATTGATAGGATTACAAATATGAGAAACTATGGTGGCATGTCAATTATTTTAAAGTAAAATAATCGTATGTTGGAAATTAAAAATGAAAGGAATATTTAAGGTTATAATGAAATCCTTATTGGAATAGTTAAAACTGATAGTGAGATTTTGCACAGATGCATTTGACTTTCCAAATCAGTAACATAATGAGGATAGCCAGAATAAATTCACTTCCTTTCAAAGGTACAGAACTCATCTCCTAAGGCTTTGCATTAAGAGAGGCCTAAATACAAAATAAAATCAAAATTAAAGCTCACCTGCAGATTGAGATTTTACATAAAAAGTAAATTGGGCATAGTTTTTGATTTAGTGATAATAGATAGATACACAATCCCATAAATAATAATTCTAAAAATGTATGTCATCAAAACAGCATACTCATCAGTTGACAATGTAAAATGTCACTCTTTAACAGAGAGTGATAGTGTGGTATCATAACATGGGCATACTCTCCGAAGCCAAAACCAAGCAGCGAGAAAAGAAAGCGTACAAAAAGCGTACGCTTTTACTTGTATTGACCATAAATCGCCGAAATTCTTTCTTTTGTTTCAGTTATAAGAACATTAACAATCGATGTTTTATTGCTTTAGTTACATGATGTCCAATTTCTGATAACACGTTCTATTCATTGATAAAAGTTAATTTAAATAAAACTTGAACATTAGTATTTTTGTCTCAAAGAGGGAGGGAACAGAATATTTACAATGGCACTAATCATTTAAATATGTCTATATACTTGTAAAAAATACATAATTATGTCTTTCTTTTTTATAATATTTTGTTATATTATATATTAGAATTTCATAATATTATGTATTATAAAAATTTTATATTAGAAGTAGCATTTTCTGATTTAAAGACTATATATCACAGGAAATTTTAAAGAATAGAATTACATTTTTAGCAGTATAACATACCCATTATTAATGTTGTTATGTAAACAGATCAAACTTTTTAACAACTGAAAACCAAGAAATTAAAAACTAATCCCAAGCTATCCTTTACAGATATATATAGTTTAATTTTAAATTAATGTGAATGTAGAATTATTTTACATTAGAAGTATCTTATCTATGACCTTTAATTGAAAAGGATTTTACAAAATGCATTTGCATATAAAATTCTTTGAATGCTTTGCTGCACTGATATTTTATTTCTATGAGTACTTCCTAGAATTACTATTGATACTAATTTTGAAACTAATCATTTTGAATAATCCATTGCTACACAAGTATCTCCTACTGAGTTACTTCAGACTTTCAGAAATCTGTTGTCTATGATTTTTTTAAGGATTTTATTTATTTATTTGATAGACAGAGATTACAAGTAGTCAGAGAGGCAGGCAGGGAGAGAGAAGAGGAAGCAGGCTTCCCGCTGAGCAGAGAGCCTGATGTGGGGCTCGATCCCAGGACCTCGGGATCATGACCCGAGCGGAAGGCAGAGGCTTTAACCCACTGAGCCACCCAGGCGCCCCTGTTGTCTATGATTTTTGTACAGCTTCACTCATCTTTCCTACCTGCAGAAGATATAAATACTTCTATTATTCTTAAAACTGTTAAATAGGTGTAGATAGAAAAGTCACCCAAATTGTTTTGTTTCTCTTAATAAAAATTTAAAAACCTAAATAAGAAATATTTCAATTTAGACATACTGACTATCTGTTGGTCACACATATTCTATGTGGCTTGTTTGCTTGATTTGTTCCCATTCTTGACCTCAATTTCCAATTTAGCACAGTCACTTGTTTGCACCTCCCATTTATAGCTATTAGGAGATATTATTAAAAATCATCACTGCCTCTGTGGACTCTATATGTGTGGGGCGGGGAGATGATATTCAGTTCTTTCCTATTTCTACAGAAAGTTGAAAAGGTGGACTAATCTTTAGCATTTTCTGACAATCTTATTACTTCTATTACCTATAGTAGTGAAGAGAATCTAATGTGTCAAGTTTAAAAACAAAAGGTCTGCACAACATGAATTTGACTGAAACCCTCAAATTTAAAGAAGATAAGAAATTTACAAAGTATTTGAACAAAGTATCAGAACAAACTCATAGCATGAATATGAAGTTTAGGATGCTTTCCTTCTGTATAAACCTGACCATTCAGAAATAGTTGGTCACCTGTTACTTAAGTAATTTATACATCTATCTGAATAATGTAGGCTGAGCCAGAAGTAATGATCACTAGCTGTATATCTCTTATTAATGAAATCTATGTTCTTATGCAAGCCATTTAATATCTTTGAATTTCGGTTTGCATAATAGTCAAATATCTTTGCCAACTTCTTAGTGTTTTTTGTGAAAATCACAAAATATATGATACTATGTGTAAGCACAAAATATAATAAGACACTATGTGCAAGCACACCATGTAATAGTGAGATATTTTTATAATTCCTATTATTTTTTAAAAAGAAAACATACCACTAAATGCTTTATGTTAGTTTTCTTAAAAAAAAAAAAAGAAAGACCAAAAACTGTGACAGGGATGGCAAAATGAATACCATCTCTGAGTACATGTTTCTCCCATGGTAAGACACCACAAGATGAAACAGAATGGAAAAATGTACAACTGGAAACAAAATTTTGGAAGCTGGAAAATGGATAGATGAATTGTAACTCAGTTAAGTAAATTTAGAACCCTCTCCTGCCCACAAAACTTACAGAGACTGGCATTTCTATATCTCTCTCAAAGCCAGAATGATCAAAGATCTAACAAAAGTAAAATTTATTGAAAGAATGTCTTTTTAAGAAGTTAGATGCTTGATTCCCCTTCTTTCTCTGAGCAGTATAGTGACGGCTCCATTCCATCCAAGCAGAGGACTAGAGGTTTTATTCTCCAGAGACAAAACAAGAGCACACTGGACACAGGTTAGCCAGGGCAGGCCACGTTAAAACCAGAAGAAATAAGTTAGAGTCTATACCCAATGTTGAGGTCAGTCAGCCCTGTTTCTGTCCTGCTCCTTAGAATTCCTCCAGTAGAGACAATGGAAGATTTTTTTTCAAGCGAAACTGGATTGTACCAGAGAAATAATAATGACCAGTTAACACAGATAAAGTTCAGCATGTGTGAGGCATCATTCTAAATTATATAAATATTAAGTCATTTTAATTTTACAAGATTTCTATTAGGTGATAAGTATCTTTTCGCCATCCTTCAAATGAGGAAACCAGAAAACAGAGAGGTTAATAATTTGCCCAAATTCACGTGGCTACCTAGTGGCAACACCAGGAATCAAACATTGACAGACTAGCTACCAAATTCATGTTCTTAATCATTACACTACATTGATTCTATGTAAAGACACATATCATGGATTCCCAACAAAATGATCCAACACATCACCCTCTAGCAAAGCTCATAGTTTTTCAGCCTTGAGCAAGCTATCAGAGTTTCCAGTGAGCCTTTATCATCCTAACACCAAAGATAACCAGATATTTGAAGGGAGCCTCTAATATGAAATATAAAGGGGGAAAAAAAGGCATACATGCCTTCAGAGAGGTAAAAGATACTGCATAGATGAAAATTAAATAAATAAATAAATAAATAAATAAATAAATGGATTTAGTTGAAAGAAAACACATTCAGGGAACAAATACATATTAAAAATCTCATATCAAAAATGAAAGCCTCAAGTGAAATATTAGAAAGTAAAATCTGAACAAAGTTTAAAGAAATCTCCAGAGAAGTAGGAAAAAGTTAAAAAGACAGAAAGAAGGAAAGAATGCCCTGAAGAAGGATCATGAACTGAGAAAGGCTGAGTCCATGTAAGTTCATAATGAGAAGTGAAGAACTTTCTAGACAGAGGGAAAAGCAGTTAAGAGATATCATCTTGGACATGAAATTGATGGGCTGGCGTACTTGAAGGAAGTATGCTTTGGCTGGGGCATATAGAGTCAAAGAACATGGTACCTGAAGATGACAGAGATATATGACTAGAAAGATGACAGAGAAAGGGGTGACCAAGGTGACCTTACTGTTTCCCTCAGCTTTCTCAGCTTTAGATGAGCTTTTTCCTGTGTCCAGGCCCCTAACCTCATTTCTTTCCTGGCCTTTCCAGAAACCAGATGGTGCAACCATTGAGGTCCCTTTACTCTTTTTCTTAGATTATTCACTTTAGAAAATATGTAATTGTAAATTATTCTTTTGCATCTTTCAGATGCAAATCTTTTTAAAAGCCTCTCATCAGCTTTACAGTTCAGGACCACCTTTCTCGAGAACCCAGGAGCCATCCTTGAAATATAATCATCAAAGAAGAGAAGTGCCATCTACCATGCAGTCTCTCTGGGAAGAAAAGAGCTTAATTTATGTGGGCACTTTAAGTTATAAAACAATTCCTGTCATGAAGACACTAAAAGTTTCTTTTTCCTTTGGATAAGATCAGTTAACAAATACAGATGGCTATGATGCCCCCACCACAGCTCTTAGGAATACACAGCAGCAATCTAGGTGGGAAACAGGACTTGCACTAAGGGAAGTGGTGTTGGAGATAAAGAGAAAACTAAGACTTCAAGGTGTGGGCATGTGCATATGCATGTGTGTGTGTGTGTGTGTGTGTGTGTGTGTGTTATGGCTAAGGCTTGGTCATTATTAAACTACAGGTAGTAAGAAGAGGTTTGGATTGAGTCACTAATTGGTTTCTGGTTTAAACTAGGAAAGAAAAGAACATCAAAACAAGGTTGGGGGAAAAGATTATACCTAGTAGGTTGGAGGTACTTAAGAAACATCTAAATAGGTCTGCCATGTGAAGTTAGATATCTAAGTTTGGAGAACAGAGGAAAGGTAAAGGCTGAAAATACAGATTCTGGAGTCCTCTTGGACAAAGTAGTGGATAGATGAGGAAAGAAGATCACAGAAGAACCCTAGGATCAAACTTAGTGCAATTTTGAATTTCAGTGGCTGGCAGAGAAAACTGAGCCTGCAAATGAGACACACAAAAAAGTGAACAAAGATAAAGGAAGAAAATATGGAAATTGTGTGGCTGCAGAAATCAAGGCAAGAAGATGTTTAGTGAACGAATGATCACTTGTAGTGATTTGTGGGGGAAAAATTGTATTCCTTGGACTTGGCAAGAGAAAGTTCCTTAGTTATTCAGCAAGAGCTAATTTAGTGGAGTCAAGTATTTAGAAGTCACATAGAAGTGGATTAAGGAAGGATTTGGAGAAAGTTAATGAAGGTTAAATGGAGCCAGTAAGTGTCAAAAAAGAAACTATATACATATATATATATACACACACACATACACAATCTCCACAATAACCAGTAAATATATATATGTGTATCCAAAAATAAACTCTATATTTACATTTACTGATTATTTATATATTTTTCATTTTTATAAATATTTTTATATATAAATATTTTTATAAATATTTATATATATCAGTAAGTAGGACTCTGAAGAATAGGAGATCCATGGCAGTAGATAGAAGAATATTTTGGTTTAAGTAAGATTTTCAAAGATTAAAGAGATTGAAACGTGTTTAAATGCCAGTGGGGAGGTTCCAGGAGAAAAGAGAGGTTTAAAAAGCCAGAAGAAGAAAGACAATTAATAACATAAAGTTTCTAATAAGATGAATCTCAAGTAGAATAACAGAGTATTTAAAACACTGCAATTAGCTTGACATTTGATTTTAAAATATTAATATTAAACACATGTAGAATTTAATGATACTCAGATGTATTGTGTAAGGAGAAAACAAGAAGTCTCAGCTAGATTTATTTTTAATAAATTAGAAAAATGTTGAACATTTTCAAAGTAAAATAGACTATAGATCTTTGAGGTTAAAATCAATAGGTGGAAGCTGTACAAATGAAAGATCAGGAATAAAAATTCATTTAAAGTCAGTAAGCAAGTAATTCAAACTGAAATTAACAATATTTGTATACTGAGTGTGAATACGATGTTTTGCTTAACCTGCTGTGTTTAAGATTGGTTTCATTCAATGAAGTAGCTACCGACCATCATCAAGGGACAAGATAAAATCATGGATGGGAACTAAGCTGCTGAACTAAAACGTACAGTCTGTGAAGGTTTTCTAGCTTTGGGGCTACAGAGAAGTAAGCACCTACATAGAACACCAGGAAAGACTCAGGAATTGGGACATAGCCTGGCTCTGTGCATCACTGCTGCCAACCTGGTAAGGAAAGACTTTCCAAAAGAATGCATTATTTAAGAGAAATATGAAAAATGAAAGTCAGGTAATGAGCTAAGCATGAAATAATGTAATTCTCTGTAAGACAAGCATCGAGATGACAAATTAGAGCATAATGGAGAAGGTGTTCAGGTAGAGGTTAGGCAAGTAAGATAAATATTCAATTAGTGAAAAAGAAATCTTATTTTACTCCTTTACTACACAGATGAGAGAACTGAGGCTACTTCATAAGAAAAAAAAAATTGCCAGTGAAGGTAGATTTGTAAAGAGAAAAGGGATGGGGCGCCTTGGTGGCTCAGTGGGTTAAAGCCTCTGCCTTCGGCTCAGGTCATGATTCCAGGGTCCTGGGATTGATACCCGCATCGGGCTCTCTGCTCAGCAGAGAGCCTGCTTCCTCCTCTCTCTCTGCCTGCCTCTCTGCCTACTTGTGATCTGTGTCTGTCAAATAAATAAATAAAACCTTTAAAAAAAAAGAGAGAAAAGGGATGATAACATTTATAAGATCATGATTTTATAGAAGAATTTTAATTACATAATAAGATGATTAACAAAAATGAGAAACATTCTTAAGTATTATCCTTACAGTTATGTTGTACATAATAATTTAGATAAATAAAGTTGAGCAAATAAATGAAATCGTGACTCAAACACATTTCTTGAAATGCAATGAAAGTCAAAGCACTAGGGGCGCCTGGGTGGCTCAGTGGGTTAAGCCCCTGCCTTCGGCTCAGGTCATGATCTCAGGGTCCTGGGGGCTCTCTGCTCAGCGGGACGCCTGCTTCCTCCTCCCTCTCTGCCTGCCTCTCTGCCTATTTGGGTTCTCTCTCTGTCAAATAAATAAATAAAATCTTTAAAAAAAAAAGTCAAAGCACTACAGAGAAAAAGCTTATTTAAAATTTTCTAAATAAAATCTTATTTTCTCAAGCAACGTACCCTCTCATTCTGAACACTGGAATCAATTTCTTTTTTGTTGTTGTTTTGTGCCTCAAATTAAAGACACTTTTTCTTCTATGTTAGATCGGATGGATTTAGGGAGTCAAAGTTTAGCAGTGTTTATTTTATCAAAATGCTGAGGTTTGTAAGCTGACTTGGTTTTTGCTACATCAGCACAAAACAAATAAAACTAGTTCACAAGGCACTGTCTTTTCATAATAGTTTTCAACAAAGCATAAAAGAAAAGAGTCTTGTCAAGAATAAACTTACAAAAAATAAGAAATACAACACTTTTTAAAAATTCCCAGATGCCAAATGATTTGTGCTTTAAAAAGAACATTCAATTTAAATACTTAAAATATTTTAAACATATAGCTAATGATTTAAAATTTAAGGATATATTAGTTTGGGTTTCTGGCAGAACTCTAAATTTGCAACCTGAAATTATTTGGGTCTTTGCAGATCTCAAATAACTAATGGTTTTATGCAATGCTTTTCCTGAGCATTTTCTTTTTTTTTCTTTTTTTTTTTCCTGAGCATTTTAGAGAGATTTTTAAAACTGTTAAGATATTAATGTAAGGATAGTGCTTTGAAATTTTGTTTCTGTGTGTTAGAAAATGTTATGAAATAACATGAAATAAAATGTTATGAAAGCTACTAAAGTAAGGATTACTCTTGTACCATTTGTATAGATCTTTTCTTATTGGGAAAAACATATTTTACAAATACAAAGCCATCTTCTCTTTAAAAAAATATATCCTTATTTTAAATTATTTAGTACACAAATGAAATTTTTTTCACAAATGAATTCTTCATCTTCATTTGTTTTGCCTCCTGTCAAATGCAAATTAAAATTTAGAATACATATTGTGATCATTAACCCTGTCAGTGTAAAAATGATAAGAAAATAACATTCAATATTTATGTGACTCCAGAAGCAAGAATTTAAAATTAACTTTTTAAGTACATTCTAGAAGAAAGTTTATCTTTACAAATGAAATGACAAATCTTAAACATTAATCTTGTTTGAACTATCATAGCCACAAAGTATCAAAAACACAGACAATCTAGTACTATTTTTGATAAGGTTATTACATATAATATTAGAAGTACTGACTACAACTCAGTCTTTAAAAATGTTAATTGAGTGGTACAACATCCAAAATATCTTGAAATAACCTAAAAAAGACTTCCTGTTAAGAATCCACTTATTTTGATTTTTTAAAAAAATCAGGAAAAAATTTTTGCCTTCTAAAGCATAATGTCTGGCAGAACTCGCTGGACTTTAGTGCATGATGAATATGGTGAAATTACCAAAATAAGAGACAGGAATTTCTGACCATTTTTCATAATTACCAGAGTAAATTTGTTGATATTGGACACTTACTCAAATTATTTCCTCCCAATCAATTCCACATGACCAATTCTGTTTCTAATATTAACCTAAATATGTGGATATAAATGTTATAATAATATTTCTTATTTTGTCAGGAAAAAGTCACATGTAATAATCCCTAATTCATGGTTTGAAAATGGCCCTGACCAAGGTCTCCCTTGGTAAAGGAGAATTTGGCTGAGATTTGCATTTTAATTTTTTATTACAGTAAATAAATTACCAACAATACTGGAACATATGTGCTAGGTAAGAACAGCTGAGCCCTATCTGGACTCATCTGACCTTGGTCACTAGGAAATTAGAGTTAATTCAGGAAAACAGGACTGAAGCCATATGTGGTTCATATCAAAGATGGATCTGAGGCTAGTGCAGTGATCTGAAAACATTTGGCTGTTAGTGAACCTGTCAGTTCTTGGAATAATTCTGGCAGTTTTATCTCAAGGCATCTGCAATCCCTTAAAACAGGATATTTGAAGAGAAGGACAATGAAACAGAATGCTTTTCTCAGTGCTCGGAGAGCTAATAGAGGAATAAGAGACAGCTTTATGACTGAGCATAATATGATGGGCAGCAAGTTTAAAACAATCTGGTGCAGTTAAAGGTGGTTATTATTTTTAGGTAGCTGAACCAGTATTTGGTAACTCATTCTGCACTATTCAGAATCCCTGATATAATAAGCCTTCTGGTTATGGCATTTTATTCTTTAAATGAGATATCTTGAGCTCTGGTTTAATGTTTTCTTTTCTTATAAATAATAGTAACCAACAATATATTTTGTGGTTACTTGGCTAGACTTGAATAAAATTAGGAAACTTGACTTCACCAGGTCAATAAAGGACCTTGAATAAATCACAATTTCTTGGCATTGTCTAATAAAAAGCTACCCTACCAATTTCACAGAAATATTATGATGAAGTAAATGAAAAAAATATATGGAATCACTTTGACAAGCTATCAAGCTCTCTAGAGATATCAGGATATCACAATTTTATTCTAATCTCAAGTTTCACGTAATCAATCAATGGAGAAACATAGTAACTCTATACTGACTGCCTTATACAAGGACTGCAGCATTTTCCCACCATGTTGTTCTATTTATGCCTTTACCTTTAAAATAATGCATAATTTTTAGAGGTATGGAAGCACTCACCTGCTTACTCATTTACTCAGTTGTTCTTTCGTTCTGATATTTATTGAGAACCTGCTGGGTGTAAAGGATCAGGCCAAGTCATTGTGTATGCAGAGATAGCCAAAAACAAAGCATGGCCCCTGTCCTAGTAAAGCTTAAAGTCTCATAATACATGAAAAGTAAACTAAGAATTATGAAAGTGTGTGATAAATGCCATGACAAATGACAGATACAGTGTAACCTAAATTGATGAAGGAGGACATGACAGAAAGTCAGAGGAAGTAATTTTCTTTCCTTTAAGATTCAAATCAGTCATAGTTTTTCTGGGTCCTTATTCTCCTCTAATTGAAACTCTGAGCTTTGAATAGTTGTGGGAAACACACAAACACACACACACACACACACACACACACACGCCTCTTACAAATAAATCCCTGAACATTTGAAACTCTTTTTTTAAAACACTTATTTATTTATTTGACAGAGAAAGAGAATGAGAGAAAGTGAGCCGGGCGTAGAGAGGCAGAGGGAACGACTCTTCAAGCAGATTTCCTGTTGACCGTGCAGCACAACACAGGGCTAGATCCCATGACCCTGAGATCATGACCCGAGCTGAAACCAAGAGCTGAGGCCCAAATGACTGAGCCACCCGGACTGCCCAACATTTGAAGCTCTTAAAAGAGTTGACATTCTCACTTTTAGGCAGCCCCTTTCCTAGGGTTTTTAATTTTATTGGGAGATAATGCAAACCTCACCAAAATATTTTAAAGATACGTATAATATCTGTATTGCTATAACCTTTATATATTAAACTACACCCTCCAAAAAGAATGTTTTATTTCTAAACAGTAAATAAATGGCCTCAGTTGGATCCCAGGGACTTAAGGGAGAAGAGATGAACAACCTTATTACCATTTCCACTCACTGACTGGACAAGCCTATTTGAACGACTAAATGAATCCTTAATCTCAGATACATTTTTTCCCCCCTGAAGTACATTTTAATTACAAGAACCACACTCTGACCTAGGGGCTTGAACTTCCCATTTTCTTCAACTGGAACCCACTTTCCTTGCATATTTGGTTGCCTCAGTCCTTCACTTTCTTCGGATCTTTACTCAAATATCACCTTTCCAAGGGAACTTCCACCATTTATCTTATTTATAATTCCCACTGTTGGCTTACCACAGATATGTCTCCTGCTTTATTTTTATCCGTAGCACTTAATAAATATGTAGTATATTCTTTATTTCCTATTTTTACTTATGCATCTATTCAATTTCTATCTCCATCTACTATGAGATAAACTCCATAAAGATGGAGATCTTTGTCTCGTTTTGTTCATCCTGATGACCCTAGACCTAGAACAGTGCCTTGTATATACCAATGGGTACTTTTTTGCATATTTGAGCCAAAAATGCTTAGATGGATGAATATATGCATACAGTGGAATTATTTCTACTGGGCTAAAATTTAAAAGACAAGAATGTTAGTCTCAGCTCTGGTGTTACCAAGCTAAGTGATATTTGGTGAGTAACTTCATCTCTCTAGAACTCAATTTGCTCATATGCAAAATAAATGGGTTAAACCATATAAATGCAAAGATATCATCCATCAAAGAAGGTCTACATAACTATGCATATTTAGAAGAATAACTAGGTAGATTTACTTCTTTCATATTCTGTTCATGCCTCAATTTAATAAAGAAAAGACTACCACTGGCTTAGTTTTAAAGCAAAGCATAAAGAAATCCCCATCATTGCACTGCATACAGAAATTTAAGTTCTATTTCAATGTTCAAATGTAGCTTTAATGTATTAACAAAAAAAATTCTAGAATGTATTTCACATTCCACATATCTCAAGGATGGGAAGTAGGATTTTTAACTTCTTTGTTCTTTACTCGGTTCTAAGTCATCATTGTCCCAACCCCTTTTGAAAACAAACCAAGGTACAAAACTCAATTCTTTTAACACTTATGCCCTACAATCTTACTACCTAATCCCTCTTACTGTAGTCTTCCACTCATGTCTGGGTATTGTCATCATTCTTATAATATTACAGGACCCAGATGTTTATTTCTATCAGTGGTGAACTAGCAAACTTTTAATAACTGTCTTCCTGCCAAAGGAGAAAAGACCCAGATTTATAATGTTTCCTGGTTTTTATAGTTTAAACATACCCACTATTGCCATTTTTTTAAGATTTTATTTATTTATTTGACAGACAGAGATCACAAGTAGGCAGAGAGGCAGGCAGAGAGAGAGGAGGAAGCAGGCTCCCCGCTGAGCAGAGAGCCCAATGTGGGGCTCGATCCCAGGACCCCGGGATCATGACCAGAGCCAAAAGTAGAGGCTTTAACCCACTGAGCCACCCAGGCGTCCCCCCACTATTGCCATTTTAAGCTGAGGGCATGATATCAACCAAACTATAAAATTCTTGAAAAATTAATTCCTGCAATTCAGTACAAGCCAGCTCCAGTACCCCACTGTTCATCCCTCACTGGAAGTTCTGAGTGACTTCACAGTTATTTGACAATCATTTCCAATGGCTTACTTAGTCGATCCTTAGCCACCCAAATCCACGGTCATATATTTATTTATCAACACCTAAATTTTCTTTACTTTTAAAATCAATTACTCAAATATCCTACTCCATTATTATTCCTTTCCTAGAGTGTTTATTTAATTTCTTTAGCTTGCATTTTCCACGTTCATTGGTACTTCATGCCATTAATGGTCTACATTGCAATTCATTAGTACTTTCTACTTGTTTATATTCCATGTTGTTCAAGTGATTACTCATGATCTGTAGTTCCAAAATTAATGTTGCTAATTTGGATCATGTTGCTTCTTTGGATCACCTAATCTAACCTCAATCCTGAGTAAACCAAACTATCTACTTCTTCTAAATCTGTGTCAAAGTAGCACAGCATTGCTGGAAAAAATCATACTACCAAGTGTGACACTAAAGTAGGTGCTCAATATTGTCCAAAGTTTGAGACTTCTCAACTTATTCTCTATAATGCTGATTTCAACTTTTTCTCCTCTCCTGAAACTCAAAACCTTTTGTGGATTCATTCACTTTTGGCAGTTTACTTTGCCTTTACTTATAATGAAAAGTGACACCACACATGGGAACAGACTCAAGGACCAATCCCCCTTATAGCAAAAGTATATCATATATTGCAATCTCTCCTCTTCTCTTTCTGTTCTCTTCCCCTTTCTCCCAGAGTGAATCCTTCATTTTGTGGTTTAGATTCCACCACTTCCTTTTGTCTTTTTCAGGAACCTTACATAATTATTTTTCTCATATTGCTCCCCTTTAACTGACAACATTTAAGTATGTTTGAGTCTTCTAGGTCTTTACTTCCCTTTGCATAGTTGACATTCTTTCACTGGACAGTTACCATACCTTTTCTTTTCTCTTCTTTGCAATAAAGGTGTCTTTATTATCCCATTTCCTGATTTCCTACCTGGTCCTCTACCCATTCCAATTTGTTTGTTTGTTTTCAGGTTACCTGTCACCCTCCAACATGCAATGCTCTTAACCATTCCTGCATTCCGACATCCACTCCCAACAGCTCTATTCACATACATCACTGTGCCTTTCAGCCTGTTCTCTCATTGAGCCAGAATGATCTTTCTAAATCGCAAACTTGGTCATGTCAACTCACACTTTATTAATTGACTGGCAGGGTTCTTTGTTACTCCCAAGCTGAAAAGATAATAATAACACAGGCTATAAACCTAACAGGCAAAACTAATTGTCTACGTATTTTCTCCTTACTCCTTTCTAACAAACTTCTAACAGAATATACATTTCCTATCCTGTCATTCATTGTAAGTTAGCTATGTGACCCAATTTTGCCCAATAGTATAATTAGAAGTTGTTAATGGAGCTTCTGGTGAATTCTTCTCAACAGGGCCGATTCAATTGGCATCTTCCCCATGCCTGTCTAGACTAACTCTGTGTTCTCATAATATATTGAAGGCAACATTTGTAGATTTTAGTTATACATTCTATTAAATGATTATTTGGTTAATTTCTGTATTCTTCATGACTCTTAGTGAGCTATGGTGTCTAGGCATATCTTTATACCTATTATAAGTACTGACAGAAAGAGACTCCATAAATATTTGAAAAAACGAATGGAATGCACTAATGAAATGATAGACAATTAGCTATAAAACTTACTAAAATACATCCTAAGGAAAAACTCAATAATGCAATTTTATTAATTGTAAAATTTAATTTTATAAGTTCTAAAAGTTATTAACTATGCATAAAGTTTTAGAATAGCTGAAGAAAATATGCAGAGCAATGGTGAGAATTTATTAAATCTCATTTTCATGCAGATAAATTTAAATAATAGGCTAATTACTGTTAGAATCCTTTAAAGGAAGACTTGGGTCAATATTGCTACTGATAGTATATACACCATATGTTTTAGTTGCTTTTCTTAAAACTTAATTGTGAACGGATACACAAAATGCTCCGGTAAGCATGTTAAGAAACGGTGTTATTTAAATTCTTATATACCTATGAGATAAGCTTTGTGATATCCATCACAAAAATAAGCAAATTGAGAAGAAGGTAATTAAACATCTACTCTAAGGTTTAAGGTAGATTCTTAAGTTATATGTGAGAGTAAGTTGCTGCGAGTTACAACAAGTGGCACCATTTTGCTGCAATTGCTTTTCTGTAATTAGTCTTTGGTACTATCTAAGGCAGTGATTTAGAGATAGGCCAAAATGTATTTCCAAAATAACTACTTTAAGAGGATAGATTCAGAACAATAGTTTCTGGTTAACAGTAAACAACAGTAAGATTAGAACGAAGCACCCTAAATATTTATGCTGAAAAAAATATGCAATGAAACTCAAAGAAATACCAAAGGAAAAAATCCAGTAGATATACCAAAACAAAAAACAAAACCCAGAATTATATGAATAGTACAACTGAGTTAATAGCTTTTAAAAACCATCCTCTGAAGTTAATTCCAAAAATTCCTAGTATGTGTTAAGTGACTCCTAAGTAAAGCTAAATTTAATCTTTAGGGCATGGTAAGAATAGTTTGGGTGTGTGAGTGGGTGTGTGAGTGTCTGCATGATATGTTGACAACCTGTTCAACTCCCTTTATATCCCCTGAACAGGATTAAATCCACTGGAGAGTGCATGAAGACTATTTTAAGAAGCTAGAGGTTAAAATTGATCCAATACCAGGCCAACTTATAAGAAACATGAGAAAATATCCTTTTGCCAGCATGGGGTTTCTCCCAAGCAGCAGTGCCAATGAGAACAGGTGAGGCAAAGTGGATATACAATTATATGGTTTATCACTCTGTACTGGTACCCACCAAAGACAGTAAGAGAAACAATTTGCATGCATTCTACTCTTAACACTTTTGTATTTAACTAAAATTACCTTCTTCATGACTTTGTCTTTTCTTCCAACACAAACTAGACTACTAGAATCTTCTCCCATCTGTACCATAGAGTGGAGACAGCTAGATCATATGTGGCTATGCCTCTAATTAACATTCACTACCTATCGTCCAATCATCGTTACAGTTTGGTAACCACACTTTTGTGTTGTCTTTTATGTACTGCCTCAATCAAATTGGCAATTAATTTTGGTTCTTCTTCTATCCAGGTATTCAGTTTGGTATATACCTATTAAAAACAAAACAAAACAAAAAAAAACAAAAACTTCCCATCTCTGAGTTAGAATCCCATACTTGAGTGACTATAGGTCTTATTCCAGTTGTTCCTATTTACAAAAACTTAAGCTTTCTTTATGTCAGTAGTTTCCATAATAGGGATTTCTATGCCAGTCCTCTCTTTTTCCACACCACAGTCATTCAAGAAGAGTGAGCCAAACCAAACCGAACCAGTACCTATGTTGTTTTCCAAAGAGGCCCAAACTTGAATTTATTTGATCATAGATAGTCTTCTATGTAATGCACTGAACTTTCACCTTTTCTTCCGGATGGGGTGTCTGCATTTTTAGAACAAATTATAAAAGTACAAGATACAATAGTATTAAAAAAAAACAAACAACATAAAACAGAGGCACAGGGTGGCTCAGTTGGTTAATCATCTGCCTTCTGCTCAGGTGATGATCTCAGGGTCCTGGGACCAAGTCCCACATTGGGCTCCTTGTTCAGTGGGAGTCTGCTTGTCCCTCTGTCCTTCACCCTGCTCATGTTCTCATAAATAAATAAATAAATAAATAAATCTTAAATTTAAAAACCCATAAAACAAATAAGCAAGGCTTATAAATTATAGCTCAATAAATGTGTGTGATGTGTGTATGTTATTTAATCAGTCAATTTTATGAAATTTTTGAATGAAAAATCCATAACTGAAAAATCCATCTTCCTTCTAATTCATTAACAAAGTACATAAACCTTTGTATCATACTTTAATGGACTTTATTTTGAAATGTTACCTAGCTAAGTGATAAGTGATATGTCAAATTATAACCAAAATAAAAATATTAAAAGGAAACAGAAAAGAAAGATTAATTTTACAAATTGGAGAGGAGTATTATTCTCTCTCTTGCTCTCTTTCTCTTCAACCTCACAACAATACAATACGGATACTATTTAACTTCAGTCAAAACTGAGAAACCTGATTTGTCAAAGGTCAGATAGTAAGGGGTGGAACCAAATAATTACTCTTGACAATGACAATGAACTTAAAAAACAGGTATGGATTGCTTGGATGAATATCTAAATCCATCCATACTTATTTAAAAAGAAGATAATTTTCTGACATACTTATATCCATAAATTTCATCTTTAAATGTGTCAGCATCAGCCTGACCATATTGTGGTTGAAACTAATGAAGAAAGGCATAATCAACTATTTAAACCACAAGCTAATCCACATTCACAAAATTAGCTTTTTGCAATTCAGAAATCATTTCAGATCGGGTTGAACTTTCAAGGTCACTTTAAAAAAATTATAACCCTAATTCAAACTTCTCAATCCTATGGGAGCTCAGTTATGACTCAAAATACATTAGACTTAGATGAATTTAGTTAAATAAAAGAAACAACAACTGCAAATATGGTACAAAATGAAAAAAATAAAACAAACCTAGGAATATGAATAAAAATACCAATAAATCTCTAAAGAGTTAAAACAGTAAAATTCTAGGTCATCATCTCTGCTGTTATTAATATTATAATTATATAAAAACAAAAATGAAAAAATTCGTAACTGAAAGCTAATGAATAGCATTTGTGAAAATTACATTATAAATAAAATCTGAAAAGAAACTAAAATTCAATAAACATAGATGGACTTTTATTTTTAATAAAGTTACATAATCATTCATTTATCCTGTTAAGAGCATAATTTTAACATTTAGTTACTAACAGAGAAAGTAAAAATGAAAGATTATTTTACCCTCAGTATTTCTATGTAAAAACAATTTGGTACTCACTTATGCATTTAAGAATTTTATGAAAACAAAGTACTTTTCTACTCTGACACTTAGTTAGATAGCCAATAAGAACAGTACTTAAGACTACTATGGAATATTTGTTGAACTTTTACTATTAAGTTAGCCGTATTTACCTGCCAGATTTTCTATACTGCCTAAGATAACAAACAAAAAAAGAAAAATCTTTCTTAAAAAAGCATTAGTCTTTTCACTAGAATGTATTTGTTACATTCTTTACTTCACATGTAACTGCTTGGGACCCTGTCCAGAAAGCACATAGTTCTTTGTAAAGAGAAAATGAAACGATAATAACTTTTTATATGGATATTGTCAAATTCACACATGCAAATGATTGATGCCTCTTTAAAACAGTCACTTTAAATTCGCTGCATTTTTAGAAATACCTTTTCTGGAATTGCCTTCAGATGTTATACTCTTTGACTATCCTTATTATTAACAATTTTAATCATATTAGATTTTCTTTTTGAAGATAAGTCAAAACATTTGGAGTAAAACAATACATGTGGAATCCATCCACTATTTTTGTTGTTATTGTTCTAAAAGCTGAGATAACTATAAAGTAAAGGAGTTGTTTTTCTTGTGTTGTAAGTGTATCCTAACACCAATTTCAAAATGGAAGCTCTAAAAAATTTTCTTAGCAGTCACAGCATAGACAGTCTCCTGAGGTGTTTCTTCAGTGCAACAGTATTCACTTCCTGTACGTAATCTACAGGCTTTGCACAGGATGTAGTCTTTTTTTTTTTTTTTGACCTAAAAGTTTTTTATTTTAAACATTTTTTTTAATCTAGCAAAAAAATATGCTTATAAAAAAGCCGATCAGCCTGTAATCTCTTTAACATCTGTATGGGTAACATAATGTCAAACTGTACATTTCACTTGAAGTGCCAAAAAAAAAAGGACATAAAGTACTGTGAAATGGACAACCATGAAGACATTTCATAGGTCGTCTAGGAACAACTGATGATTGATCCACAAAGGGAGTAAAAAGTTAAGGAAAGATTAAGAATGGATATTTTAAGGACATTTAAGAAAGAGCTCTTCTCTGGCTATGATTCTCAACACTTCTGCCTCGGTTCAGGTGGGCATGTTCGCGTGGCATGTACCTCATAATCCCAAAATGGTTGAGAGGCATCCACTTGAAGAGATTCATCCAAATCCCGTTCATTGGTTAACACGGACAACTGGTGAGCCTCACAGGAAAGCTAAAGAGCATTTGAGAAGTAACTGCATCCATTTCCAGGATGGCAGAGACACATTTGAACCCCCAGGATGAAATATAGGCATCTGAGTAAGAATGCTAGTCTGGGGCCAGTGTGATAGTAAGCTTGCCCAAAAAAGCAGTTGCCATGGGAAGAGGCAGTTGGCTTTCCAGTTAACACAAAGTCAGCGTTTCCTGAGGTAGATGTCACATCTCCTTCACCAGAATCCTGTTGTTGATTCTAAAGAAGTCGCAGATGTTGAGGAATGCTATCTTTGCTGATGGAGAGTGTTCTCTTACACCATCCATCAGAAAGATATTATGTCAAGAAGGCATCAAACCAGATGGTAAAGACAAGTTTTGAGATGGCAGTTTGACTAACTCCAGCCCTAAATTTTGGCTGATAACATCTTTTTGCCTTATAGAAGTAAGCAGAACTGCTAGCATAACCAATTAATTTGCCTAAGTAAGTGCTACTAACAAAATACCTATTTAAATGAAATCAAGTCAAATATTACTTGTTTGAAAAAATATAGTCAACTGAAAACCATGAAAAATGACTTCTTAAAATCCTTTTATAAGAAAAAAAACAAAATGTTTGGAAATTTATTTCAAGCAACAAAAGATACCCTTAGAATGCTTCACAGAATATTTTTAAGTGTTGCTTACTTTTAGAAAACAAGTTGCACTGTTATTCAAATAATTAGTTGAAATAATGTTTTCCTCAAAATCTTTCCTAGCAAGATTGCCATTTAAAAAAAATTACTTGTCATAAAGTTTATTTATTCCACTTGAGTTAAGCAAATATACCTTGCTCTTACATTTCATGATTTCCAGTGTGTCCAAAATAATGATTTTTTGTCATTTTTCTCTTCAGAGGTTGCACACTATTATTTGACCAGGCATCTGACACTCAGGGATATGATTCCCTATCTCAAATAGTATTCAGTGCTCTTCAGTGCATCCATGTAGCTGACACATAGCAGACATTAGTTATACAGAAAAAGTTCAGAGAAGTGAAGCCAAGGATGGGGGATATGTGGGCAAGAGGATGCTCATTGGACACCTCAGTCAGTTAAGTGTCTGTCTTCCACCTAGGTCATGATCCTAGTGGGGTCCTGTGATTACATTATGCATCCACCTCTCTGCTCAGCAGGGAATCTCCTTCTCCTGCTCCTCCTCCCTACTTGTGCTCTCTCTCTCCCTCAAATAAATAAAACCTTAAAAAAAAAAAGAGGATCTCATTAATTCAACAAAGGAAATTAGGATATCAAACACTTACTAACTTTTCTGTATATGATGTTTTAGATAGACAATACTTAAAGGCATTGTCTTCCATTCAAAGGCCTCCTCAATTTATAACTTTCCTTTACTGTGTCACATGAGGAAAGAGAAGTTTCTCCTTTTTAACAATGTCTGTTGAAAGCATTTCACAGACCGTGAAATGTAAATAAGTCAAGAACTTTACCATTAAAAAAAAATCACATTGACCTAAGCTTTAGGAAGCTAGGAATAGCAATAGTATAGAATTATAGAATTACAGTTTCTGGAGATGAACACAATCTCTTAAATTTAAACAGCTATAAGTAGAGATGGAATAAACTTGGATTTTATATAAAAGCCCTGCCAGAAATAACCATTTCAATAAAAGTAGAGTGGAATAATGTTCAAAATGGGGCAAACGAAAGGAAGTCCATGGTACTAAACCACACACACACACACACATACACACACACACACACACACAAAGATTTCATTAGTTGAATCTGTCAATTCTTTTTCATTTTTTTTTTATGATTAGAGAATATAGAGTATTTATCTTCATGATCAGGAAATAATCAAAACAAAAACCAATGTAATAAATATTTAGATATAAATTTTTCAAAATAACTAGTCAGACTAATTTATTTCAAATGATTTAAGTAAGTAAACACTTTTGAGGTCAGTTTTAGATAATTTGATCTAAACCTCCTCTTCCATAATTTACATTAGTAGAGAATTAGTTTTTCTGATATATTCATTACTTGTTCTCTGTCATCAGATGACCCTGGCTCCAACCTTGCTGAAGCCGTTTAAGTTAGTGTCTTCAAATTCCTTATGTCCACCTTGTGCATTATCAGAATTATTCCCTCCTGTATGTTTTAACCTTCTGTGCTGTTGCTTTATCACAGTTCTTCTGCTTCTCCAAGTCTTCATTCCAAAGAGCATGTCCTCTCTACCTTGTCTTTTCCATAACTACCTTTGACTCCTTCCTTTTTGCACACTGAGCCTTTAAAGCCACAGACAAATTCTTTTCCTATGTTCTTTACCATGTCTTCTTGACATGTACACTCTTCTCTCTGGCATTATGTAACAACATTTATTTTCCTGGTTCCACCTTTCCAATCTACTTTAAGGTGTGTGTTTTTTTCCTTCTTCTTCTTCTTCTTCCTTTTCTTTTTTTTTTTTCTTCTTCTTCCTCCTCCTTTCCCTCCCCCTCCCCCTTCTTTTTCTTTTCCTTCTTCTTCTTCCTCTTCTAATAAGATTTTATTTACTTATTTAGAGAGAAAGCATATGAGCAAGGGGATGGGCTGGGGAAAAAGTGGAGAGAGAATATCAAGTAGACTCCTTGCTAAGTTAGAGCCCTACGTGGGCTATATCTCACAACCCTGAGATCATGACCTGAGTCCAAACCAAGATCAGACCCTTAACTGACTGACACACTCAGGTGCCCCTTTTCTTTTTTCCTGCTTTCTAACGTTTGATTTCTCTGTTCTACCATCACCTCTTCCCCCCACCCAACCTCACCTTTAGTGAAACTATTAACTTAAAATTTGATAATAATATGCTAATGGCATTGTTTTTCTCATCTAAGTCCCCCTTAGAAGGCAAGAAAACATATCTAATAATTTATTTAACACTGCCATCTACCTGTAATTCCAGCCCCTTAAACTTGAATTGGCTCAGAGTGAATTCATCTACTCCAAGAAAATTTTATTTCCAACTTGTGTTTACATAAATGATATTATCTTTACTTTTCTCCCTAACTATCACCTAGAACTAAAATTGTGGATTCCATCCATTTCACTGCAACACAATTTTTAAAGTTTTCTAAGAATTTTTTTTTGTAAATTCTTTCATGCTATATTCTGTGAGAGAAACAAAAAATGTGCTACAATATTCTGTCTCCATGCAGCTTAGATTCTAATAGGAAGACAAGCCAAAAGAGGAATGCAAATGTTAGTGATATGAAGAAGAAGGTATAGAACCACAGAGTGAAGGTGGCAGGAAAATAACATTCTAACAGACTGGAAACCCTGTTTCTAAATGTTTCTATCATTTACTTTTCCCTTATCTATTCCTGAATATTACTTGATTTCAGGACCTTATTACCTCTCACTCAAACTCATATTATGAATTCTTAAATTGATCTAGTTTCCTCCAATTTCAATTACCTTCCTAAAATATATTTTCTGATCACCCACTCTAACCCAGTTAAAACCATGCATTTCTACAAAACTTCATATGATGTAATCACACTCCATAAAGTGTTACCTTTAGGGAAATTTCCATATTCAAACTGGCATACAAGCTTCACTAGAAACAACTATCTTAAACGCTGAATTTAAGTTTTGCTCACATTTTACCATGCATAGCACCCAAGGTAGTATTTTATATATAAAAGTCACTCAACAAATATTCACTGATTTCCACAGAATTCAAATACGCTAAAATTTTTAAATTATTGGCAACTCCTATAAATTTTACCCCAAAATTAATACTAAGTATTTTTAATTAAAATGACACAGAAAACATATATTCATTATTTTTTATCAAAAAAGGTACTAAGAGAAAATTACAAACAAATTTATGCCAATAATTTAAATTTCAATAAAATAGACAATTTCCTTGAAAAGACAAATTAACAAAGTGGGCTCAAAGAAAACCAAAATTGGTGGCATCACAATTCCAGACTTCAAGCTCTATGACAAAGCTGTTAACATCAAGACAGTAAGGTACTGGCACAAAAACAGACACATAGATCAATGGAACAGAATAGAGAGCCCAGAAATAGACCCTCAACTCTATGGTCAACTAATCTTCGACAAAGCAGGAAAGAATGTCCAATGGATAAAAGACAGCCTCTTCAACAAATGTTGTTGGCAAAATTGGACAGCCACATGCAGAAAAATGAAACTGGACCATTTCCTTATACCACACACGAAAATAGACTCAAAATGGATGAAGGACCTCAATGTGAGAAAGGAATCCATCAAAATCCTTGAGGAGAACACAGGCAGCAACCTCTTCGACCTCAGCCACAGCAACTTCTTTTAGGAACATCGCCAAAGGCAAGGGAAGCAAAGGCAAAAATGAACTATTGGGACTTCATCAAGATCAAAAGCTTTTGCACAGCAAAGGAAACAGACAACAAAACCAAAAGACAACTGACAGAATGGGAGAAGATATTTGCAAACAACATACCAGATAAAGGGCTAGTATCCAAAATCTATGAAGAGCTTATCAAACTCAACACCCAAAGAACAAATAATCCAATCAAGAAATGGGCAGAGGACATGAACAGACATTTCTGCAAAGAAGACATCCAGATGGCCAACAGACACATGAAAAAGTGCTCCACATCACTCAGCATTAGGAAAATACAAATCAAAACCACAATGAGATACCACCTCACACCAGCCAGAATGGCTAAAATTAACAAGTCAGGAAATGACAGATGCTGGCGAGGATGCGGAGAAAAGGGAACCCTCCTTCACTGTTGGTGGGAATGCAAGCTGGTGTAACCACTCAAAAACAGCATGGAGGTTCCTCAAAAAGTTGAAAATAGAGCTACCTTACAACCCAGCAATTGCACTACTGGGTATTTACCCTAAAGATACAAACGTAGTGATCCGAAGGGGCATGTGCACCTGAATGTTTACAGCAGCAATGTCCACAATAGCCAAACTATGGAAAGAAACTAGATGTCCATCAACAGATGAATGGATAAAAGAAGATGTGGTATATATATACAATGGAATACTATGTAGCCATCAAAAGAAATGAAATCTTGCCATTTGCGATGGCGCAGATGGAACTAGAGGGTATTATGCTTAGAGAAATAAGTCAATTGGAGAAAGACAACTATCATATGATCTCCCTTATATGAGGAAGTAGAGATGCAACATGGGGGGCTTGGGGGGTAGAAGAAGAATAAATGAAACAAGATGGGATCGGGAGGGAGACAAACCATAAGAGACTCTTAATCTCACAAAACAAACTGGGGGTTGCTGGGAGGAGGGGGATAGGGAGAGGGTGGTGGGGTTATGGACATTGGGGAAGGTATGTGCTATGGTGAGTGATGGGAAGTGTGTAAACCTGGCTATTCACAGACCTATACCCCTGGGGCTAAGAATACATTATATGTTCATAAAAAATAAAAATAAATTTTAAAAACAAAAGAAAACAAAAAAAACCACAAAGTGGGCTCAAGAAGAAATACAAGACCTGAATATCCTATGTAAATTTAATAAATTTAATTCCTAATTCAATGCCTGTGAAATGTAACTCCAGGCCCAGATAGGTTATCAGTAAATTTTATCAAATATTTAAAGAAGAAATAACACCAAGCCCTACTTTGAGAAGTCTCTTACAGATTGGTAGTTGCCACAGTTGTGGTGCCAGAGATGGAGGTAGGAAAAAGGGGTAAAGATGGTCAAAAGGTACAAATTTTTAGTTATAAGATGAATAAGTTCTTACTCCTAAAACAAATATTACACTGTGTGTTAACTAACTGGAATTTAAATAAAAACTTGAAACAACAGCAAAAAAAAGGGAAAAAATATATTGCATAAACATGAAGATACTTCTAATTATGACATTAACATCAAATGATAATATATAATTCTTTACAATTATAATTTGTATATACATAACTCATTTGTTCTTCTTAAACATTGTTTTACCAAACATACTATGGAAAAGTATGATAAGACTTAGAGATGTTAGGGGAATTAATAAGGAGCATTAGTCTACAAAAATGATAGTGTGTCAAGGAGCCTTATTATTGAGTATAAATCAAACATTCTTTCTATCAAAATCTCCCAACTGATTGCCCCAGAAAAAAATAAAAACTAGATTCCTCTATTTACATGGAATATTCAATACCAAAAAACATTAATTTTGTAAATTTTGTGTTTTTCCTTATGACATAATTCTATTTTTTATAATAATGTTATGCAAAATCTTCTAGTAGCAACTCTGATATTATGAATTGGATCTTGTCCTGTCAAAATTTTTTTTAACACTAACCCTGAATACCTCAAAATTTGAATGTGTTTGGCAATAGGTGCCTTTACACAGTGGATTAAATTAAAATGAGACCACCAAAGTGGGCCCTAATTTAATCTAACTAGTATTCTTATAAAAAGAGGGAATCTGGACACAGAAGGAGAAACCAGGGGTCACAGGCACAGAAGGGAAAACCATGTGAACACAACAAGAAGACAGCTAAGGAGAAAATTTCAGGAGAAATCAGCCTTATTAGCACCTTGACCTTGGACTTGAATCTCCAGAACTGTGAGAAAATAAACTTCCATTTTTTAAGCTACTCAGTTTGTGGCATTTTATTGTGATAGCCCTAGCAAACTAATACATTTGGGTAAGATACAACGCATGTGTCACTTATTGTATCTGAAGCCTTGGTTAAAATCAATTTATTGGACAAAATACTATGTTTTAGCATTCTAAGCCATGATCCAATAGAAAACCTAATGCACCAGGGAAGTCTAATACAAAAATAATAAATATGGGGCACCTGGGTGTCTCAGTGGGTTAAGGCTTCTGCCTTCTGCTGGGTCATGATTCCAGAGTCCTGGGATCGAGCCCCGCATCAGGCTCTCTGCTCAGCAGGGAGCCTGCTTCCTCCTCTCTCTCTGCCTGCCTCTCTGCCTACTTGTGTCTGTTAAATAAATAAAAATAAAATATTTAAAAATAATAATAATAAATATTATTTACATGAAAAAATTAGATCAGTGAAGACATTTATTCCTTTGAGTTATGCAAAAAAAGTAATTGTTGATGTGAAAAAAAGCAAAGGAAGATTGATCAAGTATAATGCAAATATAAAAGAGATAATAACACCTGATAGTTAAAGTAATGACTAAAATAAATGTGTACCCACAACTTAAAGAAAGCTTATATGATTAGAACTCATCTAGAACAAGCTGGTTGAAATAAAAGTAGTAGGGGCAGGAAATAAGAGAAACAAAAACAAAATTTTAATACCTTGCCATTGGATAATATAGTAAGTTAGACTGATAGAGCTTTTAGAATGCAAAGTATTATAAAAATTTAAAAGTTGGCCTCTCACTGTGTAGATTTCTGAAAATCAAATCAAATTAATTGAATGGAAAAGGTATTACTGTTTATCGGTCTTCATAAAAGCAACCTTAGATATAAGAAGCCAAAGGATTAAAATGTTAAACCATTGACAGAAAAAAATATATAACCTAAAAATTTTTGTCCAGCAAATTAGTAGATAAATACCATGACAAAACAAAAGTCTTTGATATATAAGGCACTCTTAATGAACTTGAGCAATGTACTATATAAAAGAAATTGATGGAATATGAACAATAAGGATCAGTACATTATGAAAGAGATTAATACTGTCAAAATGAACAGAAATTAAGAAACAGTGTTTTATAGTATATCCATTAAAGTAGAGAATTAAATTTTAATAATATCAGTAAGATATATGTTTTTAATGGTATGGCATTTAAGAACCAGAGAGTTCTAATATGATGTTAAGCAATGAATAAAACACATAACGATGAATATATAGACATGCATTCATAAATATAAGAGGCATATATATCAAAGCAATTAAAAAATCTCTTTACACTTTCCATATAAGGATAAAAAAAGAAGGAAAAAGATAACAGTGATAAATGAATATAAAATGAAAAAGCAATGGTAATCATAACTTAACAGTAATTAAAGTAAATCTAAATAGGGTAAAGTTATGATCAAGGTGCTAACTTCAGATTGGATAAGAAAATAAATTGTAGGTATCTATTGCCTGTAAGGAAAGATTAAAAATAAGAGGCTAGCAATTCAAATATAAAACAATCATGAAGGAGCCTATGTCAGCTATTTTAAAATTTAAAATGGAATTTATGTATGAAAATCATAAAAGAGGAACTTGGAAGCTATGTAGTAAAGAGAAAGTAGATCAAAAGAATATAATGAGTATAATCCTACACATGTATCTAAGAATATAGCCTCCATATTAAAGGAAAATTGGTAGAACTATCAATCTGCCTATAGAACTTTTACTATATTACATATAATAACTATTAAATGCTATCATAGCATATAAGTAAAGTGTAAGTTGAAAATCTCCAAAAGCAATACCTGATAAATACAATTAAGTTAGAAATCAAATTAACAGAGAGATTAAAATCATCAAATATTTAAGAAGGAACAAATCCATATAGACCATGAGTGAAAGAAAAAATCAATGAATGAAAAAATTGAAAAGTATATTAGTCGAATGAAAATGAAAATAAAATGTATTAAAATGTATTGGTTGGAGATAAAGTAAAACTACATACACATATTTTAGAAAAGAAAAAAGAATCGAATTAATTACCGCAATTTCCACTTTAAGAACGAGAGAAAGAAGAGCCAATGAAACCAACAGTAAGCAAAGTCAGAAAATAATATAAATAAGAGTGGAAATCAGTGAACTAGAAAAGGGAAAAATAACAGAGAAAGTCAATGAAATCAAATTAGTCTCTTCCAAAGGTCACTAAAATGTGTAAACTTCAAACCAGCTGATTAGAATAAAAGAGAGAACAGACAAATCATCAAGAATGAGAGAACTGGCATTGCCATAGTTTTTATTGATGTAAACAAATAATAATAAAACAATACTGTGAACAAATTTTTACCAATAATTTCAACAACATAAATGAAATGGATAAATTTCATGAAAGACACAAATTACCAAAGCTCACTAAAAATAAAATAGATAACCTGAATAAATCATATCTATGAAAATAATAGAATCTGTCATTACAAAACTCCAAAAAATTTATTTCCATAAAAAGAAAACTCTATGCCTACAGAATTCTATTAGAGAATTCTGCCAAATTTTTAAGAAAGAATACAAATTATAAACAAACTCTTCAGAAAAGAGATGATGCTATACTCCTAACTTATTCTATGAGGTCATCATTACTCTGATACTAAAACGAGAGAAAATATAAGATGAACACAGTAAAACAATATCTGTCATGAACATATATGCAAAAGTTCTTCTGAAATTTTAGCAAATAGAATCCAATAATATATAAAAAGGATGAAGTAGAGTTTATCCCAAGGATAAAAGTAAAAAACAATATCATTTACCATATATACATATGATAATCTTGACAGATGCAAAAAAATCTTTTGGAAAAATTTGACGTCCACTCCTATTTTAAAGAGAAAATTTCAATAAATTAGGAAAAAGGTAAATTCCTCACCCCAATAAAAGGTTTCTATAAAACCCAAAGCTAATGTCATATTTGATGAAAAACAAAATGTTTTCCCCTTAGTAGGGGGCAAGAAAAAGACACCTTTTCTCACTACTCTTAGTCAACACTTTAGTGAAGATTCCAGCCAATAGAGTAAAGCACAAAACAAAACAAAACAATGCTATTTATCTGGGTTAGAATACGAAAGTAAAACTCTATTCACAGACCATATGGCTATCTACGTAGAAAACTCTATGGACTCTACAAAAAATATACTAGAACAAATAAGTGAGTTTAGTAAATATCTTAGAATACAGAGATGCTATAAAATAATTTTGTTTCTTCGTGCTAACAATGGAAAATAAAATTTTAAAAAATACTATTTACAACAGTATTAAAATTATGAAATAGTGATAATTTTAACAAAATTTATAAAAGATCCAGACACTGAAACTAAAAAGTATTCCTGACAATAATTAAATTAAACATTAGTAGAAAAATATACTGTATTTATCAAAAGTCCCAATATTTTAAAATCAATTCCTTCCACTCCCTACCAAATGATCTGTAGATTTAGTGCAAGCCCAAAAAATTATCAGTAAACATTTTTGTAGAATTTGCCATGCTGATCCTAAAATTCATATATAAATGTAAGTACCTGAGATAATCAAAATAGTTTCAAAGAAGAACAAAGTTAGAGGGCTTACACTACCTGATTTTAAGATTTATTATAAACTTATGGTGATCAAGAGAGTGTAGCATTGGCATAGATAAATAGAACAGACTGGAGAGTACAGAAAAAAATCTCACATGTATGGTCAACTGATTTTTAAACTAGGTGCAAAGGAAGTGAACCTGCTTCCCTTCCTCTCTCTCTGCCTGCCTCTCTGCCTACTTGTGATCTCTGTCTGTCAAATAAATAATAAATTTAAAAATCTTTTTAAAAATAGTATGAAAAAGAGCACAATTGACTATGCTTAGTATTTTTTTAATGGAGCAAACAAAAATATGGAGAAACAAAAATATATCTAAAAATAATGTTTTTAACAGAGTTAAATCCAGGGCTTAATAATTAAAGTTATTTGAAAAAATGAGAAATTCTACCATTGGCAACACTCATCAAAATGGGCCAATGGTGGAGGAAACCCAGTGTCTAAGTAATGATTCAATGCAACAAATCCATGACCATGCCTAGATGAAGATGTGTAAGGGGCCCAGATCTGTGGGGGAGCATCTCCAAGCAACCAAAAGAATACAAAGACCAACTGAAGAATTCTAGTCCTCTGTGTCTTCTTTCTGAAGCAAGGGCATTCTCTAGAGGGCATAAGCAGATGCAAACTATGATGCCTAATCTTCAGCAATAATAACCTCTTTCTTGTCACTGGTGAGGCTCCATTTTATATTGGCAACTACAAAAAACAGTGCTGTCAGGTTAACCCTCAAAGCACATGAAAATAGCTTTGTGCTCATCCTGCACATGAAGACTGTCCACTGAAAGATTTTAGTGGAAACAGGAACACTTTTTGCCATTTTTTGGCTGCATACAAAAATAACTAGTGAATAACTGGACCATAATTATCAAATATAGTAAGAAAGAAAGAAACCTGATTGTAGCAGATGTAAAAAATTGCTTTTCACCATTTGAAATATTTAGCCTTACCCACGCTGTTGTCAAGCATTTTCCCTTAAACTATAATGACCTCTCTTTATACAAAATCTAATGTAATAAAAAGGAGGGAATGAGAACAATTTTTAAAATAATTTTACCAAACTTCTCACTGCCTCTATTATACTAGATTTTGAACTTCAACACAGTGGGAAATTTCCAGTACTTTTAAGGACACAACTAATCAAGTAGTATTATAGTATTATATATGGTAGAATCTCCAGTAATAGTTGAGGGAATCAATGTTAAAAAAATGTATTCAAGTAGCTCAAGATTTTCACTCCAGTCACATTCAGTAATACTACATGGACCCTATAGTTCACATCTCCTTGAAATAACTCCAGTTTAAACATGCTACAAAATTATCTAAATAGATGTATAAATTTTAAGCCAAAATTGTTACTGGAGATGATATAATAGTTATATTCATGTTTTGTTTTAAACCCAACTTATTTAAATGATTTTGTGAATAGACATGTTCATAGATTTTTCATTCTTGTCCTGTGTTTTTCATAATAAGATGTTCTTATTATTATAATATTATTATTAAATATTATTATTAATTATTATTATTATCATTATAAGATATTTCTTATTAATAAACAATTTTCTCTAGGTTCTTTGGAAGGGTTACATTCCCTTCTCACACACACACGAACACACACACACATGCATGTATATACACTCCTATTAAATCTGACATACGTATCACCTGCATATTGTGGGCTTAATAAATTAGAACATATCTCAAACTTTGTCAAATCTTTTCATTTTGGAAATAGATTTTTTTTTTAAGATTTTATTTATTTATTTGACAGACAGAGATTACAAGTAGGCAGAGAGAGAGGGGAAAGCAGGCTCCCGCCGAGCAGAGAGCCCAATGCGGGACTCTATCCCAGGATCCTCGGATCACAACCCGAGCCGAAGGCAGAAGCCCCAACCCACTGAATCACCCAGATGCCCTGGAAATAGATTTTTAAAACAACGTATTTTGAAAAGATATTGAGGAGCATTAAAGTAGGCTGCTATTTGCTATGGAATAGTAACAACAATTATAACCTTCTAAACAAAATTGATTTTTGGAACTGAACAAAAGAGGCAAAATCGTTAATTTCAAGAGTTCATTTCTGAAGAGAAATACATTAACTACAAAAGAAAATAAGCAACTTTCAATATACACTCAGTTTTCACACCAGCAGTTTTAAGGTTATTAGAAAAAAAAAGCTGGAAAAATGTTAGTTGTTTTGTTAGCCAGTTATCAATTTATATAGGGAACACAAATTAAGGCCCATTATAACTTGTGTTCCTCTAATCAGACTGACATACTGATTAATCAGAAGTAGTCTCTTTCATTTCACTATACCTGCCTCAGCTTTTAGAAAGCAAGTGTCAGATTCCTCATCCCATCTGATGGTTGGCATGTTAAACTGGACTACTTTGGATCTAGTATGGGTCCACATTCACAGATTATAGTATCTTAAAATTGTTTAGACAATATTTACAGATACTCATAATCTTATTTCCACATAATTTTTCCAAATAATAAATAAAATAATAAGGATCTATATCACAATAGTTATGTGTTTATATGCTAAGTTTTCTATCCTATGAGTCCTTTAAAGAAGATGATTACATCATTAATGGTCATAAACATGATCTGATCAACACTGACATCAAAGTATCTTATCTTTGGCACAATCTATTTCCTATTTTTTTCCTTACTTCTCACTGTGAGCTGTAGTTAAGGTGACCATATCATTTATTGATGCTATTGAGAGGGGAAAAAAAAAAGACAATGATTAGTTCAGGATACCAAGTACTAAGTGAGACTTTCCTGGGAAAATTATGGCATATTTACATCCTATCTCTAATAGAAAAAAATGAAGGATTCATGGTCAGGGGTGCTGAATGGCATTACTAGTTTATCATTCACTAGGGAAGAAGTCTTGGACAAGTCGCTTTGTCATAAAGTTTTCCCTCTGTAAATTGGAATATTTATTCAGCTGTATCTAATTTTCAAGAGTACAGTGAATATTTAATACATATTGAGCTCTTTCCATGTTCCAAACAAACCAAAAATGCATTAAAAATATTAGTTCATTTTTACTGCAATTTTGTGTGATTTTGAAATAAGAGAATGATGCATATTTCATAATCACTATTTTAAAATCTAGATAGGCATAAGTAGAATAAAACATCTTTTTATCTTTATGAACTGTTTTATCTAATAAGCTATGTAAAATATTATACACTAATAATGCAAAAGCAAATAATTGAGGCTAGAAATGTAATTAAATTTAAAAAAACTGGATATTGAACCTGAGATCACTGAGAAGTTGGGAAGGACTATGGGCGGAAAGTCCAATAGAAGACTACAATAATCCAGGATGCTTAATTGAACTAATTATTCAGTATGGTGAAATGTACAGATTGTGGGGTGCCTGGGTGGCTCAGTGGGTTAAAGCCTCTGCCTTCAGCTCAGGTCATGATCTCAGGGTCCTGGGATTGATACCCGCATCGGGCTCTCTGCTCAGCAGGGAGCCTGCTTCCTCCTCTCTCTCTGCCTGCCTCTCTGCCTACTTGTGATCTCTGTCTGTCAAATAAATAAATAAAATCTTTAAAGAAAAAAAAAAAAGAAATGTACAGATTGCAACATTAGCTTGGTAAAAATAAGACAATAAATACCTATGTAGTAGTTCCTAATATGATCCAAGCACATGAACAATAGATTCAATTACAGTTCAAGAAATACTAAAAACAAACAAAACAAAACAAACAAAAAGAAATACTGCCTATGTATAGATAAATAAAAGTGTTCCCATTGCTAGAAGAAAAGGACCAGGATTTGTGAAGGTGTTTTAGCACAGAACTATGGTATTAACCTTTAAGTACAGTTTGCATAATCAAATCTGCACATTTTATTCTAGTTACCCAAAATGTCCAAATTTATGGCTACTTAAGATTGTAAAGCATGGATTATATATTTTATGATTTTGGAGTCCTCTAGTCCTTGAAATATACCTTACCAGGTAAGCATTCAATAAACAACTGAATTAAATAATTGCAAATATATTTGAAAAGAAATCCTGAGAAAAATAGAGCTTGTTGAATGCTCAGAGGAGAATTAACAAATAAAGATTTGTATTATACACAATAGGATTTCGTGTTCCTGTTTCTGTTTTCCTCCTGGTCCTCCTAGTCCTCTTTCTCCTCCTTGTCTTTAAATGTAGAGTATAAATAGTTTGATCAATTGAATGGGGTTACAGGATGAACTTCATTGACTCTCTCACTTACCAAAAAGGGATTTAGCAAGCTCAAGGATACAATTTACAGAAATATTTTAAAATACTTACAAATATGAAAAGTACTTATATTTGATTATGGAAACTATCTCATAAGTACATTTTAAAAATTATATGTGCACACATATGTACATATTGCTCTTCTGTGATATAAAGCAGTATCTAAATTATGTATGCTGAATAAAACCTGCACACATTTTAAATTCTTTTTTAAAAGAAGCTACTTTAATCATCCAAAGTAGTAACATTCCCTCAATAAAAGCAACTTTTATTATTTCCTTTAATCTTTAGAATATTCCATCTCTTTTCCTGTTGATTAAAAAAAAAAGTTTAGTTTGTCTGAATAATTCAAACTTGAGTGCTTTTCTTAAAAAGCTCTGCTGAGAAGTCATTAAAACTTGCCCACTGTGCTTCTGCAAACTGAATCTGATTTTGTGACCTTTATGTCTCATTTTTAAAATTTCAATCTGTCTGAAATCACTAGCTTAGTTTTTCTTTTTGCCTTTACCAAAATCCTCTCTATTGACCTAAGCTGCTTTGACCCTCACCCACGTACAGTATGATTAATACCAAAGTGGAGCTGCATTAAGCATTTGCTTTGACGGGCTCATTATCTTTCCTCTTTGTTATTTTTCATTGAGTCCTTTTTGATATGTATGAATTCATTAGAAACTGACAAGAGGCTTATGGTGATCTTATGCCCCCCTAAATAGGCTTTTATCTACACCATTTCAAATGCTACAGCAACATTAGTATGTATCACCCCTTTTACTTTGAGAACATAGAGCAATCTATTCAAAAAAATCAAATAATAGGGAAGAGACTAATCTGAGGTCATGTAACTGTGTCTTTCCTTGGGAACAACATCCTGAATCTCTGTGTAAAAGCTGTTTACAGCTGATTTCTGCCACCGAATAATCTTTATTTTTATCTCAATTAACATAAATATTACCACTATTAACTTTAAGGACACCTGCACAAAAAATTAAAAAAATTTCCAATTATTGCAATTATTGCAAATAGTATAGATATATTATACAGTAACCCAGCTTTAATTGATTTAACTGGAAACAGAAATTTTGCCATTTCTACAAATTCAAAAGCAGCATAATTTGTATTGATAAATGTAAAATTAAATATGTAAATATGGCACACATTATATTAAACATATTTATGCTAAATATATTTATACTATATTTATACTAAAAGTAAATCTGTTAATGTAAATTTTTATATATAAATATGTATATATAAATTTTGTATATATAAACATATTTATATTTACACTAAATCCATTACATTTATGCTACAAATCAAATTCTTGGCTCTGGCACTTTATATCTATATGAACTTCAACAAGACTTTTGATTCCAGAAATTTTAATACCCTTACTTTTATATGTGGATAATAAGAATATCCAGATCATAGTTTGGTTGTGAGGATTTTATAACAAAAATGCATAGAAAAGTGCCTAACATGGTGCCTGGTATACAGTGAACACTCACTGTTGAAATGTGAACACTCACTCACATCAGGGTGGCAGAAATAAATCATTCTTCCAAATAAAAGAAAATGTATATATTGGTGACCCCATATGATTAAAATATAGCCATTGCCTAGTTTACTACACACTTTAAAATGAAATTAATAGGTTCCTATTAGATCTATATAAAACAAATACAGAGAAGAACAAATACCTATATATTTAGAAGAATGTTCTTTGAAAATGGTTTATTTCTTTGAATCAGTCTCAGATTTCATCTAATGACTCAGGAGCATTCATGAAGCAAACTTTAAGACTGTATTAAATATTTTGTCTGCTGTAATCATATTTAGTAAATGTCTATTTTTACAATCTAATATTATTAAAATGCCCTTAAATAGTAAAATACTTTTTCTTTAAATTTCATGGTTTCCACTAAACAAATAATGAAATTAATATTTATTGTGGGGGCACCTGGGTGGCTCACTGGATTAAACTTCTGCCTTCAGCTCAGGTCATGATCCCTGAGTCCTGGAATGGCGCTCTGCCATGGCTTGCTGCTCAGCGGAGAGTCTGCTTCTCCCTCTCCACATCCCCCACCCCCCACTCATGTGTTTGCATGCTCTTTCTCTCAAATAATAAGAATCTTTAAGAAAAACAACAATGATAACAATGAAAATCATTTACCATGTATCAGTGAGGAGTGTAGACTTCTGTTATATGTTTTATAACTGCCAGGTACATTTTATCCTGTAAGGTAGCCCTGTGGTATACTGAGGAAGCTAAGGTTTAGGTGAAGCAATTTTTTAAGGCAGCACAAGTGATAAATAAAGACTTGCAAGTTCTTATAAAAAGTACTTCCTTAAGGTAATTTTTTTTTTAATTTGGACAAAACCATTGCTAGTCCCAAACTTTATACCTATGAATTTTCCACCTCACAATTCATTTGCTTTTCTCTCCCAAATGAAGTAACTGGAAGATGTGATATTTAAAAAAAAAAAAAAATCCTAAGTGATATGATGAGTTAAAAATCTAATGTTCTATCCAAGCATGCATGTCTCTATCCATAATGTAGATAACATACTCTAAGACTCTAACTTAATTAATAAATGTCTTTGATAAAGCACGAATCTGAAAACATCAAAACCACTGTGAAGTATTCATGTAGAAAAAGCTTTGAGGTGTGCAATGGAAATGGAATGTTTGCAAGGACATCCAAAAATAATTAACAAGCTCCTTAAGGTTCTTTTATAAAAACTACATAAATTCGATATACTTTGACTCTGACATTGGGGCTAAAAAATAAATGTACGGTATTTATGCAGTTCAGTATCAGATTTTATTGACATTTAACACTCAGATTATGAATTTAGAGATGTAAATTAAATTTCTCTTTAGATCTCAGCAATGTATTACCAAAGGGTTTTTTTTTTTTAAGATTTTATTTATTTCTTCATGAGAGACAGAGAGAGAGAGGCAGAGGGAGAAGCAGACCCTCTGCTGAGCAGAGAGCCCAGGGCAGATGCGGGACTTATTCCCAAGATGCCGGGATCACGACCTGAGCCAAAGGCAGATTCTTAACTGATTGAGCCACCCAGACACCCATTAACATAGGTTTGAATTAAGTTTAAGGTCAATTATTTTCAAGCTAGTTGGTTCGCTCTATAACATGCATGAGCCATATATTCTAGGTACTTTTTTTTTAAAGATTTATTTATTTGAGAGACAGAGAGAGAGAGAAAATGAGAGAGAGAGCATGAGAGGAGAAAGGTCAACAGGAGAAGCAGACTCCCCGCCGAGCAAGGAGCCCCATGAGGGACTTGATCCCAGGACTCCAGGATAATGACCTGAGCCGAAGGCAGTCACCCCAACCAATTCAGCCACCCAAGCACCCCTATTCTAGGTACTTTTAAGAATTAACTCATTCTAACTCCGTGAGGTGGGGTCTTTTATTATCCCCATTTTGAAGATAAGTTACAAAGCACTAAGTAGCTTGTTCAAGGTTAAACAGCTAATAATGTGGTAGAAATGGGTTTCAAATTTAGGCAGTGAAACCCCAGAACCTCTTTTCTTTGTTATTATATTGTTTTGCAATCTCTTTTGCAATCTGTGATTTCAGTCTGCAATCCTTCATAGAATGGATTAGAGTTCAAAATAACCCGAAGCAGACTGTCTAATGCAAACTATTATAATATCGTATATATAGTACTGGTGAAATACCATATACAACAGCTTCAGATATTAGAATACTCATAGAAGAAATAATCTCAGAATCCAGTTTTTAGTCACACAGGTAACCTCCCCCCTAAATTATAATAGTGTGAAGCAATGTACAAGATCATTATGATTAAGTTTTCACTAATCATTCACAAACACGCACATACACATACACACAGAGTCCTAACACTGGCATAAACCCTGAGCTTATCAGTTCCCACAGCACTGAGCTATTTGAAGCAGCAGATGAAGGAGAGAAGGCAATTTTAAGATCTGATAAAACAAACAGTAAAGTGAAGATGTTCTTTAAATAGTTTCCAAGGTAACTGGTTATGGACTTGGAAACTATAAATAGAGGTACGGAGGATTTTAAGCCCAAGGAAAAAAGGGAAATTAATACTATCATTTCATAAAAATGAATCCAAATCGAATGAGAGATGAAGCCTGCAGAAAACAGGAAAAAAGAAGTTACAGAAAATGTATTTATGTTGATTATATATGGACCACATTATATATACTTCACAACCTACACATTAAAATTTAGAAAAATGAAGATATTAAAATATAAATCTAAGTATCATCTGATCAGTATAAATATATTCATGTAACTAAATATAACTGCATAATTATATATATTTGTGCTAATAATTAATATATATCTAATTAATTATAATAGAGGCAACTAATGAAGTTTAATTTAAATTCATTAATAGGACTTAGAACAGTTTAATTAACCACATGTCTTATATTAACTATAATACACTTAATAGGAATTTAATAAGCAGTTACATTTTCATTACATTTATACAAATGTAAAGTTACTGTTAAAAATAGTCAAAGATCTAGCAGCATCAGGGTTTAAAATGTAAACATAATACAATTACTAAAGCAAAATAAGGTAATTACTTCTGGAATTAATAAAGGATTTCTGCCTATCTTTTTTGGTTTTGTTGTGTTTGCTTACTATTAGGAGTTCATTTGCTATAATTCTAAAGAGCCACTAATGTAGCCATTCTGAATGTAAGCCATCCATGCCTTCACTAATGCTTTATGAATATAAAAGTGTTCCAAAAAGTTTGTGTAAAGTGAATAACAATATAATTCTCATATAGTGATATGTAGACTATAGTTCTTAAGCGGAGTGGCTTGTAAATTTTTTCATACATGTAATAGGTTTTTTGTTTGTTTTTTTGTTTTTTGTTTTTTTTAACAATTCATTCATCTAACAAGTGCTAGGTGCTGTTCCAGGCATGAATTATAAGAGAGTGATTCTTTGCTAATGGTCTGGTGCAGTATCATACTTGGGTCTAGACATAATAGACTTCCACAGCCTCACCAGTTCATGCAGGAAATGAAGTACCAAAGCATCAAAATGAGATGGAAAATATGGGCATCCATGCTCAAGGTTACCTAATAGAAAAAGTAAATAATCCCCCAAATGTTTCATTGTGATATCATTTAAGATCCTTTACTTTCTGGGGCACCCAGGTGGCTCAGTTGATTAAGTGTTTGCCTTCAGCTTGGGTCATTATCCCAGGGTACTAGGATTGAACCCCATGTCAGGCTCCCAGCTCATTGGAGAGCCTGCTTCTTCTCTCTCCCTTTGTCCCTACCCCACCCCTCCACCCCCATGTGTACTGTCTCTCTCTATTGCTCTATCTCATGTAAATAAAATCTTTTAAAAAAAAGAGAAAAAGAAAGAAAAGAAAAGAAAAGAAGAGAAAGGAAAAGAAAAGAAAAGAAAAGGAAAGAAAATATACGGGCACCTGGATGGCTCAGTCTGTTAAGTGGCTGCCTTTGGATCAGGTCATGATCCCAGAGTCCTGGATCGAGTTCCGCATCAGGCTCCCTGCTCAGTGGAAATCCTGCTTCTCCCTTTATCCCCACCCTGACGCTGGCACTCTCTCTCTGTTTCTCTCTTTTGCAAAAAATAAAAAATATTTAAAAAAAAATAAATAAAAATAAAAATTTTTAAAAAGATGCTTTTATCTCCTTATGACTTTTATCAGGGATGTTGCAATGACAGAAAGGAACTGTCAAAGTCAAACTATGCAGAAGAAAATATGACTAACTAATGTGTGGTTAGTTCAGGTAAAGTATCCAGATAATCCACACCAATATATTCATCAATTGCTAAATCACTCTTCTCTGATTGTCAGACATAGCTTTCACACATACACTAAATATAATGAATTTAAAATTAAAAGAATACTTTAAAGATAAATCTCCATTATTCTGATTCTGAGTTCAGTATTCCTTTGTCACTTGAAACAATAAAAACTGAGTTTTCATTTTTTTGAATTCATAATTGTAGCTCACTAAAATAAAATCATATTTATGAGTGCTTTGAAAAAGAATCAAATGGCATTTAAATCATATCAAAAATGCATTTAGTTCAATTTAATTGCTAATTTGAAAGAGATTGAAATCCAGACATTGAGATAAAAGTGCATAAATTCATATTCAAATGCAGTTCTTCATACTATAAAATGCATATTGCATGAACTTTGTAAGAGAGACACGATTTCTCAATAGCAGGAGTATAAAATATGCCATAGGTTTTATATCTTCTCTTTTTTGACAGAAAAAATATGATGTAACTATACAATGAGGGCAAAAATATTACATATACCACACACTTTTTTATAAATTAAGTTTCAAACCTACGTGAACCTTCTCATTGAATTCCTTTTGTTCTCCATTCTATTCCTTTACCACTTTCTTCCTCTTTTCCACACCTTTGTATTACAATGTATGCTCTCTGCTACAATCCTAAGAACTTCCTTTCAAGGCCATCCTGAACTATTACTTCACATTTTTTGCCACCCAATGATTACATTCTGGCTTCCTTTTTAAAGGGCTAAGAATAGAATGCCTATTTATAGTCCCAGAGTTTGTCTAATAGAAATAAACCTCCTTTATTTTTAATTTTTTAATTTTATTTTTTTTAAAGATTTTATTTATTTGTTTGAGAGAGAGACAGTGAGAGAGAGCATGAGCAAGGAGGTCAGAGGGAGACGCAGACTCCCCGTGGAGCTGGGAGCCTGATGCGGGACTCAATCCCGGGACTCCAGGATCATGACCTGAGCTGAATGCAGTTGCTTAACCAACTGAGCCACCCAGGCACCCTATTTTTTATTTTTCTTATTTTATTTTTTTCAGTGCTCCAAGATTCATTGTTTATGCATCACACCCAATGCTCCATGCAATACTTGCCCTCCTTAATACTCACCACCAGGTTCACCTATCACCCCTACTCCCCTCCCCTCCAAAACCCTCAGTTTGTTTCTCAGAGTCCACAGTCTCCCATGTTTCCTCTCCACCTCTGATTTACCCCAATTCACTTTTCCTTTCCTTCTCCTAATGTCCTCCATGTTATTCCTTATGCTCCACAAGTAAGTGAAACCATATGATAATTGACTTTCTCTGCTTGACTTATTTCACTTAGCAAATCTCCTCCAGTCTCATCCATGTTGATACAAAAGTTAGGTTAAAAAATTAAACCTCCTTTATTGACCACTTCTCCTCTACTAAACATAGCTAACATAGACACATTCAGGATAAGGTCCAAGACAAGCAGATTTATATCAGAAGGCAAACACTCTCCAAAATCATGGAGTATTTCACACTCTGTGTTCAGAGAGCATACAAAAAACCCAGAATGTCACTGAGAGAGATGTGGAACTACTTCTCTAGACAGCTTGAAAGGAGTTAGGACCTTATCATAATATTGGACCTGAAATATTAAAGAACATAATAGCTTTTTGGATATATGTCCTACTTACAATGAATGAGAAAAGTTCTTCTAACAGTTTAATAATGTCTGGTCTAGAATATATCACAAAAGTACCCCTCAGGAACAAAATATGGTTTATAAAACTATTTTCTCAGACCTGCAAAATTTTTTCACTGAATTTGAATGCTTTCGAGGATGGTACAAATCCCAAATTCTCTTCAATCTTACCATTGCTGATTGTCCAGACCTGACACATTGACTCAATTTAATTATTATCTTACCATTCACTGAGTTTGATGACTTCTAATTCACAGCAGTATTCTATGGAGCCCCGGGATTTAATATAGAGGTCCCTAGAGTTTCTGGAGAGGAAGATAGGGTGTGGAGAAGGTAGAAACCATGGGACAATTGAAGAGTTCAACTTCCACACATTTATTATTCCACACATGTATTATTTTATTTGAGAAGAATATATTGCTTCTTTAAAGAAAAATATGTTTTAAAATCACTGCTCTAAAAACACAGTTTAATTTCATTACTGGGGTCTGATTTGTGAATCATCTTCCTGGAAAATAATTTTATGAGAAGGTCCTTTTCTGCTTCTATAACTAATTGTCCTTAGGTGATTCTGAAATGGAACACTTTTATACCAAATGCCATTACAGAGAGGATACTGTTGAAAATGAAGATGTGTGTGTGTGTGTGTGTGTGTGTGTGTGTGTGTGTGTGTGGTGTATTCATATATGTGTAAACCACAAATATATCTGTGATTCTACTAGGGTAACTATTTCAATTGAATTCTTCCTAAATAACTGCTAAAGTATTGCATAACTGGAAATATCCTTGAAGTTTCACTGATGCCCAGAGAAAATAAATGAATTTGAATTCCAACATGCCAGCCAAGGGAAAGGCCATTAAAGATATGTTTTCCTTGGGACAGTTCTTTGTTGGCCTGGCCAGGCACTACTCCACACACAAGTAACACAGAATGTAGCATCCCTGGTACACTGTGGTATGATGACAGCCAAATAATAAATCTCATTGCATACATTTCCAAATGACTTTTCTACTGGGGAGGGTAAACTCTTCAATTTAGAATGACAGAATATCACTTAAAATTTAACATAAGCCAAAGCTCTGTGTTCCTATTTCTGTTCTTTCCCCTACATAACAATCCCTTTACATAAACACCTATCAATTACTTTTTTAAGATTTTATATTTTATTTTTGCAAGAGAGAGCACATACACACAAGTCAGGGGTGGGAGGCAGAGGGAGAAGCAGACTCCTGGCAGAGCAGGGAGCCCGATGCAGGACTCAATTCCAGGACTCTGGGTCATGATCTGAGCAGAAGGCAGGCACCTAACCAACTGAGCCATCCAGGTGCCCCTAATTAATTAATAACTTTAAACATGTTGGGCCTTTTTAGTAATTTTACCTATTTGCCATATGGATTATTAAATCTAACTTATGAAGGGTTATTTCATGTAGCTATACTATATGTAGATCATATAAGATTTTTGAAAAGCCCCATTTTGTTCTGTCTGCAAAAATATTTAATTTGATTTTATTTTTCTCATAATAATGACAACAGATGTCTGTTATAAGCAATCTGGAAAACATGTTTTCCAAATGTTCAAAAAGTATGGAGATTCTCAAGCTCACCTTCTGAAAATAAAACCAGGATATGGATTTCAAGAATTCAAAACCAAGGTTTTAAAAAAATTAACAAACCTAGTTTAAGGAATTATAGGTAAGTGGTAACTATACATTGCTCACATAGTCTTATTCAAACATAATATATTCTCTTTAAGACTGATAGGAAATTGTAGGGTACTCTCGGGTGAAAAAAATTAGTATCTCTGTTTGCACATACTTTATATGAAATGAAAGAGGGATTTCAAGTAAATTTCCTTTCAAGCAAAATATTTTGATCATTAAACCAACAATTACATTAATATACAAGATAGTAATAATTTAAGCCAATGTGCCATGTAATGTTGGAAATTCAATAAGATTTTGACAGAACACTTATTAATGCACAAATGTGTTTAAGCAATACAGGAAAACTCTACGTTTATGGTTGCACTAAAGATTTTGTGCTCTAGAAGATGATGACAAGAAAACAGCAATTAGAGACATAGCAGCAATACCGTCCTTTCACCTCATGCTGACCTATCTATCCAAGATTGATGTAGCACGTATGAATTTTAGTAAATACTTAAACTGATGTGCAAATATAACCATGATTTTCTTTAGCTAACTTCATTATGCTGAGAGTTTGAGTTTCTTGTAGTAGTGGGGTAAGCAGGAAATTTTAGAGGAGGGATAGAAAACCAACCAAAAGCCAATTGCTGACTAAATTTGCCAACTTTACTCTTTTCTAGGTGAAAACCATCATTTTAGTGTATATATTAAACCAATTAAAAGTTCAAGCTCTGTTATCAACGTGGTCATTTATTGTCCAAATTGGAACAATTTAGAGAATGAAGACAGGGTGCTAAAATAATTTAAATAACTTAATTGATTTAAACAGGTGAAAATCAGGACTACCTTAAGAAAACTGGATACCTGGATTCTCCCCATCTTTTTCTTTTCTTTATTTTCTTTCCTTTTTTTTTTTTTTTTTTTTGAGAGAGAGAGAGAGAGGGAGAGAACATGAGCTTGCACATGGGACAGAGGAGGAGAGGATGGGCTGAGGGGCAGAGGGAGAGAGAGAATCTCAAGCAGGCTCTATGCCCAGCAAAGAGCCTGACACAGGGCTTGATGTCATGACCCTGAGATCATGACCTGAGCCAAAATCAAGAGTCAGACACTTAGCCACTGGAGCCACCGGGGTCCCTGGGACTCCACTTTTTAAAGGTGCGTCTCCCCTCTCAAGGGAACTTTACTCCCCCTTTTTTCTGAATCCAGCATTTGAGTGTAGAAGGAAGCAAATTTATCTCTGTGGGAATGAAATTCGAGGTTTGATTTTCCTACTGTCTCTGGGCTCTTACATGCCATGATCGAGATGCCATTCATTTGGTAAGTCAGGGCGTGTGAAAATGGTGCCATTTGTAACTTTTGGAGCACTTACTATAGTCTGCAATTTTTGTCTAATCCAGCCACCATTTTTACCCTGATGTGACACTGAAAAAGTTCTGGGTTCACACAACACAAGGTGTGATTGTATCAGTTAATGATGAGAAATGGCTATGGCTTTTCCATTTCCATTTCTGCTTTTTCATTTTCTTAAGTTTTACTATACAGGATCAGAAAGGCATTCCTCCCTTCTGTTTTAACTAACGTTTACAATTTAGATGAAACGGAAGAGAAGCCACCCTTTAACTTGTCTTCCTTTACCTTTAGATTAAATGGCTGATTATTGTCTACCATTCAGGTTAAATCAAATAGCTTAGCTGCCATTTATGCTTGGTAGAGTGACCATAAATGCAAACATTGTGATGTTTTAGCTTAAGTCCACACTAGGAAGTTTTATTTCTGAAGAGACAATTTAGGAAACAGAGTAATTAAAGAAAGACATGGGGAAATAACATGAATTATTTTTCTCCTAAAAGAGGAAAAGACTAGGGCCAAAATATCTGAACAGTCAAGGTTAAAGATCAAAAAGACTACCAACCAATTCTCTTTGCTTAAATTTGATGACAAATTAATATAAATGGATCTTCCTAACTCCTCCAAAATTGTAAGATTTTGGTCACCTTTTATCTTCAATTTGGTTTGAAATAGTGGATGTGAAAATATACTGCCTGGCAGAAACTAAGAGTTCAATAAATGTTAGTTTCCATTTTTTCTGTATTTTTTTCTTCCATCTGTCCTTCAACCTTCGCATCCACCACTCAACTATCTTCCTATTTTTGATTCCCTATCTCATTCTCACTGATCATACAATTCTGCCGTCCATCTGCTCACCTAATAAAACCAAGGTTATCTAAGTGAATTCTACTTTCTCATTTCCATTTTAAAATACTTTTTTTTCTTTTTCTTTTCTTTTCTTTTCTTTTTTCAGTGTTTCAAGATTCATTGTTTATGCAACACACCCAGTGCTCCATGCAATACGTGCCTCCTTAATTTTAACTTCCACTTTACTTCTCTGCCTCCCATTTCATCTCAGAAGAAGAAAAAAAAAACATTTTTCTTTTTCATTGTTTCCTTGAAATTTTTCTCTTCTTCTTCTTCTTCTTCTTTTTTTTTTTTTAAGATTTTTGTATATTTGACAGAGAGAGAAACAGCGAGAGAGGGAACACAAGGAGAGAGAGAGGGAGAAGCAGGCTTCCCATCCAGCAGAGAGGCCAATGCGGGGCTGGATCCCAGGACCCTGGGGTCGTGACCTGAGCCAAAGGCAGACACTTAACAACTGAGCCACCCAGGAGCCCCAAAACTTTTCTCTTCTTCAAGGCATTTTTCAAATGACGGCTCCTCTGTAAATGTACTTCAGTCTCCCTCCTTTCCTGATTTCCCATGTTAGACTTAATCGAAGACGAAATCTTCGAATTCCTAGAGAAATTTGAGTGTATTATCATGTAGTAACTATTTTTTCCCTCATAGTATTATATCTACATGGCTGACACCTCTAAACTGTAAAATCTTTGACATCAAGAATCATTCACCTCTTTAAATTGGCTATTAATGTCCAATAGATTTTGAGCATCAAAGATGCCTAGCCAATGATATTTGAGCTGAATAATGTTGATGATGTAGACAATGCACTATATGACTTTTAACTTTCCGTATCTTTGTGCTTCTAATCAATGTTTGTACTAGTCTTTCCCAGGTTTCTAAGATGTTAAACTTTAGTCAACTTGTCTTTTTTTTTTCAGATTTTATTTATTTATTTGAGATAGAGTGAGTGAGTGAGAGAGAGAAAGAGCAGGAATGGGGGGAAAGGCAGAGGGAGAGGGAGAAGCAATCTCTCTCCTGAGCAGGGAACCCAACACAGGGCTCAATCCCCAAACCCTGGGATCATGACCTGAGCTGAAGGCAGATGCTTAAACAAATGAGCCACCCGGACACCTCTTGAATTGTCTTATATCATGTATTTTCCCTAGATTAATTCATAAGTTAAGAATTATATCAGAATTTCTGATAAAGGCAGCATTATAAAAAGAGAAAATTTTAAATCCATGATGTTAAGAAAAGATGAATATATTTATAAACTTGAAATGAACAAAATAAAACAAAAACAAAATATGAAAGGTAGATGGAATGATGTGACCCACCTGCTTGTGTCTATATCAAGAATCAAGCATGAGTAGCTGGGAATTCAAACTCATGTTGTAAACAGAACACATGTCTTCCAGGACAGGTGGCAGAACGGAGCCTGGCTCACTGTTCTACATGACATATTGAAACAGAATTCTATTGCCTGGGGATATGGTTTATAAAAAGCTGCCTGAGTGGGGACTCAGGAAGACAGAGAGACAATGGACTGACCAGGAACAGAATCAAGCTGCCTGTTCAAAAAAAAAAAAAAAAAAAAAATTGGGACACCTGGGTGGCTCAAGTGGGTTAAGCCTCTGCTTTTGGCTCAGGACATGATCTCAGGGTCCTGGGATTAAGTCCTGCATCAGGCTCTCTGCTCAGCAGGGAGCCTGCTTCCCTATCTCTCTCTCTGCCTTCTTCTCTGCCTACCTGTGATCTCTTACTCTCTGTTAAAAAAAAAAAAAAAAAAAAAAACAAAAAAAAAACCTTAAAAAAAGCTTTGAAAAAATTATTAAAATTTAAAAAAAGAAAAAAAGAGGGGGTGTGGGTCATGATTAATTTGCTACTTCTAATCTTCTACTTCAAAGAAAATTAATTTTCATTTATTTACCATATGTTCTGTATTGTGGACTAAATGTTTGTGTCCCTCTAAAGTTCACAGACTGAAGCCTTGACCCCCAGTGTGATGGTATTTGGAATTAAGGCCTTTGGGATGTAATTAGGTTTAGATGAGATCACACAGGTGAGATCCCCATGACAGGATTAATGCCCTTATAAAAAGAGGAAGAGAGGTAAGAGCTCTCTGTTTTTCTTTCTGGCATGGCCAGAAGAGGGCTGTCTACAAGCCAGGAAGAGAGCTTTCACCAGGAACTGAAATGGCCAGCACATTGCTCTTGGATTTCCCAGCTTTCAGAACTATAAAAAACAAATGTCTGTTGTTTAAGCCACCCAGTCTATGATACTTTGTTACAGCAGCCCAAGCCGACTAAGATACTCTACTTACCTTCTTGTCACTAATGCAAACCTTTTAAATAACTCCAGGTGGCATTATAATTAAAACATCAATAAACTACGTGGCGCCTGGGTGGCTCAGTGGGTTAAAGCCTCTGCCTTTGGCTCAGGTCATGATCCCAGGGTCCTGGGATCAAGTCCTGAATCCGGCTCTCCACTCAGCAGGGAGCCTGCTTCCTCCTCTCTCACTCTCTGCCTGCCTCTCTGCCTACTTGTGATCTCTGTCTGTCAAATAAATAAATAAAATCTTTTTAAAAAGTCAATAAACTATCAGAGACATGAAAGATTGTGTTTATATAGTTAGGAATCCAAATGAGGTAATCCCAAAAATCCTAACATTATTTAAGTATACATAGCATGCCTTTTAAAAGGTGATATTGATCAAAGTAATATACATATTTTGGTGGCAACAGTTAGGAATTAGTAAATATTGCTCACTTACAAAATCCTTAAAGATCATTTACTCTATAAAGTCTATTATAAAAAAAGAGAAAATAGTTTTTAAAAGGCTTTGAGTAAGTCATAGTACTGCTCTTACATCCCTTCCATGCCCTTCAAACCTTCTGCCACTAACATAAGAAATTACTTTAGAAATATAGCCATCTCCAGCTCTACTTAGGGACCTCTAAGATACTACTTCACTCAAAAAGAATTCTCCCTTTTCTTCAGACTCAGGAAAAGCAGTTGGAAAAATGTGAATGATGGTAAAACATTCTTCCTTCATTCTGCAGAAAGTAATCATTTTTACTTGGTCAAGTTCTCTTAAAATCTTTCAAAGGGCTTTTGCTCTTTTTCCTAATCTCAGCAGCTGTGTGTATTGGGGAGAGTATGAGATTTAATGGAAGTGGTGGGGAATTTGTAGAATGCATGAGAAACACCAAGTCTAGAGCTACTTCAGTTCCTTATCTATGGATGTTCTTCTTCCTGACCTGCTTGTTTATTTACCTCACCATCATTCTCTCAAAAAAATGTTAAAGCCCCTTCTTCAAAGAAGCCCTTCTGACAACAAAAACAAATTTAGATCCCTCATTATATCTTTTCCTGACAAATGCAATTGGCCTCTGTTGGAATTCTCAAAGCTTTAATTGGTCATTATTTGTGAAATAATGGGCTTTGTGTCTTTCCTATTCTCTTGGCTGTAGCAGGACAGAGATTAAGCACTCACTACAGCACTTAAAATTTAGGAAAGATTCAATGACTATCTACTGAGTGAATAAGGAGAGGGTGAATTACTTAGGGGTTTAAAATATAAAGAATATAACTTTAAAAAAAATTATACTCTTTAAGGTCCTTCTATTACCAAGGTGTTGAGGGAGCTCATGTGCTGGAAGTAAGAACCAGGTTCACCAGAACCTCACATGCAGTATTAATCCATCCCTTCCCACAGCAAACGTGAATCCTGGACAACTTTATCTCTATCAAGAAGGACAAAGAGGGAGCCACTTCTTACCCAGCTCTTCTTATATCCCAACACTCATATGAGCCTTCCACTGTGCCCTGTGGCACTCAGCAAATGCCCCTCCAAGCTCCATTACTTCCATGAATATTCTATTTACCTTCTATCTTTAACAGAATTCTAGTTCTCTCCTAAAGAGAACTTCCCCATGCTCATCTCCAGTGGTAGCTGTTCTTCCCAAAACTCCTGAGGCCACAGGGGTGGACTTTTGGCTCTCTTTACCTATTGACCCTTTCCACCCTATTTTTCTTATCCCTCCCTAATTATGCCATGCTTTAAAATCTCACCTGACCAGTTCACCTCACCTCCTCTGTCTTGTTGCCACCTCCTCTGTCTTGTTGCCGCCTTTTACCAACTCCCACTTTTCAATGAGTTGGCCTCCCTGTTCTAAGCCACTTTCCCTTATGTTACTCCTATCTCAACTCTTGGTATATTCACTCATAGTTGATAATACCCATATCCTGTCCTCAAAGTTCCTGAACTTTTTTTTTACCTGCAACTTAACCATTCTCTCCCATAATCATATCATAAGGCTTGTCATCACTAAAAAATGCAATCCTTTCATAATCAGATTCCAGCATGCTACTCTTATATTGATACTTCTAATTTTTCTAACAATCCTTCAACCCTAACACTTTCTTACTGTGTCTTACCCTTTAATACCTTCTCTTTCTTCCTTACCCAACTTAAATTTCTGGCTCAATTATAAAATTTACTTCCTATTTATGGACCACAGTTGACTTACCCTTTTTATACTTCTTCATCTGTCTTGGCAAAAGCACAACCCAGGTTATATCTAGCTTTCTGCCTAACCACTTGCACCCACACAGCTGAACATGGTTAGAGAAAAATTCATGACCACAAGAGCAAGTCTCATTTTAAATTAACCCAAAAAACCTCAGGCAAACTTTACTTCATCTACCTATTTGCATCTACTCCAACATACTCTACCTTCTCTTCCTTTACTGGCTCCCAAAGAAAGTCAGTCACTCCACTTGTTCTAGACATCATCCCATTCTGCCCACTCAAGGACATTATTTCAAAAGTTCCTCCCACTTTTACATCATCTCATCCTTTCTACTAGATTATTTCCATTAGCATACACATGATATTTCTTCCAATGAAAAACAAGCATAACAAAATAAAGCTATTCTTTATCTTTACTATGCCAATAAATTATGTAATGTTATGTCAATAAGTCATAATAACACAAGAAAACTTATGTTTGTGACCTCACCGAAGTTTCGGTATCCAGCTATGGTGGATATGTATAAATGTGTCTTTATTTTAACCCCTCTTCACCATTATTCAAGGAAAAATAAAAATGTCAATGTTCTTTCCAACCAATACAATCTTGCCAAAAAAGCCAGTTCTTTCTATGTTGGCTACTGGTTCTCATCTTAGTCAGTCATCTCCCAATCTTTCTATCCTCAATCTGTTGATATTCTAACTGTAGATACCAAAAATGGGAGCAATGTGGAGAGTAGAAGGAATGGTTTATATGGAAACAAGGGCCATGGATTGGGGGCAGGGGGTTGTCTGCTGGATTTGATGGATAGTTACTGATGAGGTTTTTCATTCTTCAATTACCTCTGACCAAGAATTACACTTGTAATCCATCCACTTTATTTGAACAACATTTTAAATAAAAGCATATATCAAAAGACTTTTCAAAGAGTATAAATTTAGTTTCAATGGAATAAATTTGAATTTAAACTTCACTTTACTAAACTTCATAATTCCCAAATGGTATTCAGGAGAAGTAAAATTTTGCTCATGCTAACTGAATTTGGAGAGTATAACTGCTTGATTGGGAAAAGTATTGCTGTTTGTTTTTTTACAACACAAACATCTACTTACATGACTACTGGATACAACTAATTGGTTGAAAATATGATATTATCTAAGACTGACCATGGGGAATAAGATATTTTGACTCATGATTAACATATAGAAGTAAGAACAAAATAACATTTGGCATATATCCATAGCTATACCATTAAGTGGCATAAGAAAATAGAAGGGAGGAGAGCTTTAGTCAACAGCTAATACTAAAAAAAAATGTGTCATTTATTTGCTAACAGCAAATAAATACAGTTTTCTAATGAATAAAAAACTGGTGACCAGTAAATGATTCTAAATATTATGTACATGCTTTCCATACAAGTGAACTGCTTATTAATATTTATGTCCCATTGACACAGTTTAATTAAACCATTCTTTCATAACATTTATATGGCTGTAGAAGTATCAGCAATAGCACCAGAAAAAAAAAATGAGGGAAATTGGCTTCTGTATTCTAACTTCTTTCTGTCAGGAACTGCCAGATTGCTTCAACTCTTTGACATAAAGATATTGAAGATATAATGAGTTTAAAGTGAGCAGCATTCAAAGAGAAAAGGTAAGATGAGTGTAAGTACCCAACAGCTGTCAATCAGAATTTAAAAAATACCATGAGGTTACTATCTGACAGTCAAAAAAAGGACAACTTCTAGATTCAGTCATTTTGTAACAAATGCCATTTTTAAAAGATCTAGGTAATACCTGACAGAGGTATGGATAGACACTTCTTAAACTCCTCACAAGTGGGGTAGAAATATACAATTGAGTAGATACAGTAACCAACATTTCTCTGATTAGGAACACTCCCCACACACTTTAATCTTGAAAAACCTGGATGTATAGAATTTTGACCCAATAGATTTGACCCATAATACACTGATATCTAAGCCATACTCTGATGAAGATGAGAAGCTACCTGGTAGTTAAGCTTATAGTCTTAAGTCTCTGAGACAAATATATTTGGAGATCAGAAATAAAAGTTACATCAGCAGGAAGGCAACTGTCACCATTTTTAAAAAGATGTTTATATTCAGAATGGAATTAAAATCACTTTCTTCTACAAATAACCAAATACATTGCTGCATCTAACTCACAAGAATAACTGTTTGAGCCATTTCAAGTGTGTTTATCATGTAGTCCACCTCCAGGAAAGTTACTCAAAGATTTTTACTTAGCAGATTTTTTTTTTCTGGATAGAGTATTTCTAGAAAATTAATGCAATGAGGAAAGACATAAGAGCTAAAGTTGTGTTTGGATGTAGTGGGATGCCCAAGAGGACAGAGTGTAGGGAGTGTAGAGGTCATCTGTTCAGATCTCTCTTCAAGAGAACTCTGAGGAAGCACAGTTGGCTGACAGCTTCCAGTTGCTGCACCTCAAGATCCACCATGGCCTTCACACCAAAACCACATTTCCTAGGCATTGCTCATAATCAGTGACTAAACAGAGTGAGGCTTCTATATCTGGATCCTGCCTGCCTGATGTGGGACCCTTCCAATGAGCAGCATTGGCTTGGGGACTGCCCACTGGCCAGCCTGTGGCTTTTGCAGAATTTCTGAGTGGTCATAAATTCTCTTCATTCAGTCCTCCCCCCTCTTTTTTATCCTTTTCCAGGTGTCAGGCCAGAATTGCTGTCTGAAGGCATTTTTTGCCCACCTTTGCTCCTCTCCTTCTCTTTGATCCCTCACAGACATTTCCAAACAAATCTTGGCTTCTCTAATTCCATCTTGGTGTCTTTTACAGGGAACTTAAATTCACCCACAAAATACATTCGCAAACTAATAGGAATGCACTATAGTCTACTCACTCCTTATTGCACCCTCTCCTATGAAAAGTCCCTTTTCTATTTAGTTCACTCCATATGGCTTTACAAGTTCCTCTGTTCCTCTCATTACTGTCATACTTACTGTACAGCACCTTCACTCATTTAAGACCTTAGCAACTGGGCCACAGTGTTTTCTACTCCAATTTTTGATACAATATTGGCAATAGTGTGTCCATATAGACAACTGGTTAAAGGCCTAATCTCTTTGTCTTCTACAGAAATCCTCTGCTATTCCACAGCACTCCTCATTCCTGTAGTAAGACATCCCACTGTACAAATACAAACTCTCATCCTTCTTGCATATTTGCTCAGTTTATTCTACTGCACTTTTGTTTTGGAGAGGGCATCAGTCTGTCCACCAGCCTTTCTTTCGTATCTCATGTCTTCTCTGTCTTCTAAGATTACTTAACTTTATCCCAAATTCAGATTCCAAAGACCATTTTGCAACTACTTTTTTTTTTCTAGAAGAGCCTAAACTCCTCTGCTTCATTATCCTCTCACAACAGTCATCTAAAAAACCTTCATAAATCCATTACTATTTATTCCATGACTATATTTAAGCTCCTTAATTCCACTGCGAAAAAAATATCCTGGAACAGGAGATGATAGATACCTTCAATGTCACCCATCACCCCAGTGTTCAAAATTGCCTTATTTGCTGTTACTCAATCAGTTCTTCTGCAATTCTTCACAGTGGATCTTACCCCAATTTCCCTTTCCCTGAAATCTCTGATCTTCCTACCCCCACCTCACCTTGACCTCTTTTCCCTCTTTTTCTAGTATGGTGAGAGAAAACCCCTACCCCTGCCCTCTGTTCAAAGTGAAATACTTCTTTTCTGTTCTGTATATCATTGTCTTCAGCTTTTTTAGGGATCTTACGTTGTCAGATATTTCCCTGTATTTCTATTTTTTCTTTTTTTTAAAGGTTTTATTCATTTATTTGAGACAGAGAGAGGAAATGAGAGACAGCATGAGCAGAGGAAGTGGCAAATGGAGAAGCAGACTCCCCACTGAGCAGGGAGCCTGATGTTTGGCTCAGTCCAGGACTCCTGGGATTTTGACCTGAGCTGAAGGCATACACTTAACCAACTGAGTCACCCAGGCACCCTGTCTCTACTTCTTCAATCGCTTTTCTACTTTCACTTTCATCATTTAACCCAAGAGAAAAAAATACAGTAGATAAAAACATAGATAATACAATTAATTGTAATTAAAAGACCGAATAACTAATCCCTCTTCCCCTCATCACTGGCACTCTTTTCCCACTATTTGGCAGTTAACCAAACCACTTCTCCACTCACACTATTTTCTATTTCTTCCTATGTCTCTGTTTTCTCAGCTCAAGTTTTTCCTCCCTCACCTCCAGCTGTGCTTTTGAAATGGGCTCAACGTCACAAAGTCCAATGGATTCTTCCATATCTCTATCTTATTTGATCTCTAAGCAGCACTTTACACAGTTAATCACAACTTCTTTCTTAGGACAAGCCCTTTTGGTTTCCCAAACACCAAATATTCCACATTACCTTCCCATCTCTCTGATTGTTTTCTCAAAATTTCCTTTGTTGTGCCATTTTTCTCTGAAATACTGGCTTGTAAATTGCCACAGATCATTGCCTAAACAATTGTCTCTCTACCCTACAGCTCTCTAGGTGATAATATTTATTCCTAAAGTTTTAATTACATGAGTTGATAATTATCACACTTGGGCTCCCTGGACCCCAGTTTTACCTTCTTTTTATATATCTCCATATGGAAGTCTCAAAAACATTTTAAAGTTAATATATCCCACATTTATGTAATGATTTTTTCCTACTCTATCTCTTTGGGTTTCCATAAATTAATGTATAGAACCAAGACATAATCCATGACTCCTCCTTTTTTTCACTTCCTATGTAAAAACAAGCTAAGAATAGAATCAGCACTATTCTTCCCACTTTAGACTATTTCCACCTCAAAATTCCTTTCTTCTTGAACCAACCTTATGCTACCCTACACTTAACACTTAATTTTTTCTTAGCTAACTCTATTTTGACTCGTTTCAATTTAAATGACTATTTTTATTTATTTAAAAAAAATTTTTTTTTAATTTATTTATTTGTCAGAGAGAGAGGGAGAGCGAGCACAGGCAGACAGAGTGGCAGGCAGAGGCAGAGGGAGAAGCAGGCTCCCTGCCAAGCAAGGAGCCCGATGTGGGACTCGATCCCAGGATGCTGTAATCATGACCTGAGCCAAAGGCAGGCGCTTAACCAACTGAGCCACCCAGGCGTCCCTAAATGACTATTTTTAAAGGAAGCCTATCTTAGACCACCCAGACTGACTGGTTAACTGTTACATATATACAGATTCAACTACTAACACTAACTTTCAGAATTTGAATTATTGTAATTTAATGTAGAATATGTAGATTGTCAATTAAAAAACACTAATTCTATGATTCACATAATTCAGTGCATCCAAAAGTATATTTCCTCATTGTAAAACATATGTTTAAAAAGAGATGAAAAATGACACATTCTGAGTCTGACAAACCTTTTGAAAAATCTCTGAGAAACAAACAGGGTTTTGGAGGGGAGAGGGATGGGGGTGATAGGTGAGCCTGGTGGTGGGTATTAAGGAGGGCACATATTGCATAGAGCACTGGGTGTGGTGCATAAACAATGAATCTTGGAACACTGAAAAAATTTTAATTTAAATAAATAAATAAATAAATAAATAAATAAATAAATAAAAGTGCCAAATAAAAATGCACAGGAAAATGCTGGGAGAAAATTTAAGACAAAGAAACAAAAAAAAAGATTCTAAATTTCTAAGAAAAAGTCAACAAAAGATCTTTTCTAGAAAGGTGATGACAGTAGGAATATTTCTGAATATATGGATTTTTAGATTAATAGTGATATTGAATGTTTATTGTATAATGCATATTTGCAATGATAAGCATAAATGCATTTAAAAGTAGGTTTCATCTATTAAAGAGTTCTGGCTTTAAAATATAGCATTCATAACCAACATTTGAAGAGTTTGCTAAAGATGGAGACTTGTAGACCCAGTGGTAGAATCTGAATCAGTAAACTGGAGAAAAGGCCCATATTTGTAAATTTTAAACAAAAATTCTGGTAATTTTGTGGCCTGTGAACCTTTTTTATGCCCTAAGAAGATGATTATAAACATAGAGATATTGTTATAACTAAAATCTTTCTCTTCCCATTCTCAAATGAAGCAGTTACTGGTCAAACCCTTCTTGTTGTTCTTTACCATTATTCTAATTTATACTTTATGTGGGCTTATCTGAGAAATGCATTAAATTTTTATCTGCAAAGATTATTGTTCTAAATTAAATATTTTATACTAAGGCCAAATATATCCTATTGACAAAGAAAAGAAATAATTCCATTAGTGAGAAGAACTGAAATTATCTTTTTTGGAAATGATTCTTTATGCCACTGAAGTTACTATTTTCTCTACCATAGATTTCAAATACTGACAATTATCTTAATATTACCCCTTAGATTTCAAATATTGACAATTATCTCAACATTACCCTTAATTCTGTCTTTCAGCACTTCTGTGGTTCCAAATGAACTATTGAGGCCATTGTTAATATTCTCATAGATCTTTCTCTTAAAAATAGCAAGTAACAACTTATGAGAAAATTCAGATAAAATCAGAAGTATGCTCTTGAGAAATAACCTATAAATATAAATATAGACTACAAAGTAAGTATTTTAGAAAATACAAAAATCTAAAATTTTTTTAAATTTCTATTTTTTAAAAATTTCTTTTCAGTGTTCCAGAATTCATGGTTTATGCACCACACCCAGTGCTCCATGCAATATGTGCCCTCCACAATACCTACCACCAGGCTCACCCAACCTCCTACCCTCTCCCCTCCAAAACCTTCAGTTTTGTCATGGGATTAAAAAATTACATTTAATAAAAATTCCAGCATCTTATAATTATTTATATTTTAAAGAAAAGTATTATGTTTTAAATGCATGATGTGAAATATTAATACTATGGCAACTTGCCATCCACAATAATATGCTTTGAAAATATATGATCAAACACCAAAAATACATGATCAAACTCTTTTTTTAAAAGTTAGAAATTATATATAGTTCCTTCTTTATTTGCAATCCACATCTGCCATAAGATTTTATCCTAAAGAAATATACTTAAAGTTCTAGAAGTGCAAGGGTGAAAGAGAAGAGAGAAGAAAGAATAAACATAAAGGTTGTACCTATAGGTTTGTTTTCAGGTAGATCAATGTTAGGAAATGCACATTGAGGAGCTAGAAATATTAAAATTATTGTTTTCTATTAAGGAGGGCTAGATGTTATCTGGGAGACCCTCTAAGAATTTTCTGATTCTTTGGCACCCTCCTTTGACTGATTTTCTATTGACCATACTATGAGCAATTTTGTAGGGACAGAAGCTATCTTGTAAAAAACTAATAGTAATGCGAATGATTCTTGTCCATATCAATGCAAATTTGTTTTATGTCCTGGAGGAAAAATTGGTTTCCACACTGTAGATAAGTTAACCCCATTTAAATTTGTTGCTTTAATGGATTTTAACCAGTTTTACATTTATTAGCAAATGCATTTCAGCATTCCTAATTGTGAGTACCTATGTTTGTGTATTTTTCAAGTCCTTTTTTGAATAATTAATAGGTGAGTAAAGTCTTTATCATGTGTTCTGTTTCTATTTACATGAGACTCATGTTTTTAACTTTTTGGAAATGATACTTTAGTATTTTGTAGTTCATTTACCAAGATACCCAAGTGGATTCACCTGACAGAGTCAAATAAATTTTATTGCTGGAGAAGTGTACCTATGGGGCTACTTAAACTAAGGCACATCTTTTCTTGGCTACCAGAGTGAATCCCAAGTGTTAACAGAGCTTTAACTTTTCTGAGCCTTCAATTCTCAATTTTTTTTTTCTTTCTTTTCCTCTACTGTTTTTATGTCTTGTTTCTGTTTCTAGATCTTGCCTGACCAGAAAATCATTCCCCCATTGATGACAGTAATGATTGCTAATTTGGTTTTCCGATTTGTCCATTTGATGATCTCTTTCATATGGATAAAGCAAATCTATTCTCAATTAGGTGAAAGATGACTGAGAATCTGGTTTATCTGCTTTTTATTTGTGTGCTTATGAGTTCAAATTTGTCTGCTTATGAGTTCAAATTCATTAGGAAAATGTTTCATGCCCACTGGGAAAGAATACAGTTAGTTGATATCTGAACCAGGAATTTTTTATTTTTCTGAGTTTACTTTTGACCATTGACTGAGGTAGTAGAACTGTAGCTATATGAGGTCTTTTTTTTTTTTTAAGGTACATTTTGACTACGTATCTCTGTGTCTGCAATTGAGAAAGTTCTTCAATTCTACTTCCAGAGGGTATTAATAAATTATAGCATCTTTTAAATAAAAAAAAAATCACTGTCCTAATTAGTTTATAAAAATACATACATGCTTCTTTAAGCTTAATATTCTCAAATAGTCAGAAAACACAATAAAATTTCTAATAAGTGAATTATGATAACCACTAAAAGATGCTTGTACACAGTCTATTTTTTATAAAAATTAAAATCAGCCTGGTTTAATAATTATGATTTAAAGAATAAAAAGTAGTTACATGACTTTATACAAATTATCAATGTTATATGATACACAACAGCATACAAAAATTTAGATTTTGTTTCTCATGCAAAATCTATTTAATGTAAATTTATGGAAGTTATTATGCTGGTTTACTAATAAACTAAAATTACCTCTATATAATTATTAAAATATAATTTTTAAAAGATTTTATTTATTTGTTTGTTTGTTTGTTTATTTTTATATATGTGGGTGGGGAGGGGGAGAGAGAGAATCTTAAGTAAGCTCCAGACCCAGCACTGAGACCAATGTGGGGCTTGATCTAACAGCCCTGAGATCATGACCTGAGCTTAAATCAAGAGTTGGATATTTAACCAACTGAGCCCCTCAGGTGCCCCTAAAGATTTTATTTTGTATGCAATCTCTATACCCAATAAGGGGCTTGAATTCACAACCCTAAGATTAAGAGTCACAAGCTCTACTAACTGAGACAGCCAGGCGCCCAAAAAATAATTTTAAAAATAAATTGAATTAAAATTTTCTCAAACTTTTTATATCAACAATAATTTTGTTTTGTAGTGTGTAGCATGTAACTACAATTTACCTTATTAGTGACACTAGTGGTAGGGGACCACTTTTTCACTTTTCTTAACCTGCTAGTGCCACTGGGCACACATCAATCCCACGTCATACCTGCTACCTTGCCAAAACCAGTGGTTGAGTGTCCTGCTCCTGTGGCACTCCTGCAGCCCCACCAAAGCCAGTGGTACACACAGCCCACACCAGGGAAACCCCTGAGTGCCTGGCTCTGGTGGCCAGGGGATTACATTTCTAGGCCTCACAGGTCTGAAATAATTAGAGAGACAGTACTTGGGAGACTACAACCCCAAGGATACTGAATAGACTACAGACTAAAATATAACCCAGTCTTCCTGTAAAAAAAAAAAAAAAAAAAAGTCCTTTTTACTTGTTCTGTAACTTCAGCCTGAGAAGCAGGCTTCAAATTTATCATAAATCAAGAGTCTACAGAAGTGCTCTCAGGTAACAGCGTTAAAGTTACACCATTTTGAGCTCTCCTGGGCCTCACTGTAGCTCACTAGTACCTCAGAAAGGAGCCAATACATTCATTTGGAAACCCAATTCTTACAGCAGTCACCAAAGGGATACTTCTAGATCACTTAGTCTGGGGGTCAACAAGGTTTACACTGTGTCCCCAAAGGACTATATATATTTGCATATCTTAAAAACTGTTTCCTGAAGGACTAGGCAGACTGAATGTAGGTGCTGATTGAGATCCCTCTGTCTAGAATACTAACAGATCTTGGCCAACCCTAAACTGAGACCTATCAAGAAAAAATCAGGCTGCCTAGATAACCACAAAGGTTCAAGAGACAACCAAGAGCTAGGGCAAGGTTCAGTAATAAAGTTTATCTCCTACACAAGGCCACTCTTTCAAAATTGGAAGAGGTAGCTGTTTTGCATCATATGTAGAAACAGATGCAGAGGGTCAGCAATAGGAAAAAAAAAAAAAACAAAACAAAACAGAGGAATGTATTGCAAATGAAAGAACAAGATAAACCCCTGGGCTGGGGGGTAGGGCTGGAAAACTTAATTAAATGGAGAAAATGCAACTCCATTTAAAATGATCTCTATGATCCATTTTTTTTTAAATTACTTATTTGTCAGAGACACAGAGAGAGAGAGAGCACAAGCAGGGGGAGAGGCAGGCAGAGGAAGAAGCATGCTCCCTGCAGAGCAAGGAGCCCAATGTGGGACTTGATGCCAGAACCCTGGGATCATGACTTGAGCTGAAAGCAAATGCTTAACTGACTGGTCCACCCAGACATCCCTCTTTTTCTTTTATAAAAAACAGTATCTTAAAAGTATTTTACTATTGGGTAATCTGTACTGACAAAAAGCACATTTATATCTTGATATTACTCCTTATATCTTCCATGATTTCAAATCATTTGCAAATTTCTTATTTTCCAGAACTAGAGACTAGGAGTGCCAGAGAAGAGAACAAACATAAGCACAAACTAAATTATAAATGGAGCATCATTAGAAAGCCATGAATCTAAGCTAACTTAATATTCTAATTGTTTTGATTCTCCGTAACTAAGGCTCAGATCATATTCATTAGGCATTTTTACAGTTTGGGCAGCAGGCAGCAACTTCAGCCAGTTTTAAACAAATACAGTAGTACTGTTCCATGTTTTCTTTTATTTTGTTTAAGCCAGTTTATTACACTTGAAACAAAAACCTAAATAGTTTGCAAAAGTACATTAAGTACATTAGCATGGAGGAGTAGGTTTAGAAGAGCACAAAATCATTTAAAATGATCTCTATGAACCATTTACAAATAACTACAGAAGGGACTCTAGAGGTCAAAATGTATCAGAGACCAGCACGGAACTGGTTTGTCCACCAGCTAAAAATAATTTGATTAAAAAAAATCAAAAGGATAAATTTTCATGACATATGAAAATAATATAAAATTTAAATTTTAGTTTATTAGGTTCTACTGTAACTCAGCCATGCTTATTCATTTATGTATTGTCTATGGCTAATTTTGTATTACAAAAGCAGAGTTGAATGGTAGTAACAGAAATTATGTGGCCCAGAAAGCCTATAATATTTATTGTCTGGTCTTTTTCACAAAAGTTTGCCAACACTTTTTCTAGAAGAATCTAACTGTGTGAACTTAAACAAGGTATTTAAGCTCATTCTGCCTTAGCTTTTTCATTTGCAAAATGGAGATTATAATAACTTCCTCAGAGAACTATCTGGAGGACTAAAAGAATTCAATATAATGTTGGGTTTTGGGTTTTTAAATTTGACTGCAACCCACAAGAAGAAATATATACACACATACATAAAACGGAAACAAGTGTTACAAAACAATACCTATTCATATATTGATGTGCTCTGAGGGTTTCCATATACTTCACCTAGTGCCCTTTGTTAGCATTTTACATTATCATGGCATACTAAACTCTGATATTTTTCAGAGATAATGAAACTCCTTACCTGATAAAAATTTCCAAGTCATGGTCATAAATACTCTCACTGAACTCAGAAAAATGGATAAACAGAGTAAGAAATTCAATAAAGAGATATAAAATATTTAAAAATATGACACAGAAGTTATAGAGCTGTGGAATACAATAATTGAACTAAAAAAAAAAATATGCTAGAGGGGTTCAATATCAGACTAGATGAAGTTAAAGAAAGAGTAAATGAACTAGAAGACAGATCAGTGGACTTTACCTAAACAGTGTGGCCAAAAAAAAAAAAAAAAAAAAAAGAATTTTAAGAAATGAAGATAGATTAAGGGACCAACAGAACAACATGAAATGAAATAACATTCCCATTGTAAGAGTCCCAGAAAGAGAAGATGGAAAAAAAAGGCAGAAAGCTTATTTGTAGAAATCAGGACTAAAAACTTCCCTAACTTGAGTAAGGAAACAGACATCCAGATCCAGGAAGCTCAGAGAGTTCTAAAGAAGATCAATCCCAAAAGACTACACCAGGACACACTGTAATTAAAATTTCAAAAGTTTAAGACAAAGAGAGAGTTTTAAAAGCAGAAAACAAAGCAAAACAGATATGTTATGTACAAGGAAACTCCCTTAAGAAAATAAGCAGATTTCTCAGCAGAAACTTTGCAGGCCAGAAATGAGTGGTATGATATATTCAAAGTGCTGACTGTTAAAAACTTTCAACCAAGAATACTCTATTTGGCAAGGTTCACATTCTAAACTGAAGGAGGGATAAAGAGTTTTTCATTACCACTAAATTGGTCCTATAGGAAATATTAAAGGGACTTCGTTAAGCTGAAAGGAAAGGGCAGTAATTGGCAACAACAACAAAATGAAAACACATAAAAGTAAAATCTCACTAGCAAAGGTGAATATATGTTAAAGGTAGATTACTTATAAAGCTATTATCAAGGTTAAAAGACAAAAGTAATGAAAATGGCTACAACTACAAAAATTAGTTAAGGTATACATAAAATATAAAGATGAAAAATGTGACACTGAAAACAGAAAAAAGGGATGCTGGGAGTAAACACATACAGTTTTAGAATGCATTCAAATTGAACTTGCTATCAACTTAAAATAGACACATATACATATGTGTATGTATGTGTGTATATACATAGGTATACTGTACATATATACAGTATGTATATACACTATTATATGTGGTAACCACAAAGCAAAAACCTATAGTAGACACACAAAAGATAACAAGAAAGAAACTTTAACATATCATTACAGAAAGTTAACACACCACAAAGGAAGAGTGCAAGAGAAAAAGAAAGGAACAGAAAAGAACTACGAAACAGTCAGCAAACAGTTAACAGAATGGCAATAAGCCCATAGCTATCAATGACTACTTTAAAGACAAATGGACTAAAATCTCCATTCAAAAGGCAGAATGTCTAAATGGATATAAAGTGAGATCCATCTATATACTGTCTAGAAGAGACTCACATGAGAAGTAAGAACAGACAGAAAGTAAAAGGATAGGAAAAAAATGTTTTGTTCAAATGGAAATCAAAAGAAAGCTGGGGAAGCTATACTTATATCAGACAAAATGGACTTTTAAAAATTCTAATAAGAGACAAAGATGGAAAAAAAAGAGACAAAGATGGGCATTACATAATGATACAGGGATCAATACAACAAGAAGATATAACATCTGTAAACATTTATGCATCCAACATGGGAGCATCCAAAATTAGGGAGAAAAAGGGAAATAAGAAAAATCAGAAGAAATAAATGGAATAGAGAAAAAAAGACAAAAGAAAAGATCAAGGGGTGCTTGAGTGGCTCAGTCGTTAAGCATCTGCCTTGGGCTCAGGTCATGATCCCAGCATCCTGGGATCAAGCCCTACATCAGACTGCCTGCTTGGCGGAAAGCCTGCTTCTCCCTCTCCCACTCCCACTGGTTGTGTTCCTCTCTCACTGTCTCTGTCTGTCAAATAAATAAATAAAATCTTTTTAAGAAAAGAAAAGTTCAATAAAATTAAAAGCTGGTTCTTCTAAAAGAGAAACAAAATTGATAAGTCTCTAACTAGATTTACCAAGAGAAAAAGAAAAAGGGCTCAAATAAATAAAATAAAATAATGAAGGAGACATTTCAAATGATACCAAATAAATACAAAGGAACATAAGAGACTATTGTGAACAATTATACCAAGAAATTAGACAACCTAGGAGAACTGGACATATTCCTAGAAACATACATTCCTTCCAAGATCTAATTATTAAAAGATACAAAATCTGAATAGAGTAATCACTAATAAGGAAAGTGATTAAGTAATTAAAATCCTCTGAACAAACAAAAATCTAGGAGAAGAGAGCTTCAGAGATGAATTCTACCAAACATTCAAAGATGTAATACTTATCCTGCTCAAACTCTTCCAAAAAATTTTAGAGCAAGGAATGCTTCCAAACTCATTTTATGAAATCAGTATGTATACTGATATCAAAACTAAACAAGGACACTATACATGCAAAATATTATAGGCCAATATTCCTGTACACATTTTACAACATAAATGTAAAAATCCTCAACAAAATTTTAGCAAACATAATTCAACAGTACACTAAAAGGATCATACATCATTATCAAGTGGAAAATAATCCAGGGAGCAAGAATAGTTTAACTTTTGCAAATCAACATGCTATACCGCATTAACAAAATAAAAGATATAAATCATATGATCATCTCAACAGATGCAGAAAAAGTACTTGACAAAATTCAATACCTATTTATGATGGGAACTCTCAACAAAATAAGTATAGATGTAAGGTACCTACACATAACAAAAGCCATATATGATAAACCCACAACTAACATACCTAACAGTGAAAAGCTGAAAGCTTTTCCTTTAAGATCAGAAACAAGATAAGCATACCCATTCTCACTACTTTCAGTCAACATACTATTGGGAGCCTTAGTCAGAACAATTAGGGAAGAAGAAGAAACTAAAGCATCTAAATCGGAAAGAAATAAGTCAAGCTGTCCCTATTTGCAGATGACATGATACTATCTGTAGAAAACCCTAAAGACTATACCAAAAACTATTAGAACTAATAAATGAATTTCAGTAATGTTCTATGTACAAAAATCAATATACAAAACTCTGTTGAATTTTTATATACTAGTAATGAACTATCAGAAAGAAAAGTTAAGAAAACAATCCCATAAGAATAAAATACCTAGGGATATAGGGATGCCCAGTTGGTTCAGTTGGTTAAACATCTACCTTCAGCCCAGGTCATGGTCTCAGGATCCTGGGATTGAGCCCTGTGTCAGGTTCTCTGTTCAGCAGGGAAACTGCTTCTCCCACTCCCTGTGACTACCTCTCCCTCTGCCTGTCACTCCCCCTACTTGTGCTCTCTCTCTCTTTCTCTGTCAAATAAATAAATACAGTCTTAAAAAAATTACCTAGGGACAAACTTAACAAAGGAGGTGAAGGCATAAGGAAAGAAATTAAGGAAGACACAAATAAGTAGAAAGATATTCCATGCTCACGGATTGAGAAAATTGATATTATTCAAATATTTACATTACCTAGAGTGATCTACAAATTCAGTGCAATTCCTATAAAAATTCCAATGGCACTTTTCACTGAATAGAACAATGAAAATTTGTATGGAATCACAAAAGACCCCAAATAGCCAAAACAATCGTGAGAAAAAATAACAAAGTTGGAGGCATTATATTCTCTAATTTTAAACCACACTACAAAGTTACGGTACTCAAAACAGGAAGGTATCGGCATAAAAACAGACACATAAATCAATGCAACAGTATAGAGCCCACAAGTAAACCCATTCATTTATGGTCATTTAAATTATTATAAAGGAGGCAAGAATATATAATGGGGAAACAACAGTCTTTATTGAAGAATAAATAATGTTCAAAAATGGGACTGCCACATGCAAAAGAATCAATTTGGGTCTCTACCTTATATCCTATACAAAAATGAGCTCAAAATGGATTAACATTTTAATTTAAGACTTTAAACTATAAAATTCCTAGAAGAAAACATAAAAGCTTCTTGACTTTGGTGGCAATCATTTTTTGGACCTAACTCCAAAGGCAAATGTAACAAAAACAAGAATAAACAAATGAGACTACACGAAACTAAAAAGCTTCTACACAGTAAAGGAAACCATTGCCAAATGAAAAGTCTTAACTATCAAATGGGAGAAGACATTTGCAAGTAATATAGCTGATTAGGGACTAATACTCAAAATATATAAAAGAATTCATACAACTCAATGACCAAAAAAACAAACAATCCAATTAAAAAAGGACAGAGATCCTGAATAGACATTTTTCCAAAGAACACATACAGATGTCCAACAGACACAAATTCATTTTATAGTTCTAAATAAAGATATAAAAGATTGTTCTTCAGATGTATAATCTGCCTAAATAATAGAGATTCTGTATCTTATAAGAGTGACTTTCTTAGCTTTACTTTGGTTTTAACATGTCCTTATTTTATTTTTTTTTTAAAGATTTTATTTATTTATTTGTCAGAGAGAGAGAGAGAGAGAGAGCGAGAGCGAGCACAGGCAGACAGAGTGGCAGGCAGAGGCAGAGGGAGAAGCAAGCTCCCTGCCAAGCAAGGAGCCCGATACGGGACTCGATCCCAGGACTCTGGGATCATGACCTGAGCCGAAGGCAGCCGCTTAACCAACTGAGCCACCCAGGTGAACGTGTCCTTATTTTAAAAAATAGAAAAAAAGAGAGTTCTTATTGAAGAGTTAAGATACAATGATACTTTAGGTTCATTTAAAATAAACTATTATTAAATAGATAATTAAGTACTGTTGTTCAGATATCTATGATCCTATCTTTATCAAGAGACAAAATCTTTTCTGACAACTTTTAATTTTGACTTTGTTAGGAGATATTGTAAATTATAAAAAGATGTTTTAATAAATTATCAGAATATCTTTTATAAGAAAATTATCTTTCAGAGTTCCCAAACGATTCCTAGAAAACCTGAAAGATTTGTTCTTTACATTATTTTTTAAAATGTGAGGAATGATTAAGTTCACTTATATACTCTGTATTAGTTAAAAAGCACTGAGTTCATTGGGAAGAGCTGAATGTGAAGGGTTTCAAATTACAGATACTCTTCCTTAGTTTGTATACTAATAATATACAGCTTGTATATTATCAGTATAACTACTAATTTTAAATTTTACTAAAAACCCTAGAGATTTTACAGTACCTTCATTATCTACATAATATTCTTACCTTTAAGGGAAATATTGATCAAATTTCGATGAAACAGTTAGGTATTATACTCTAATAGAGAATTCCATACTTCTTTTCTATATTACTGGTTAACTGAAACAAATTATTCAGACTCTGATGCATGTCTAAAGCCTCTATTGTAAGTTACAGGACAGGATTTGTATCTTCAACAAAGCCTTCTCGAAGTCTTATGAAAAGGTTCTACCAAGTACTTTAAATTCCTCATACTTTAAAGAATAGAATCTAGGATTTGAGGTGACATTACTTGGAAAATATTCAGACTGTGGTGTGCCTGGATGGCTCAGTTGGTTAAACAGCAGACTCTCTGGTTTGTCTCAGGTCATGATCTTATAGATCATGGAACTGAACCTCTCATCTGTCTCTGGCAGGAAGTCCAGGGAGTCTGCTTGAAGATTCTCTCCTTCTTCCTCTCCCACCACTCACACGCACAGCACCCCCACCCCCTGCCAATAAATAAATACATAACCAACCAACCAAACAAATAAATAAATCTTAAAAAAAAAAAGAAAGAAAATATTCAGACTGTAACAATGGACTGAATCAGAATTTCCAGGTTTCTTTCACCTAAAACCAGACATACTTCATGGAAATAGATTGCTGTTCCTTGATTAAAAGAACAAGTATCAGGGGGTGGCTGAGTTGGTTAAGTGACACATTCTTGATCTCAGCTCAGATCTTGATTCCAGGGTCATGAATTTAAGACCTGCACTGGGCTCCACACTGGGCATGGAGCCTATTTAAAACAACAACAAAAACAAAACCAAGAATTAATTATAGATGAATGAAGGAAATTTAATTGTGACTATTTGTTCAGAATATTGTCAATATTGCTTTTTATGTTCTATTTTCATGGCCATACAAAGATACTCTTTTCTTTCATGAATATTGCTAACATTCAATTTTGTAGACTTTGGTTTTGTAAATGGAAATTAACATGTTTAAATGATTCTGACTTATTCTCTGAAATTCAGAAACTCTTATTAAGTCGTCTTATTCTTTATGGCAATAAATTATTTGCATAGGTTCTATAAGAATATACTTTCATTTTTACTAGTATGTAATTGGACAAATCAATTTTGCAACCAAGACCATACCTGGAGTGTCACATTTGATAATAATTCTCACTTAAACATGGGTGACAAGCTTATTACTTTAAAATAGGGTTGATTTTAAATGTGCAGCCAATAGCTACAAAATCCCGCCTAGGAAAATGGCCTTTTCTTTGGCTTAAAAGTTCTAGCCTTACCAGTGGAAAGGAAAATTACTTCCTTCTAGGCAGGAGTCTTAAAAATTCAGAGAACCATAAGAACAAATAATTCATCCACATTCAGTGAGATAGTAAGTGAAATTTGGAGGGTCATTTTCCTAATTTGGTCAAATAATAGCAGCTTTTAAAATTGTGATACAAGGCTATTTATAGAAAGTTTCAGTTAAAAGTTAATTCTATGATTTAGCAGCTGGAAAATAGTGCCTTGCTTTAGATTTGCAAAGCAAAAATCAAGGAGGCCTACATGGTTAATCAAGACTTTTGCTACATCTATATAAGTAACACAGTCTGATGTAAGAGACCAGTGTTTTTGTGATCAAGAACAATCTTTAGGATTTGTGTAGAATAACAATGAGGGAGACATTCAGAAAATACTGTCTAAGATTTAGAAATGGATAAAAAGGATTCCTGGGTGTTCTTTCAGTGGAGGGTTGGATATTATCTAGTGGATTACCTAGAAATTATCTGATTCTATGAGTGTGCCCTGACTCAATTTATACTGAGTAAGCTATTAACAACCCTATAGACATAGACATTATCTTAGAGAAAACTGATAGTGATAATAAACAGTTCTTGTCCATAACAATGCAAATTAATTTTATATGTTAGAGTTAAAACCATTTATAACTTTTAGAAAGGTTACTCCAAACATATTTTATTAGACTAGAAGAAATCAACTAATTTTACACATATTAGCAAATTCATTTTTGTATTCCCAATTGCTTCAAATTCCCTTTTGAATGAGTTTTAATAAAATCTTTGATACATGTTCATTTATATTCTCCATAAAAGTCACATTTTTAACTTTAAAAAAATTATCCTTTAGCACCACAAATAATTTGGAAAGTGGCTAGGTACCCCCAAGTACATACTTTCCCCAATTTGGAAACTGAAAATGTATGAGTCACTTTTCAACAGTGCCTCACTATACCCTATGAAATGGTTTTCAATATTTGTATGTTTTTCAGAATCATTGGCAGATTAAAATATAAAGAAAAATAAGCAAAACTGTTTTGACTTCACTCCTAGAGATTGTGTTTCAATTAGTCTGAGCATTTATATTTTTTAAAAGCTGCCCTTGTGATTTTAAGGCATATCTGGGATTGAGGAATTTCCTTCAAGCATCATCTTGGACTACAGCTGAGAAAAGAGGGGAAGGAGACAGACCTGTCAAATACTAGTTCCTCTCTCCCATTTCAACTCAAATTGCTCTGCTTTTAGGAATTTTATATTTAGAAATCTTTTAAAGAAAGGGTTTCACAGCTCTAAGAAGTTTGAAAATCACTCCGCTTACCTAAAGCCACCCGACTGTAATTCTTACTGTTCCTCCCAAATTCAACACTTAATCCAAACTGAACTGTGCATTCCTGACAACACACGCTCTATTTTCCTCTTACCTTACTCTCAGGACAGTGTTCCCCTCATCTCCACATTTCCAAATCTTGTATATCTGTTGCTACTCACCTTGAAAGAAAATCATGTTCTACCCATGAGGATTGTGTAAATTTTTATTTTTAAAAAAGTGGACTTACTCAATTTTCATGGTTTCTGTTTATCTTGCATATATATCAATTATAACATTACTTTCTATCATGACAATACATTTTAACAATAACAGGGTCAAATTCTCTGTATCTATTCCTCAACTCAGTCTCACATTCCTTCCTCAAAAAATATATAAAATACAAAGTCAGTAGGAGAGCTCACACAGGCAAACATTGTCCCATCCCTTGTGATAGAAGTTGATGAAAGAATAAAAGTGGTATAATGTTCTATTAAAACATCAATCCAGTACTGCTATATGCTTTTCTTCTATAAATATCAAACAAACTCATATAACAGAAGATTTATTCAATGGATTAGGTATTGAATTAATCTCTTGAATTTTTGTACTATTTCACTTGCCTATCTGACTCATGTGAATATTAGTTGTAAATCACTTATCTCAATTTCTCATTCATTGACTCGTTTATATACTGGTAGTTTCTTGAGAACCTATGATATGTCATTGGTTCCATATGTGCTCAGGAAAATCAGATGACTAGAACATCCACACCCTCAAAATATCTTGTTAGAGGAGTTAGGGTCCAAACACAAAATTAAAATAGAGTGGATTTAGTAATATGCTTATCTTCTTCCGTAAACTCCCTTCAGTCCTGTCAAATCCCTGTTCACTCTGTCAATCTAAAAATCTATTGGGGCATCACTTCTTTAAAATTTTCTAATTCTTTCCCAGCCTTTGGCATTTATCCAGGAATATAAGATTGTTTTAAAATACAAAAACCAATTGATGATGTTCATCGTATCAATAGAATAAAGGAGAAAAGCGACACGATCATCTCAAAGACTCAGAAAAAGCATTTGACAAATCCAGCTTTTCCTCAAGATAAAAAACATTCAAAAAATAGGAAAAAATAGGAAATGTGTGTGTGTGTGTGTGTGTGTGTGTGTGTGTGTACAGGCACATGTGGCTATGGATGCTGAGAACTCCCATGATCTGCCATCTGCAAGATGGAGAACCTGGAAAGCCAATGGTATAATGGTATAATTTAGTCTGAGTCTAAAGGTCTGAGAACAAGATAAACTGATAGTGTAAATCCTAGTCTAAGAGCAAAAGACCAATGTCTTATCTCAAATACCCAGACAGAGATAATTCAACATTTCTCTGCCTTTTTGTTCTATTTGGGCTCCCAACAGATAGGACTGTACCCACCCTCCCTGGCGAAGGCAATTGCTTCCCCAGTCCCCCAGTTCATATATTAATCTCTTTCAGAAACACATTCACAGACACACCCAGAAAAAATATGCAACCAGATATCTTGGCATTCTGTGTCCCAGTCAAGATGACCCATAAAATTAACTATCATAGATTGTCTTCATTCTGATATGGAACAACTATTTAAAAAACTATACCTAATAATACAATAATAGTGAAAACCTGAATGCTTTCTCCTTAAGATCAGAAACAAGACAAAAATGTACACTCTTGTCAATTCTAGTCAACATATACTGGATTTTTTTTTTTTTTATATTGCCAGGACAATAAGGCAAGAAAGAAATAAAAGGCATTCAGATTGGAAAGGAAGACTTAAAACTCTCTCTCTTTTTGGGTGACATAATCTTACATATAGAAAATTCAAAGTGGTCTAGTTAAAAAAATATTAGAAGTAATAAATGAGTTTAGGCAAGTTGCAGTATATAAGATCTGTATACAAAAATCAATTCTATTACTGGAAACTCTCAATGAACAGAAAATAAAATTCTAAAAGCAATTCTATTTATAATAGCATTAAAAAGAATATACAGAGGAATACATTTTTTAAAAAAGCACAAGATTTATATAATAAAGCTTCAATATATTGCTTAAAAACATTTAAGGATCTAAATAAATGGAAGAACATTCCATGTCAAGGACCAGAAGACTTAACATTTTTAGGATAACTATACTTCCCAAATAGATAACAAATTCAACTCAGTCTCTATTATTATTCCACAGGGCTTTTTGCAGAAATTGACCAGTTACCCTTAAATGCATATGGAAATACAAGAAGCCCAAGTAGTCAAAACAACCATGAAAAGAAAAAAAAAAAAAAGAAAAGAAAAAAGAAAAAAAAACACTAGGCTCACACTCTTAATTTCAAAATATAAATCAATGGAATAGACTTAACATTCCAGATATAAACCATTACATTTATGGATATTTGGCTTTTCATAAGAGTGTCAGAACAATTCAATGGGGGAAAGATAGTCTTTTTTTTTTAAGATTTTATTTATTCATGAGAGACAGAAAGAGAGAGGGGCAGAGGGAGAAGCGGGCTCCCTGATGAGCAGGAAGACCAATGTAGAACTCAATCCCAGACCTTGGGTTCATGACCTAGGTGCCTAGGAAGGATAATCTTTTTAACAAATGGTGCTGAGACAACTGGGTGTTGACATGCAAAGGAGTAAAGTTGTCCCTGTTCCTCACATCTCACACAATAATTAACTCAAAGTGGGTCATAGACAAGTGTATGAGCTAAAATTATAAAGCTCTCAGAAGAAAATATAGTAGTAAATCTTTAGGACCTTAGATTAGGAAAAGTCTTCTTGGATATAATACTCATATCACAAGCAACTAAAGAAAAGACATATAAATCAGAATTCATCAAAATTAAAAACTTTTGTGCATCAGTGGACATAATCAAGATAGACGAAAGACAACCCAAGAATAAAAATATTTGTAAATCATATTTCTGTTGAGGGATTTGTATCTAAAAAGTGTAAAGAACTCTTTAAATTCAATAAAAAAGATAACTCAACTTAAAATTGAGCAAAAAATATGACTAGATATTTCTCTGAAGATATACAGTTGGTCAATGAGCACATAAAAAATGCTCAGTATTATTAGTATCAGAGAAATGCAAATCAAAACCACAATGAGACACCACTTCATTCTCAATAAAATGGTTATAATCAAAAAGATAAAAAGTGTTTGTGAGGATGTAAAGAGATTAGAATCCTCTATACAATGCTGCTGGTAATATAAAAATGTGCAGCCATTTGGAAATCTGTCTAGGAATTCCTCGGTTTGTCAAACGTAACATTATTGTATGATCCAGCAATTCCATTTCTAGGTATCTACCCAAGAAATATGAACACCTATGTCCACTCAAAAACATGTACATAAATACTCATAGCAGATTTTATATATATATATATAGGAAAGCATCACTCTTATTTTAAAATTCTATATGTGTGTATATATATATACACATATATATATGTATATATATATATCCAAAAAGTGTGGTAAGAACATATAAGATCTCCACTTTCAGCAACTCTCAAGTATATATGACAGCATTGTTTGCCATAATATGAATCATATATTCAAAACTTTTAAATATCTTATATCCATCATACTAAAGAACATCAGGTAGGATATGTAGCAAGTTTCCTTCACAGTTCAAGGGTTATAATGACTATAGTTTAGAAGGCAGTTTCATGTATATACAGACTATAACATTTAAAAGTAAATAAAGATTATGTATTTCCCAGTTTTAAAGAGCATTTGAATAACTGCACTGAATTATTTCTCTAGTAACATCACAGTACAATATATTAATATGGTAAAATATCCCAAACACAACATGGAAAATTAACACAGATAGACACCTTACGGCTGGAGTCTTAGAGATTTCTTTTAACCATAATGATGTTTCAACTGTATTAAAAATAAAATCAGTGACCCACTCTTGCTAGAATAAAATGCTACTGCTGGGTTGAAAGGACATAGGCACACTAGGTTCTACCTGTACACTATGCTCCTTTTAAATTCTCTTTGTCCAGTAAACTTAGCTGCCATTCTCTGCCTTTGTAGATACTAATTTGAGACAGGTAGAGTGTTTCCTGTTCTCACTACTGTCTGGACTTGTGTGTTAATTTAGGAGCTACAGGTGCTAGAAAAAAACTGGCAAGCAGTATAAGAGGAGATTATCTGTAGAAGATAAGGGTGGGGGAGGTTGGGCGTGTGATAGACATGATAGAACAGTCCACATTTGTCATAGAAATGTTGGGGAGATAAGAAAAGCAGAAAGCAGAGCTACTTCTCTGTTCAGATCATCAGAAAACTAGAGACCTTGGCAGTAAAAGAACATCCATTCTGTCTTAGGTAAGGTCATAAGAATGCTGTAAGAAAAAGAAAAAAAGAAAGAAAAAAAAACTTTGGATACTGAGAATTGGGCTACAAATTATGCATGCAATCCTGCTTTCAAGCAGTAATACAGAGATTTATTTAACTGGTTTGTGGTCAACATCAAATCTCCATCAAATTCTTCTCACTTAAGAGTGAGAAAACCTAGAACTGTCAAAGTAGGATCAATTAATATAGAAAAAAGTATTATCTTGATAACTCAAATGGAAAAACATATTTCTGTAAATGACTTATTACTATCAACAGAAAAGAAATTTGGAAACATTTTTTCAGTTTCAGTGTGATGTGAGGCTGTAAGATTTGATAAAACAGGTGGAAACTCAAGGTAAAACAGGTTGGGAATTTTGGTGTGTTTTTGTAATGTGAGATATTAGTGAAAAACTAAAACATACTGCCATTTTCTTAATCTTTGATTATTGAAAATCTGATAATCATTTCTTTAATTTTATGACAATTTTGAGTTGAAGTTAACAGTTCAGTACATGTTTGTATGACTTCCTTGACTCAAAGAACATTAGCCAAAAAACTGCAGTCATCACTCTGTTACAAAATTGTATTTCTTTCAACAGTTCTATAAACTGCAATGAGTCATAGCATCTAAACATGTATGCTAAAACATACTATCAACTGTGCCATAATACTTTTCATAGAGTCTGCTTCAAAACCAAGCACAAATAATTTTAATATCAAAAAGCATAAGCATTTTGGATATTTCTATTCTAATTCTAATTCTAATTCTAATAAATTCTAATTTATTCTAATTCTAATAAATCAGGGTTGTTTTACCTAACATAGCTGATGTATCAATCATTGTGAAAGAAACTAAATTTCTTATTTTTAGCTGAAATTCTTCTTTGATAGCCATAAAATTTTCAAAAATACCTATACTACTAGTTCTTTTTTTCAGTTTGAAACTCAACATGTCTTCCTAAATTTGGAAGTCCTTTCAGAAAAAATGTACCCAAAGTAGTAATTAAACAATGTCCTTACATTGCATAATTCATCTACATCTACAAAAAAGTGCTTGCAATTTTTAAAAATTTAAATCAACTAATATTTACTATTGTTAGAAAGCTCTTATATACTATAGACAATTGTTTGCTGGTTTAATTGAAGATCTTTTACTTATTGCACAATATTCCTTTTAATCTTTCCTTCTTAATTTTCTAACATTTCCACAGTTGAAATAATATCCTTTATTGTCTTCTCATCTACATTTTTTTCTGTTTAATAATCCATGTTGTTCAATAGCAGTCCAAAGGTATAAGCTTAGGTCCTATTAAAAATCATTTTAAAATTCTTGGAAGAGTTGACTCTGATTTCAGGCAACTAATTTCATTGATTCTTTTATGGTCAAGAGAAACTGTTTATCAAATTCACTATGTATTTTCTGAGAACATTTCCTGATAACGACTTTATTATTGTTAAAAATCTGTTTATGCAATAAACAGCTTTTCAACTTTGCCTAAGCAAGTTGCAATTGCTGTTTATGGTGAACTCTGTAACACATCCTCATCTAGACTCTTATTCTTTACTGTTCCAGTTATATTACTAGCTTTTCCACCTCTACTCAATTCTGCTTCAACAGTATACCTTCATTTTAAATTTGAAAATTTGCCTATATGTACTTTTTAAATTAGAAAAATAATTTAATTATATTTTGTTTAAAATAATAGGATATATTTCAATTTGTATAATTTTTTAAAGATTTTTATTTATTTATTTGAGAGAAAGAGAGAGAGAGCGAGCAATCACGCATAAGCAGGAGAAGGGACAGAGGATGAGAGAGAAGCAAACTTCCTACTGACTGGGGAGCCTGACACTGGGCTCAATCCCAGGACCCTGGGATCATAACCTGAGCTGAAGGCAGATGCTTAACAACTGAGCCACTCAGGCACCCCTATATTTCAGATTAATTGCCAATTTTGGCTTACATAGTTACTACTGTAACTTAGGTCAGTGCATAAACTGCTAAACGAACACATTACAGTGTTACATCTGTACACAGAAGAAATCACTTGAACTGGGTCAATCCATTGAAACTGCAATCACTGATTTGTTTATGAATCATACTAAAAATGACACAGGCGCTGATCACATGCTCTACAATACAACATTTAACATGATGAAAACTTTAAAATGAATACATAATTTCGTGTTTAATGGGAATATGTTCACACTGCCTCAAGTTCAAATTTTCAATTAAACTAATTAAATAAAATTTAAAATTGTGTTCTAGTTTCAGATAGAATAAATAATGGAGATAAAGGTACAGCATAGGGAGTATAGTCAATGGTGCTGTAATAGCATTGTATGGTGACGGGGGTAGCTGGACTTGTGTTGAGCACAGCATTATGCATACATGAATCTAATCACTATGTCGTACATCTGAAACTACTACAACATTATGTGTCAACTATACTTCACTTAAAAAAAAAATTGTTCCTCAGTTGCACTAGCCACATTCTATGTTTTTAACAGCCACGCACATTTTATAAAAGCCATAACAAAACAGAACTCCAGTCTTATTTCTCAGCCTGAGAGAGTGATATTTCTTTTTATTTTATTATTATTATTTTTGATAGAGAAAGAAAGAGAGTGAGAGAGATCATAAGTAGGCAAAGAGTCAGGTAGAGAGAGAGGGAGAATCAGGCTCCCTCCTGAGCAGAGAGCCCAATGCAGGGTAGATCTCAGGACCCTGAGACCATGACCCAAGCCCAAGGCAGAGGCTTAACCCACTGTGCCACCCAGGCACCCCGAGAGTGATATGTCTTTGAAGAGTTTTGTAGCAAGCTACGGATCTTGACATAAAAGTGTTCCCAAATCAAAGAAAGAAGTACAAGCAAAATGCTCAAGTGTTTCTTGAGGTAGTCACGGCAAATCACTGCAACCTTATTTTCAAGATAAAGCAGGGACAATAAATTAGGCCTGAGATTTGGAAAGACACCATTGCTAATAAGAATGAGTAAGAAGGACGGTAAGATAGCTATTGCATGTCTACTGACAATACACACAGAAAGATATAGGAAGAGTTTAGCTACCATTATAATTTTTAACATATAATTAATTTTGTTCTTCTCGCTGTAATAGTGTTACTCTAAAAATTATGCACGTTACAGCATCAGGGTAAAGTAAATGGAAGTGGCAACTTGCTATGATTGGGCTCCAGAGAGAAAGCAGCTCTGAAAGTGACCTAGCCAGCTTGATACTCACACACAAGTTTCTTCATTATGACAGAGGTTACATCCCATGATCTCAGGATTCCTGTTGCCACCAAATTAGTTTTCAGACACCTTCAAATAAAGATGTCTTTCTGACTTTGGTAGTTATCCTCTTGCTAATGCTAACGTATTCAATTCCTTGTGAATAAATTTTGCTGGTTTTCTTAAAGTAATCTCTACTGCTTTTAATTCACAGACATAAATAGCTCTAGTGTTTTCCCTGGATTCCAGGGGGGTATGTGTCATGAACATCAACATCTTCAATATCATCATCATCATCATCATTGTCATCATCAAATGGGAGTCCTTTATGAAACATCTTCCCAAAGGTATCAGGTAGAACTAAAAATGGTTGTTTTTAAACATGATTATTTCTTGGTCATGGCCGTCTTAGTCACTTCCTTTCACTTTGACAATATGGGTACCCAATTCACCCCACTAAATTCTATTTCTTAGAGTTAGCTGGGTTATTTTCTTCCAGTGTTGGAGAGAAGACCGATAGAACAAAAACATCTATATAAGAATACTTAAAGAATTGAACTAACATAGATTTCCCTGATACCAGTGTAGGTCTTGGGCATCCCAGTATAACTGAGAAACTGAATTTCATCCCCAAAGCATTCAATGTCAATTCTTAATGAGAGTACAACCATGCAAATGTTCTTTCTCATTTATATACATGGCAAGGCTAAACTGCAGCTAATGTAGATAAAAAAGATATTTCTATAATCATTCTTCTAAATATATACCAATATAGCTTAACTGAAAAAGTTTAATGGCTACCCCTATATATTTTTAATACCATATTATTTTTCTTTTTCACTTAAAGACCAGATGTATTGTATTAGGAAACCTAAACAGATAACCTTAATATCATCGCTCTACCAATTATTCTTCAAGGTTTGATTAAAAACATCCATTACATTTAATATTTTAAAACATTAAATTTTTGATATTTTAATGCAATGAACATTAAAAATGAATATCTCAATTGATATCTTAAGTATTTAAGTTATAAGTTATTTCTTTGCTATATGTGTGAGTTTATATATAAACATACTTTGAAAGTTTGCAGTGACTAGGTGAATGGGTTTGGAAATTAGCAAAAGGCTTTTTGTTGTAGACTTTATCTCAAGAAAAAAAATTATTTCTGAAAGTATCATAAGAACATTCTTATAATCCTATTTTACTGATAAAGAATCTGTAAAGTATACTCCTGAAAAAAGCATCAGTACCTGTGTTCAGTGAAAATATGATATTTGTAAAACTATATAAAGCCTTGAAGTCTTTAACACTAAAACAAGAAAAAAAAAAACTATGAGATAAAAGTATAGCCAGAGAGAGGGGCACCTCAGTGGCACAGTTGGTTAAATGACCAACTCTTGATTTAGGCTTAGGTCATGATCTCAGGGTTGTGAGATCAAGCCCTGTGATGGGCTCCCCACTCAGCAGGGGGTCTTGTTTTCCCTCTCCTTTTGCCTCTCCCCCTGCTCCACCACTGCTTGCTCCTGCTCGCTCTCTCTTTCTCAAATAAATAAACAATCTTCTAAAAATATATATAGCCATAGAGAAAATACTGGAGACTTTTGTTACAGGATATTAAGATTTACCTTTGCAGGTTAGACTTTGGCATTTTTTTCTTTGTTTTCCTAAAATTCTATAGTTCTCATGAGTATATGCATTATTTTTTTAAAAGATTCTAATCATTTATTTGACAGAGAGAGGCACAGCAAAAGAGGGAACACAAGCAGGAGGAATGAGAGAGGGAGAAGCAGGCTTCCCACTGAGCAGGGAGCCCCATTCAGGGCTCCATCTCAAGACCCTGGGATCATGACCTGAGCAGAAGGCAGCCGCTTAATGACTGAGCCACCCCAGTGCCCCAAGTCATATGCATTGGAGAAAAAGAAACTTGCTAAAATTACAATGGTTAATATTTATGGAAAGGAAAAATGATTTAAAATGGGAGTTTCTCTTCTTTTAGGCATTAATTCTGAGCATGAATTGTTTGTCAAAGTAAATCTTACATGTTAATAGAAAGACCATTAATAAAAAGATCATTAATTAAAAGATGATACATAATAAATGGCTGTGATGGATTCATGATACATTTTATCTTTTCAGCAGTACAAGAGAGTAATCTCGAATACTTTTTAAAAAATCTACAGTAAGGATCAAATCACAAATCAATCATAAATGCAATTGAGTGTCAGATTTTGGCATTGACCATAGGTAAACTAGATGTATTTCCAGGAATGCAAGCATTCATAGTGAGGGAAATGGTTTCATCTGCTACAGAATTTAACGATTCAACTATTAAGGTCCTTAAAACAAGGATAGCAGTAAGTACATACTGGGAGTTTATCACATGTTTAGTGCTTTATGTGAACGATCTATAAGACATAAAATCACACCACAGTTTACCTATAAAAAGTCTGGAAAGGTTAAATAAATCCCCAGTGAGTGACAGATGTATGATTTCACAACACAACCTAGCTTACGCTTTTAAACATACTGTTAAACTGCATTGTATTGACTCAACAATCTTTATAACCATTATTAATTCTCCTTTCTAATTATTTGGTCTTTATTTAATTGTTTTTGTACTAAATTAAAATGAAACATAAACTCATTGTGTTCTGAAAACAGTCAAGGGACCTACAAAGCAAACTAATTTATTGTGTAACCTCTAATTAGCTGTAATTACAATATTTAATAAAAGAAACACCTACTTTTAGAGATAATCAAATCTTTTCACTGAACTCCACTAGTGTTATGGTATATACAATAGACTAATAATCAAAAGTATTATTCAAATGCTGTCAGGAAAAATAAATTACAATTTAATGCCAACCCTGAACTATTCTTCCACTAAAACAGATTTCATATGGAAACTGGGTATAAGAAAGATAAATTATGTAATCATTCATAATTTAATTCCAATTAAGGTAACATATCTTTTCCTATAGGACACACTCGCTCATGTACATGGATACACATGCAGACACATTCACCCATCTGGAAATTTCTTTACTTATGAAACTGTTAAGGAATTTCTCTGAATACAGGAGGTCAATGAAAGTGCTCACCAGTATGCACTAGACATTTAGCAACTGCTTCAGTCAATAATATCAGCATAAAGAGCCTGAATTATTTCAGAATAGGACTTCTCTATGACTAAGACATTTAGCATTAATATTTAATCTAGTCATTTGTTATTAACATATAATGTATTATTTGTTTCAGGGGTACAGATCTGTGATTCATCAGTTTTACACAAGTCACAGCACTCTAGGCATATTTTTTAAAAGGAATATTTTTGAGGAATCTATTATATTCAGTTTGCAATTATCAACACCTGTGAATAAGCTCTAAAGTTTATTTTGTCCTTTTTCCAATCTCTGTCACAGTAGGGTAAGAGTATCAAAAAGAAAGGATGCTTTATGAGTTATGTTTGTTACTTGTGACTATGTGGGATGAAGTAATGAGGTCTTTGACTATTAGAAGGGCTGATGACCCTATATTTTGCTAGCTGCCAAGGTGGAAAAACTGTTCTGTTTTGCCTTTAAATGAAAGTTTGAACACCAAAGATGGCAGCAGCAGTAAGTAATAGTATGCTTCATTTTGCTTTATGGTATAATGGAAGAACCAAATCAATGACCATATGATGTCTTTAATCAGCTCTTAATATCAAAAAGCAAAGTGGTATTATTGCCATTAGCACTTTTGGAAAAGAAGTAGGAAAACAAATGAACAGAAGAATATTCAGCTGACCAAAGACGCTAATTAGTTTAAAGTGCATTTGCAACAACAACAAAAAATAGCTTCCACCCCAAAAGACATCATAGTGCATGAAAAATCAACAACATTAACTGCTGAGGGTATTCTGGATTGAGTACAAGTTCCATAGTATTCAATCTGTAATTAACTGACAATCTAGAAAGAGAATATGTTTTTATTGATACTCTAAAGTTGGATTCCCCCTACTCAAAAAAACCCCACTAACATGATTAATAGATACTTCTTAGCCACAATTCCAATTAATATACCTTTCTCAAAGACTTTACAAAGCAGAGAAACTGGGTTTTAGAAATACCAAATGATGCTTTTATGTTATAATTTCTATAGAAGAAGAGGAATTTTCATTTTAATTATTTTTATCTGAGAAATAAAACATTTTAAGTTTTAAGTAACAATTTCTGTATTTATCTAAGCCTATATTTTTATGTCCAAAAATATGCCTTTCTCAAATCCCCTTCAAATTGTTGCCTAACCAGTGGCTATAAACTCTTATAGTGACAACTATTATCCATTATCCAGTACTTGACATGCCAGCTCAACATTGCTGTATTAACTGATTTTTCGAGTTTTCTCACTCCCTGTGGGGCCCTCTCTCCTAAGATTGATGAGGTGCAACGTGGTGTTTGAGCTGCCGACTTGACAAACAGCAAGAGTGATCCCCGCACAGAGTGGAGGAGGGAAGGCAAAAGAGAGACAGAATCACAGTGTATCCTGGAACAACAACAGCCTCATGCACTTGCCTTTCAAGGCAATTAAAACATTGTTTCTCAGATTTTACAGTTCAGCCAAACACAAAAATTCTTTCTTTTATTAAAGTCCCCCAAAGCTTCATTGGTACATATTGAAAATTAGAGAGGGATTAAACTTTTGTCCCTCAGACATTTTAGAGAAGCTAAGGTAAAAGTTGCTGTTCTTTCCAACTTTAAATACTTTGAAACTCTAATCACTTCTTATAATTCCCAAAATGGTGTTATCGCTTACTCTTTAACTATTGAATTCACTCTGGCAGAGCTAAGGTAATAAAACCCATCATCGTCTAATTTTCAGACAGCTTGATAGAACCAATGTTCTTAATATAGATAAAGTGTAATGAAGCACTTTCTTTCCCATAGGAAAGTCTTCGACTCATATGCTTTGATGCCAACTAGCCTTCACATCTGCTGTTACACCATTGATAGCTGTAACTTGGCATGCTAAACTAGTGACTGATGAAGCAGCTTTACTCAAAGGCACCATTTTATTTCTTGCAATGGGAACATAGTAAAACGGTGTTGGTTTCCTGTAGGCCTTATGCAAATCCCTGTAATAAACATAGGATCAGGCCTCACATATAATAAATTGTGTGTTAGATGAGAATGGGGGGAGTAAGACAATCTCCTTGGGTGAAAATAACCCCCTTACTATGCCAATAAATTAAATGTATTATAAAGAATTATTTTAAATATTCAAGACTAATATTAGATACTAATAAAATACAATAATAGTTTTAAAATACCAACTTTATTTTGTTAAATAAAATATTGCTACTTAACTTGATGTCAACATTAATCCATTACCAACAACCAATATCTTAAAACCATTAATGAAGGAAAAAAACTATTTGGGAGAAAAAAAGAAATGGTACAGCTACAAAAAACTTTGCTGAGATATTTCTTTTAGATTTCTAGAAAAGTTGCTTAATTAAAAATGAAGAAAACATTAATTTGGACAGATGAAAATTATAGTAACAGTATTAATCACTAATCTAAACTGACTGCCCAATACACTGGTGTTCAATCACATAAAGATTTCAGGTTTTGTTTTATTTATTTAAGCATGCAAAAAAAAACAATAAACCAGATTATGCACAAACTTGAAACACAAAATACAAAATTCACAATAAAGTTTCTATTGATTCTACATAATCACTGAATTATTACTTAATTGGTAACTTGCAAGCAAGTTATTTGAAGATATTTTTAATTACTCAGCCTGGAGAGGAGCCTGGGCCTCAGTATTCTCTAAAAGTCCCCAAATGATTCTAATGTTCTAATGGGCAGACAAGTTTAGATGACTGATTTAAACATATGGATATTTTAAGGATTTTTAAAACTTAGTGAATGATATACCCGAACAGGACAACATAATGGCTCCATCCCTTGAAAAAGAAAAACTGATGTAAAAACCAAGGCTGTCTTCTTGCTTGTGAGAATAATGTGATTGCCTATCACAGACAAGACCATATTCCCATGTAGCACCCATGCCATCCAGTCCCACTGGTTGCAACACACCTACATCTACCATTTTGATGGATAAAAGACTAGCATGTAAGTTGAAGTAGGGATTTAACTGGGGATCCTGATAAAATAGTATCACTAATTGTGCTGGGCTATGGTCTAGTATTTAAGTTGCAAACATAGGGAGGTACAACCCATCGACAAATAAAAAATTTTAGTCACAAAATTTTTATGCCAGTATACATATGCTCATAATAATACTCCATTTTAAACTGGTTGTTAGGCACAGAGACAATATCTCCCACCAGACCCAAAGCTGAAATTTGAGATCTAAATTATTAAGGAGAAAAAGGCAATGTCATTACTAAGCATAAATTGGCCCCAAATAAATAAAAATGACTTGAAAGCAAAACTCTATGGCAAGTTCGATGTGGCAACTCTTATACAAGCAAATAATTAAGAAAGAATCCTGTACTTACTGAGGTAGTAGCATAATGAATTTCTAATTATATTGTCAAAGAATCCCTGCTGGATATGTGGTGGAAAATGATTAGACAATGTATAACAATAAGTTAGGTACACAATGAAAGACATACCCAATTACTATCCATGTGCAGATAAATAGTTATTCAACCCTTTCTTTGTGATGACCATACTTAACTGGGAACTTGTTACATAGAATATGAAAAGCATTTAAAGAATATGTTCTGGGGATCTAAAGTTAAGCATCATGAATATAGTCAGCAATACTGTACTATAAACTTTAAATTTACTAAGAGACTAGATTTTAATTGTTATCACTACAAAAAGGAAATGATAATTATGTGATGTGACGGAAGGGTCAGCAATGCTATAGTGATAATCATATTGCAATACATAAATTTATCAAATCAACATGTACCCCTTAAATTTACATAAGTTAATCCCAATTATAGCTCAATAAAAAATAAAGTGATTTCAACTCATTTCAGATTATTTTTCTCATCTTTGTAAACTAATAGTTCAATTTTATGCATACATATATGGACTTTCAGAATGTTTTACCGCCAATATAGCAAGACGAAACTAAACACTCCTTTTGGAAAACCCTTTTTCAATGTGTAAAGTAACTATATATGTCATTTTGAAAATTTACTTCTCCAATGTGTAAAACTCTTCACAGTAAATATATTTTTACAACTAACCACTGCTCTAATTAAAAACAACAAATATAAATTATGGTTTGTGCAAATAAAGAAAAATATGAGAAAGTCTAATGAATGGTATATGTTTCTAAATCCATTTATAAAGTATATGCTGTAAACTGCCGATTTTTTTTACATTCTATCTCTCAACTCAAAAATTACTTATGTTCCTTTGGCATTTAAGAAGCAAAAATCACTCAAGCTTTCAAAAAATCATTAGAGGCATGCCACACAAGCAATTCAGGCTTAAAAACCTATACTGTCACCCTAGCATAATTTAATTTTAGGAGACCATTGAACTGATAAGCTCAGAATAAGTAGCAGATTATAAAGAACATGTGACAGCTATATCTGCCGCAATGGCTTAATGCAAGTGTTTTAGAAATTTAATATGATCAAACAGTTGAGGTCATGTGGATGAACCAAAATGACTAATGCATTTAGCTCTTCTGAGTAATGATGATATGCCATGATATCTTTAGCTATTACTTTTTATTGTTGATACTACGAGTCCCTTGGTTATTGCTTTCATAATTAATAAGTCACTTAACCTCTCTATGGCCCAGTTTCCTCATCTGTTAAATGAGCATAATGATAATTGCTTCCCACCTTCCTCAGGGGTTGCAGTAAAGATTAATGAGCTGGCATTTAGAATGTACTTTGAGTTCTCCCAAAGAGGGAGACTATGCACAAAGAAAAACAAAACAAAACCCTCTCTGTGGCTAAGTACCAAAAGATAAAAATTTCCTTCCAGATGGATTAATCCACTTGCTTGCATTCCTAACACTATAACCTATATTTCCAAATAAGCTGACATTTAACCTAAAGTTCAAAGGAAATGCCACAGAGGGCTACACATTTTGAAAAAAAAAAAATGAAAACAAAAAACCTTTTTAGTTCTCTGCAGATTAGCAAACTTTTGAAGATAATCACACGTTCTATATAAAACCCTTTGTCATAGGTTTTCCATCAATGAATGCAATAGTCATTGTGCGAAAGGACAACTGGACAGAACAGGTAAAAGAAGTGAGTTTCTGCCATAAAGAGAACCTAAACTTGTAACACTGATGTAGGGTCACCTGGTAGATTGCAACGAAATGATTAGTGGAAAATGGGAATCTGCAAATATAGGAGGAAATAATATTCTTAAAGTGTGCCTTAGAATAAGTTGGAAGATTGAAATGCATTAATAATCTTTTGTCTTGGCCAGAGAAAGTCTAGACAAAGTGACAAAATATTCAAGGTATCAGCAAGTTACTTTTAGCTACATAGGATAATAAGGTAGCAGAAGAAAGATATGGAGTATAAACAATCATAAGAACAATGAAGAGAAAAAGAGGGGGAAGAAATAATTTAAAAGAACTGGGCTCTTTGTAAACAGTACTTAGAGGTGATACAGCAAAGTTAGAATTTGCATCATTGGGTACTTTCAAGTGTTCCTAATCTTCAGTGTCTCAAGCCAGTAAAAGTTCTCCAGATTGTTTCAACATGGTGCCAGTCTGTAATTAAAGAACAAATTAAGTATGTTGCTTGAGGTGTTAAGACCTCTGAAAAAGTTAGAGCAATGCCTTTAGCTTAAAAGTGGACTCAATTGGATATATTTAAAGGTCACAAATGTTTAGCAGAAATTGTACTGGCAAAAGCACTGTCATGCTGGTGTAAAAGAATTTAATTTTAGAAGACCAATAAACTGATAAACTCAGAATAAGTAGCATATCATAAAAAACACATGGTAGTTATATCTGGCCCAATGGCTTAAACCAAACATTTTAGAAATTTAATATGATCAAATAGTTGAGGACATGTGCGTGAGCCAAAATGACTAATGCACTGAGCTCTTCTAAGTAATGATGGTTATACTATGATACCTTTAGCTATGACTTTTATTGTTGATACTACAAATCCCTTGGTTATTGGTTGCATAATTCTGTTCAAAATGTACCAAGTCTCTGGGCTTCCAAGTTTCTAGAAATAGGACTGGGGACTTGTAAGCTAAATAAAGATTGATGTTACATGCCACCAAGTTTTTCATTGCCTTTTAAGCAACAATTTTGTGGCAATCAGTAACTAATAAAGCCCAAACCATATACAAAGCCTGTGCAGGGAACAGGAGATCCCAATGTGAGGGATACAGAGTCAGTCCCTGACCCGCTGCTATGCTGGGTAGTGTAGAAATAGGAACCAAGCAGACAGCTTAGGTTGAAGATTTAATGAGAACTAAAGTAAAAAGTACTCGGAAAATAGAAAGGAGGATTACCTTACCAGAACTGGGTAGATTTGGTAGATTACCAGAACAGGAAGGATCACGAAAATTTGCCTGGGATAAATGAAGTATAAATTAGGGCTTAAGGAATAAAGTGAATATAACCAATAAGGTTGATAGAAAGGGACAAGTGTAAAAAAAATAAAATGCATAGCAGGCACTGGAGAAGTAGGTGTATCATGTACTTGTGGCACAACCTGGGGCTAAAATCTCAATAGTTCGGCTATACTTCAAGTGTGAGAGTGCCTATGAAATAAGAAGTCGTCCATCCATGAGGTGTCTTGTAAACACTGAGGAGCTAGGTTTATATCCTAAAGCAAAGGGGAGAAGGTAATTTTTGGAGGACTTTAAGTCACTTCAGTAGCACTAGAGAGAACAACAGGGACAAAACTGGGGGCGGGGGGAGTTAAAGTGGTTCTACAAGACACTGGTTAGAGATGACTCTAGTCTTCTGAACCAGGACAGTAGTGAAGGAAGTAGATATGTAGGAAATAGAATGGAGTGTATCAGGAGGTGCCTAGAGATGTAGGACATATGTCTAAGATTTAACACAATTTTTACCACATAAGAGATGATCAGTAAGTGTTTCTGGAATAAAAACTTGTTATCTTACAAATAAACATCCATATGACATAATTGAGAACATCAGATGTATGGCAACACTGGCTAATGTAGAACAACTTGATCATTGGGTTAAAAAAAAGTTAAAATTAAGGATAAACAAAAAAGTTAAAATTAAGGATAAACAAAAAATTAAGGATAAGCATTTGTTATATTCAACATTTTTATAGTTCCCTTTATCTATTATTTGCAATAAACTCTGCAAAGAATTGCTAAATGCACCTCAATATACCATTTCAAAATACACAAGTCTAGAAAAGAGCTTCCAATAGTTTCTTTTTATTTCATTTATGAAATTACATCTTCTTCATGACAACAATAATTAGAAGACTGAAGCAATTTCAATTAGATAAATATGATGTGATCTCTTTTTGAAATGATTGATCCTACTGTGGGTCATAGAAATATAATTGACTTCACCATGTTTAAAATCATCCTAAATTCTGAATATTTTTAATTAGCCATGTATTTTAGTAATGCTAATATATAACATCTGTCAAGCTTTAACTAGATGGTTAGCATATCATGTAGAGCTTTCATTTAATATTCAAAAAATACCGTAAGGATGGTCCTGTTAGTCATTCCAGTTTAGAGATGAGGAGTCAGTCGTGGTTTACAAGGAACAGTATTTTATCAAAACACAGCCAATAGGTGGTGAAACCAGGAAGTAAGCCCAGTTTTTCCGATTCTATAGTTTTTCTTTCACTGGTAGAAACTATTCTAAATTATAGCCTATGTTTTTAGAAGTATTGAGGGATTTACATTAGATATTTGATACTATTCAAATGTACTTTTAATATGTGGCAGAGCTTTTTAATAATAACCATAAAAGAAAACATGTATCTCCTTTATATGACCTTTTTCGGAAGGACAGACTGTATTAGTACATGCAACAAGCTAGAGACTTCAGTTGATCAAAGTCAGAAAGAGAATTTGTAAAAATTGGAAAACGTAAATCATGGGTTGCAGAGAAACATAAGTGATTCAGCATCATTTTGTAAAACATATGACTCACTTTGAAAATCCAGAGATTCTCAAAAGAAGTCATCACATCTAGAGGCTCTAGCTGTGTTATTTTTGAACATATACTCTATATGTATTCATTCTTTTAATCTTTATACTTCAGGGAGAAAAGAATGTGCTTGCTGCTTAATAACATCCTGTATAGTGTTTTGCCCTGGGGCAAGATTTCAGTTGTACTCCACCCAAGTTCCCAGATTCTAAGAAGGAAGCTTTGACAATTCCTTTATTGTTTTTCAATAAAATCCCTGGGCCTTCGGTTAGTTTATCATTTAAATATGATTAAACAGGTACTGGTGATGTCATACAGTTTTCTATTGTTTACATGGAATAACGCTGAAGAACTACCAATCTGCTTGAGTTATTTTACCAGTCATAGCTTTACATTCATCCTTGGGAAGAATGTATGTGGAGTGTAATGGATAAAAAAGAAAAGAAGAAAGAACTCTTCTGGAAGACAATATACACATAAGCTCAGTAAACAAAGTCAAGCATGTTCTTTGGAAAAATAATTATTTAAGTTGTAGAATGGCATGACTCTCAGTTTTTGCAATACTGAGGACTTACCCTTTTAGGCCAGGTATCTTGAGCCAGCTCTTCTTGCTTGTAGTAACAAAACTATACCATTCTTTAAAATAATTTTCTGGAACTGAGCATTCCAGAACAATTAACTAACAGCAGGGTCTTGTTAAATTTGTAAAAACAAGATGGAAATTCCTTTAGAAATCAATGCCTTAAGGGTGCTTCCTAGAGTGTTTGCATGCATTGACGTTAATTAAGAAATAAAAGAATGGTATCAAATGTAAATAGAATACACAGACTACTCCCTGGTTCATTGCAGAGTTGCGAAATGAGCACGCAATTACTTCAATTCCAGATTGCTAGGGAACATTTTTTTAAAATTTTATGCCCATAGCTGGTATAAGTGTATAATTTAATAAACTAAAACGTGAAGTTGAAATTAGTCTCATTTAAGGGTATACTAAAATAACCAAAGAAAAATCAACATCTAATGATTCTTTTAAAATCTCTTTTTTTCTGATTTCAACAGTAAGAATTCAGTATGTGGTCAGTCAAGTTATCAACATAACGAATTGTTAACTTAGTGATTAACACTGTGTGGTTTTTATTGTGACTATTGTAGATTTCAGAAGGCCTTCATTCTACAGAAAGAAAGTCTGTGCTGTTGGAAACAGAAAATTCTTCTATGTCAATTTTCTCTTGGTGCTAGTGGTAACCCTGCATATGAGAGCGAAAACAAGAGATAAAAGAGGGAGAAGAGAAGTCAATAGCAAGGAGAAGTGAAAGTAGGGGAAAATGACACTAGCACTGAAGAGTAATTCAACTAAAGAAATTAAAATTTTAAAAATTTAAAAGAAAGAGGAGAAAATTGAAAAGCTTGAAAAGACAAAAAAGAGAGAAAATAAACCTAAAGCTAAGAAAAAAAGAATTTTTTTTTCAAATTGATATTCCAGAGATAAACCTTTCTCATAGAATAAAAGCTTCGAAACAAGATATTTGAGGCTTCTGGAAAATAAAAATGAAATGTAAACTCTGATATATTTTTGGTATTTTTTTTTCTGATGTATTTTTGAAACAGAAATACTCACTTCTGGTATCAAATCACTGGTTTTAGGCACTTTGTGTTATTTTACAAACTCTTCTTCCAAAGTCTTAGATGTTGTAATAATTTTAATGCATCATATATTCACTCCCTACAAGTTTATTTACAGTGACAATGTGCATTAGCATTTTCAACAGCTGATTTCTTAAAAAAAAAAGTTATATAAGAAAAGCTATCTCTATCAATTCTGAATATCCAATCAGAGAAAAATTGACCAATTCCAATTAATATAGTCAAATAGCATTATACTGATCATAATACTGTGTTCATATTAGGTTATTCAATAAATGTGATTAATAATAATGATTTTGCAGTTAAATGTAAAATACACATTCAAGTTTTCATCTAGTCATATGAGAAATTCACTTTGAAAATAATTAAATGTTAAGAATTACATAGATTTGATTAAACACTCAATCTATCTCATTCTTTGGATATTCAGTGTTCTCCAGAACTCTAAAATAAAATCTGACAGAGTTTAGTAGGAATTTTTATAATGAAAACATAATTATTTGGCAAAGTTGCTGTTTTAAGTCACATAAAACCCAGTTCCATGATTGTTGATTTAGTCCTCTGTGTGTTCAACTAAACTATAATCTTCTTGAAAGTGAGAAATAGATGTTCTTTGCTCTAGAATACCAACATGTAGTGCCATTTCTGGTATTCAGTAGGCACTTGATGAATGTTTGATGAAAGAATTTATTTTATAGCTTGAGTCAATTATTTTAAAAAAACTGTACCACTTCTGCATACTTAAATGGCCAATCCCTTTTATGAACAGTGAAGGAAAATACCAATACTTACAATTTTTGCCCAACCTACAAAGAACTTAAAAAGACTTGGTAAAATATAAAAAGACTTATGAAGTGAGACTGACTCCCTGAAGTGAAATCTCCCCATTTAAACTACTTTGGGCCAGTGAGATCAGCTGGAGTAAAAAAAAAAAGGGGGGGGGAATAATAGAAAGGAGGGGAAGGCACTCTATATGCCTGGAATTTGGTAAAGGACACTTTCCAATTAAGTATCCCACAGGGCTACCCTTCTGGAAACCATTGATAACCATCAGTTCAGTGGCAGAGCCCATTTTCAGACTCTGTGCCTTACAGATTATTAGGCAGATGAATATATGGGAAACAAGAATTATTTCTGCTTGTTTCTATCATTTGTTTTCTTTCTTTTTCACAGGCTTCCGGACCACTAAAACTTGTCTCACCTTAACAGAAAGAAATGTATGCATGAGAAATACTCTTGCATATAATCATTCTTTTCTTCTGGAATAGCTAAGCCTTATGGAGTTTGAATCAACTAGTACTTAATATACATATAGTAGTAAACATATTAATATATAACTAATACACTACACTAATATACTCATCATATTAATTCTATGTTAATATATTTTATATTTATATATGCTTATATATATATTTATAGTCAAAGATAAAACCTTGTTGAGAGAAAAACATGTTACTGTGGACAGATTTTCCTTTGAACAAAAAGGAAATCCTTGCAAAGCAAAAACTCCTTGAAAGGACTGAATTTCTTTTTTAAGTATTGAAATGTTTTGCCTTGATAACCATGTATTTAGCTGTATACCTCTCTATGCCCCGAAGTACACATTATTGATTATTCTGCACTAATATCTGCACTAATAACAGTATTGCTACACACATTCATTAAGAGAGGAAGGTTTATTTTCACTCTGTCATTTTAATACATAAATTGTAGACAATCAGAAGGACTTACCTTGAAAAAAGTCATAGTTGCACCGTCCTCCACCGCACCGTACTCTATCTTGGTTTGTTTAGCTAAATCATCAGCAGAGTCAATAGGGGATTCCATGCGCTCCACTGTCAGAAAGGCGGCTAAGTTAGCAGTATACGAAGAAATGATGATAAGTGTGAAAAACCACCAAATGCCTCCCACTATCCTGGTGGAGAGCGCTTTGGGCATGAGCTCAGAACCTAACAGAGATGGAGGGGGGGAGGTGAAACGAATACAGAGAATTCAATCAGCAGTAGGATACTTTTGGTCACAGTGGCAGAATGGAATCACTGTGTAGTAAAAGCTTAAATCACAGGTTCACATAGTGCTTTAGTAAGCAAGCAACAACCACTGGGAGAGCAGAGGCTACTTTCAGATAATAAACAGTCTCTTAGGACATTTCAAGTATAGTGGCAGGAGACTGAGACAGTACAAACTAATTCGTAACAACGTTTATAAAAAATAACGCTGGAAGGGAGAAAATAATCTCTCTAGTTTATAAACTACGTGTATACTTTTTCATATTCTTGTTACTTCAGTTTTAGAAGAAATGATTTAACATATGTTCAAATGCATTTCTTAACAAGCTTTATGTAAAGTTTCATTTTTCTTGTGCATGAAAGCTCATAAATTTTATCTTGCCATTTTAAAAAGTTATGTTTACAAAAACGCATTTCAATTACCTACATTCCTTGAGATATGGGGTTTTGGTCCAGGTTTGTTTTAAAATAAGGTAGTAAATTATTTCCTTTTGTATAAACAAATGTCTCCCATCACTATAGTTAGCCTCAATGAGAAGAATCAGAATAAGAATAACAGTTAAATTGTCACAAACTTATTTTTACATATATATAAGTATTTCATAAATATATTACAAACATGGCTGGAGTTGCCTGCTCATGGTATTAATAAGAGCATGGATCTGAGAGTTCTATTTTACTTTTGATCATTATTAATTTTAATTACTTTATATTATAAAATAAAATCCTAACAATTTTAAAATCAAGTCTTACGGTTTTACCACAGTGTTTACATTAAACACACTATTTACAGTCTAAATGTTGAAATCAATCCACATCAGCATGTGTGATCTTTTTATAAGGAAAGTATACAAAATTTATGGATTTATGTAATATATTGCTATACACTTTTAATAATTTTGAATCTGTAATCAAGAAAGCATTGGCTACCAATTACTTAATTTTGAATAGGGTTTGAGTAAAATGGAATGAAGCAAAGATGGACTGCTTTTGGTGATTGTTTTATAGTCACATCTTCAACATAATCACTGATGCAATACCATAACACATGTTTAGACAGAAGGAAAACTACAACCAATCATTCATGTTAGCATTGAAGAGAAGTGGTATCAGAACTGAAATATATCAGAACAGCCCACCTTACACTGCAGTTCATCTTACCCTTGTAATTTCAAACAAACAGACAAAATCTTAACAACCAGACAGACTTGGACATGACAGCCAACTCCAGCTCCAGACTCTGCCTACCACTCTGTGAGGAAGAAAAAACAAAAAACAAAACAAAACAGAAAAGTACCTTTCTGATGTGGTTGCTCCTAGGCCCTGTCAGACACACACTCGAACACTGAAATACTAAAATTCTCCCAAGATGGTCAGCAGCAGCTTTGGCTGCCCATTCTACATTTTTCTTTCTTTCTTTCTTTCTTTTTTTTTTTTTTTTTTTAACAACACCACCAATAAAGTCAAACAAGACTGGGAAAGAAAAGAACAGTGGAGACATTCGACAAAAATGGCCCAATTACCACAAGTTCATATCTTACCCAAGGACTTAAAGCGAGTACCTCCTAGGCTTGTGAATCAGAGCCTGGTTAAGGGCTGGCTGTCATGTACTCAAGGTAACGTCATGTCCAGCACTATATCCCACTAATTCCTGGGGAGCTGGGCATCAGCCAGTTTAGTATGGGTTCCTCTTTCATGTATCCACCAGCAGTGAAGTAGTTATGTGGCAAAGCAAATGTATATTTGAATTTTTCATTGCTTGGATTACTTGGCATCAATTTCAGATATATCAAATATTGTCTTATTTCTATTTGCTAGATTGTATAGATATGAAGTTAATCTTATCAGTACACAAATCTCAAACACCTCCAAATATTTTAGAAAATGGAAGTGAAAAAAAAGAATTTTAATTTTTCAAAGTGGTAGCAAACATAATTTAAAAAAAAATCGTTCTCATGTTTGGGTCTTTCTTATCAGGATAATTTACTCCAGACTATTAAGGTTAGTTATTGGCATGTGACTAGCAGTTTGCATGGGTGAACGGTATTACCCAATACTGCCTATAAGAGAAGGGTTTTATTCACTTCTAATATTTCATAAGAACTCCAGTATTGTCTTCCAAGTGTTGAGTAAGCCTAAGAAGAAAAAAACCCTGGACCTAAAATGTAGGAAAGGGAAAATATAACTACTGACTATTCATTTTATTTAGAAACAGATGCCACAAACTTAGATTAATTCACGTAAGAGTTCTCTGAGTTTTCAAGTTTTAGGTTTGAATATTTATAAAGCTATAAATATGGGTGTCATATTTTTATTTTTTTAATTTTTTTAAAGATGTATTTATTTGTGAGAGAGAGTGTGCACAGGTGTGCGAGTGGGGGGAGGGGCAGAAGAAGAGGGAGAGAAGACTCCACGCTGAGGGCAGAACCACACGCAGGGCTGGATCTCACCACCCTGAGATCATGACCAGAGCGGAAATCAAGAGTCAAACACTTAACTGACCAAGCTACCCAGGCGCCCTGGATGCTCATATTTTTAAAAGAAAAAAAATCATTTCAACTTAGTAGGCCTTGCTTACAACATGTATTTGTTAAGTTAATTTTTCTCTTTTGATGTGTAGTTATTTATTCTCACTTTAGGAAATAGCTTATAAATGCAACAGTAATGAATTCATGGCCTTATGTATAATATTAAACATGCAAGAACAAAGTACCTTTTTATAAACAGCCTTTTATAATTTAACCATAAATTTTCACTTCTTCAGATCTGTAATGCAATTACTAAAATAATTTCTTCAAAGTGGATAATAAAGTACACAACTAAAACTTAAGGTAAACCCTCATAATAGGTGCAATAACGCTTATGAAGGAGTATGTTTTCCTCCCTACTCCAGTCACAGTCACTTTTTCAAATTTGGGGGATTTTGCTTTATCTGCTAATTTTAAATGCATTGAATAGTCTTAGATCTTGACTAATGAAATCTTTTGAGTAGTTGGTCAGCAATATCACTTTATTGAACTTTATCTAAATATTAAAAGATTAATTTAAAAAAGTAGCAGCGGGGCGCCTGGGTGGCTCAGTGGGTTAAAGCCTCTGCCTTTGGCTCAGGTCATGATCTCAAGGTCCTGGGATCAAGTCCCCCATCGGTCTCTCTACTCAGCAGGGAGCCTACCTCCCACCCTTCCCCCTGCCCACCCCTGCCTCTCTGCCTACCTGTGATCTCTGTCTGTCAAATAAATAAAATCTTAAAAAAAAAATAGCAGCAAAACTAAAAATAAATTCAACTTGGGAGAACTGAGACTAAAATAAGGAATTCATAGTTACATATAAACCCTTAAGACATATTGCATGTATTATGTCATTTTCTAAGAAGTATAGCCTTTGACTTTTAACATTAATATTATAAATTTTAAATAATTATGCAA
>PISX010001738.1:0-50000 GCA_004024625.1 Mellivora capensis | reverse complement strand
AACACAGAGTTGGTCTGTAAAAGCTGGGTTTAGTTTTCTCACATGGAAGATCATACAAAGAGAGAGCACATAATTTGATTGATTGACATCTCTATATATAGAGATGTCATCTATATATAGATTGACATCTCTATAAATAGAGATTGACATCTCTAGTTTTCATAGAATTCCATGAGCCACTGAGTTTTATAGAAGTGCTTCAAGGGATTCTATGAAAGGACAGACGAGAGATGGGGTGGTAAGGATTGGGGAAGTGGAAATATAAATATGCAACATTCTGTCCTCCCATCCCAAATTCATTTATGTATTTTTTAATTTTGAGAAGGAAAGAGGAAGGAAGGTGGGAAGGAAGGGAAGAGGAAAAGAAGGAAGGAGAAAATAAAAAGAGGAAGAAGGAATCTTGAAATGATGGCACTGATTTCAAAGGACTAATATCTACTTCAGTGAGGGGGTCTTGCATAATTTATTTGAAGGGGGGGAATGTATGGTAAACTAATACTTAAATTTGAATTACGTGCACTTCTCACATCCTCCACTTCCTTCCTCTGCTTTTTCCCTTAGGATGGACAAAGTCTCCCAAAGATGCAAATCTAGCCAAGAAAAACTGCTGTCTAACTTGAATTTATAATTTGTTCCTCATGGTGACCCCCAGGAAGCTTTTCCTCAGTCTCCATTTAACTCATTAGCATATCCTAATGGTGGATCCTAATGTAAATCACTCCTTTCCTCCTTAAATCCCTACTCCTAAACAACACCGTCACCCCCAAACACACACACACACACACACACACACTCATACTCACTCCCTCACTGGCCTTGCACTGTTTAGTCTGGGGTCAGCTTTATCTCCTTCACATTTAAGTAACACAACTCTGATTCTAGTTTCATTCTCTATTATTTTCTAAACTAAATTACCTCTTGCCTCAAAGAGTAAATGCCATGCTCAACTCTATCCTCTCTATTTCCAACAGGTCTTCTTTCAGTATATGTCCCTACCTCCCAACTCCTTCAGATTCAATTTTAAAAAATTCTATGGGCATCCATAATATTTTTTTCTGCTCATAAAATAATATCAGTCCCCATAAGTCCATATATTTAACCCTAATCACTCTCTTGACCTGATGTGAACTCCCAATGGCCTGAGAGTAGACTTTTCAGTATTAATATGCCTAATGTGAACGTGCAATCTTTCTCCTAAACCTACCCTCTTATTGTCTTTTCCATCTCTGTCAATAGCATCACCTGCCATCATTCCTCAGTTAAACTGCAGTGGTCCTCTCGAAAGCTCTTAGCTCACTAGGCTTCACACTTTTTAAGTCAACATCAGTTCTTTACATTCCTTTGTCATACAATGCTGACCTCCAAACATTTGTCAAATTATATTAGTCTGCCTCCAGAACGTCCCTTTCATTTCTTGCCTCCCCTTTCCCCGTTCATTTCCACTATCATTAAGGCTACTTCAATCCTCATATCCCATAGCAGTCATCTCCTAGCTGGTCTTCCCACTTCTTATTCTAAGTTTATCATCTCGATATAATGTTTCCCAGTTACTTTTCATGTAGAATAATTCCCGTAATGCCACATCTCTATTAAAAACAAATTTTCAATCATGCCAAGTATATGTACAAAATATTTAAACTTTTAAACATGGAATTTAAGATCCTCTATACCATGCCCCAAAATACCACTCTATATTTATGTTCCATTACTTTTTCTCCTAATTGTTGGGCTACTGGCCACTTTACAGGGAAAAAAAAAAGTCCTATATTGATTTTTAACCATTTCTTTGCTCATAATGTCCTTCAGCCTATAATTCCCTACTCTCCACTCCATAGATATTTTAATCCTATACCCACCCTTCAATTCCAACACAGGACCACCACCTACTTGTATTTTTCTTGATTCTTTCGTGGAGGCTATCTAAGGTGGAGACCGATGACTATCTCTAGGATTCACCATCCTGCCTTAGTTTTAGCAGGAATATTGCTGTCCTAATAAAACCATACCTCTTATTTTCCCTTGAATGCAATGGAATTTGAACCACTGGGATTTGAGCAGAAGTAATGTGTACAACTTCTCAAAATTTTCCATAAGGATAGTTGCCCTGGACTTTCTTTTCCCTCTCCATCTTTTAGGAGATAGTGATGACTATAGATATATTCGTAGCCCTATTCCTCTGGATGGTAAAGTAAGAGAGTGACATGTTTTCTGATTCAAAGCACTGGGTTTTTTTGCACTGAAAAGAAATAAAAATACATTAAAAAAAAAAGAATCATAGCAAAGCACTGGGTTTTTTTGTTTTGTTTTGTTTTGTTTTGGCTATCTTTGTTAAAGAAGCTTAGCCAGTATTTGAATGACTTAGGTTACTCTTTCTTCTCTTCTTATGTATAGCACTAAGAGCATCAAGTCATATTTATTGTAGCCTGGCTTCTTCACTACAAATTAGTGCACATATATCTCCCTTCTTCTATTAGACTGTAAATGAATACATCCAAATACAGTTTCTGATTTATCTCGTGTATCTTACAATATCTAGCACAAGATTTTAAACCTAGTTTGTATATAAAGCATTTGAATGATTCTGATACCCCTACTTCTTTCTTTTTCGGTTTCTGGCCATACATATAAAATGATAATCCTAGTTCTCCATACCTAATTCCTCCTTAACTAAGCTTCCATCTCTGTAAAAATCTTGTTTTTAAACACATTGCATTTTTTAAAAGCCATCTTTTCATTATTTTGCAGGTTCTAATAAAATTATAATTAAACACAAGCCTTATGATACCTTCCCTTTAGCTTCTGTGATATGCAGTCAGGCTTCTCTACCCTATGCCTCACTAACAGGAGATCCCTTTTGGCTATGTTTTGGCTCTCAGATCTTTCCTCCCCATTTTTTTTTTTCTTTAAGATTCTATTTATTTATTTGACAGAGATCACAAGTAGGCAGAGAAGCAGGCAGAGAGAGGAGGAAGCAGGCTCCCTGCTGAGCAGAGAGCCAGATGCGGAACTGGATCCCAGGATCCTGGGATCATGACTTGAGCGGAAGGCAGAGGCTTTAACCCACTGAGCCACCCAGGCGCCCCTCCTCCCCTTTTGATGACCCAGCACACTCATGGCTTTAGCCTTTGTGCTGATAATTCCAAGACCCTCTCAATTTATAGCTATAAATTCTTTTCAAAGTCTTTCAATCCATCTTTGTATATTCCTACTTAGGCAGCCCACCATTACCTCATTCTTCAAAGTCTTAAAACACTGAACCCAACAACTTCTCCCATACTAGCTGTCCTTCCCCATGTCTTCATCTCTAAAATAACATGGCACTTCTCTAAGTTCTGGATGCCTAACATTTATTTCCATTTTCTTTTAATCTCGTTCCTTAAGTACAAACAAATATGATATGCATAAGCCATATCAACATTTGTTTGATGATGCCTCTTTGCTTTGTCCCATCAACTTCCAGTGCGTTTTCATCTCAGTTCTGAATCATGTTTTCAGAATCAATTTCTACTCGGTTCCCCCTTTTTTTTCCATTTTGTCTTGCAAACTATCTTCATATTTAGGTTTGTACCATGCAATTTCTCATCTCTAGAACCAATCAATTTCTTTTAGCTATTGAACTGGTTTAACACTCTATGCTTCTGGATTTCCAGATTCTATATGATATGACTCAATATTTTTAATGTTTTTCAGAATGTTATGTAGACTGGCCAATTGGTTCATTATGTCTTTGCTTATGCTGTTCCTAAGTGAGAAGTCATCTTCTTTTCAGTTGTTTCACCCAACAAGTGTAGCTACTGTCCTACATCTTTCTAAAATTCCATAGTGTTTACTTTTCCTCAAAGCTTGCTTTGCTTGTTTCAAATCTCTATATATGATCTACTGCTTTGGGCTCTGTAATTGATATTTTATGTACCAATTTTGTATTCCCAAAATTTTATGAGGTCCTTGAGATAATAATAATGTCATTATTATTATTATCATTATTAATATATTTGTATTACTTCATTTGCCTAAAAATCACATAATAAAATGACTACATGTTTGGGGACTAGAAGACTTAAGCTCCAGTCACATTATGTTTTGTACTTGGTGACAGATAGCTAATCTAATTCTGGAATTTTTTGTCACTTTCCACTTCAGCCATGCTGAACTCTTCATTATTACTTAAATGAGCTGTAGAATTTCTCAGCATACTGATCATGCCAGATTAGTGCTAATGCAGGTTAGCATGAAACCCCTGGTATGTTGAGTACTTACTTGAGAAGCAGAGCACAGGAGTGAGTGTTATAACCAACTCCAGCATAAAAGCACGTAGCTGGAAATGTGAGAGTGTGTCTAGAAACTGGATCTAAACGGACTGAGAGTCACAAGGGTAACTACTTCTAGAAGAAGAAGGTACTACTAGTTTAATTCAGGAATTCCCTGAAAAGAGCTAGCTGTAAGAGCTATCATACTTGGGTAGAAAAGTAGATTAAAGTCCAGAAGGAGAAAGGATAAAGTATGCATGTTCTGCTAAAATTATACCATTTTGATGGCATCACTTGTGGGAGCAGACATAAAGTGGGAACTTCTCAAGCCTTTAAAAAAACAGGTTGCCTTCTTCTAAAAGAAGTTTTAAAACAAGGCATGAAAAGACCAGTTGAGGTACTCTAGGTAAGGCAAGTTTATATAACTGCCTATTGAAAATGAGGCATACAATTAAAAATTATGCTATTTCCTTATGTTTGTGTCATACTTGCCAATTATAAAAAAAATGTTATATAGGATCACAGCTATATAGGATCTATATAGGATCTCATTTTGACCTGCAACAAATAGCCCAAGATAAGCACAATATTGTTATTATTAAAAACTGAGATTGAGTGAAATTCAGATGACTCAGGAATCTGCTCAATTTCATAGAGTGTTGGAGCCAGGTGTGCAATGAGGTGTCTTGCAAGCAAATCCCTGCTCTCTTATTGCTACCCATTCCAGTGAGCGTTCAGTCTTATCATCTTCCATTAAAAAAAAAGAAATAGAAAGAAAAGGGAATTTCTACGATCTAATTCGGTTCCTAGTGATAGAAGAATATCTAGTTTTCTTGTTCTCTGATCAATGAGGAATTGCTTGACTCTCATGCAGAATAAAACAGACTCTTTGTTTTTAGCACACTTACACCCTGAGCTCCATAGAGTTAAATTTTGCACATTGAAAGCATTTAAAAATTAAGATTTGGTCGTGACCTGATGTTATTGGAGCACAAAATAATATTTACAAATGTTCAACAAAAGATCATGTTTTGGTTAAAAATGTATTAACTATTGGGGTGCCTGGGTGGCTCAGTTGGTTAAGCAGCTGCCTTCGGCTCAAGTCATGGTCCCAGGTTCTGGGATTGAGCCCAGCATCAGGCTCCCTGCTCAGTGGAGTACCTGCTTCTCCCTCTCCCACTCCCCTGCTTGTGTTCCCTCTTTCACTGTCTCTCTGTCAAATAAATAAGTAAAATCTTTGAAAAAATGTATTATGTGCCATCTGATTTCTATTCAGAAATACTGCAAAATTAATTATATTTTTCTATTTACCACCATACCAAGCCTAGTAATATAAACATTTAAATGTTAAAATCAAATAATATATGCATAGATATAAAATCTTTAAAGGATGTTCAAATTTATCTGAAGTCTGAACTATTTTTACACTATTACCTTTGCTCTATATTTTTCCATTGCCACTTCAATTCTATTTTGCACATGGAATATAATATTGCTTCTTTTACACTGTCAGGAAAAGTTATCTTTTTGAATCCATGAAAGAGGCTAAAAAGCAAGAATGTCAGCAATTTTTGTGAACCATCACAGTATCTTTGAGATGAAATAAATCAAGTTAAAGGAATTTAACTCAACATATTGGAAAAAGAAAAAAAAAACCTCAGGTAGACTGCTTGTTTCTCAAAACTGTTCATTTTTAATTATCTAGGATTTCAGAAAAGGAAATATCAAGAAGTAACCTTAAAATATGTTTACGTGCCTATTAAAAATAATAATCAAAGATAATGCCGCATGACTTTGGGAAATGCACCATGTCAAACACAGTGTTGTTCAGCTCTCTTCCTAACACTTGTATAAGACACAGGGGTTCATGACGAGAAATTTCTGTAAAAATGCCCTTGCAATTCCAAAGCTTAGTCTGTCCAATTGTCTTATGTGATGTTACTTAAGGTCTATGAAATGCAGACATTTCCTCCAGTCCTTTTACTCAATAGCAAACAAAATAGTACTGTCTTCAGCAGCATGTTTCAGCAATATACAAAACCTGACTCTTAGCAATTGTTTTATGGGTATGCTCTACTTATATTCAGAAGTATCATTTAACTTTTAGTTTTTCTTCGTTTGATTGCTTTTACTTTCTGAATCTACACTACCCAACAGACCACTTTCAGTGCATAATTAATGCTAACAGCTGTTCTTAGCCAGAAACTTAGTATTATGATCATTTCAAATAGTTTCTCTAATTTAAGTAACAATTTTTTTTTCAGAAATAGAGATCATTGATATTCTGTGGCATTTGATATTATATATTTTATATTGCTTGCTATCAATAAAAACATATATCTCAAAATAATGTCAATTGTTCTGTAAGTTAAATTCACTTTCCTTAGAAAGTAATTGTTTGTGCATCAGAATATAAGTCACACCAGCCCACACTGGAATTCTTTTAATTGAGCATATATTAAATACTCTGAGAATTGGCTTCTAAGAAAAAGAAATCCCTAGGTATAGTTAATTTTAGTTACCTTCCAAATCATTAATGAGCAGGATATTAGTTAAGGTTGTATTGTGTTTTCTATGCTCAAATGTAAAAGGCTTCATAAAGTAAAAATAATGTGGTGAGGTTTTGAAGGTGGATGAAGTTAAACTGTGGTTAAGAAAGAAATGAAAGGAATAAAACATTTGAAAAAAATGTTATATAAACTAGGAAATAATACACAAGTTTGCAATTTAGAAAGATAAATTTTTTAAAAGAACAAACATAATTGAACATAAATATATTTAGTTCAATTAAATAGAGTTCAAAGCTTAAGAATAATCTATCATACCCTCATGACCCCACTTGATAAGAGTAGATAAACTCCAATGCACTGTATTAGCTAGTTAGCACTACATCAAAAGATGTCCAATAGAGTAACCGTAGAAAAAATTTTCGTTGAGAGAAATCACATGACTTCACACTCCAAATCAAAGTAATGCTAATACTGCAAGAACTACGATGGCATCAATAGATTCTTCATGCTGTTATCATTATTCATATCACTGTAAAACTAGTTCTGTGCTCTTTTTTTAGTATAGTCCCTAGCTGACATTTAATTAACTTGAACATTTTTGTATCTGAATCTCACTAGTGGCCCCATCCTATATTTTCAGCTCCCGACAAGAGTTTCCACCTAGATGGACAGCGAAACCTCAAACTCAGCATGACCAAAACCAAATTGGCCATCCACCTCATATCAAATTGACCCATGTCTGCGCATGACTAATTTCGCAGATAATCTAGGCATTTTCTGACAATTGAGATGAGAATTCTTGAAGTCACCTGTTTTCCCTCTCCTTCAATGTTAGCAAGGTTCATTATATGTTTTCCTCAAAATAGTCATTGGAGTTGCCTTTTTAATTCTCACTTTACAATCCTCTATTACTGTAATTTTAGCTTGGGCTTTGTTTACCTCTAACTCAACAGGTGTCTTTGCCTTTTGATTCTCCCAACCTCATCTCTTTCATGCATCCTACATGTAACTATTGGGTAAATCTTCCCATACTGTAATGCTGTTTATTCCTTCATTAAGTACCTATAAGAAAATAGCATTTCTTCCCAATAGACTACAACCTCTTCTGCCCAATCTTCAAAGCTTTAGAAAGCTGAGTCATCTCACCATGTTTCTTATGGTGCTCCCCCAAATATTCTAATTTATGCAAATAGACCATTAAATATCTCTTACATGATATTCATATTAACATTTATATACTTTTGCTAATGCTGTTCTTTACAGCTAAAATATTCTTTATTACAGTATATTAATTAATATCCTATTTATATTTTAAAGCATAATTTACCTATTGGATATAAGCCCTTTGACAGGAAGGAATATGCCATGCTTATTTTAATCTCCTCCACCCAAAATGCTCTCTCCATTTTCCTCTACTTAATATAATTCCCGTCATCTTTTACAGCCAAATTCACTTATTGGGATAATAGACTTTTTTAAAGGAAACAAGTATGTCATTTTAATTTTATATCTCCTTAGCAGCAGAACAATACTGGAAATAGAATAAGCACTCAGTAAACACTACCATTTTATTGCCTCTATATATACAGAAAAATAAAATCCTTTAGCACTTTGTTCCTTGTTATTCGAATGTGTGATGTAACTGGATGTAGAAGATATAGTACAGAGTTTCTTCCTTAGTGAATAATTAACATAACAATGCTTCTCAATTAATAGCAGAAGGAACTTTCATAGTTACAACTAAGATATTAAGGTATTCTGGAGTTTACAAAACAGTTGCTAAGAATTATCTGGTCTTCAATCTCCATGTTATCAAGCACGTGCAATGTAGTAATAATATTGATGGCTAGTTGCAACTTTGGACAAACAGTATTTGTCTTAATTCCGTTTACTCTGCCCACCTGCATCTTTTGTGACATGCTTCCGGAGCAGGTTTGCTTCACATTTAAACTACTTGATGGAATTATTCCTACTGCCTTAAACCCAGAGATAATAATAAGTAATATGTATTCTCCATTTTATTCAGTTAACTTTTTCTCTGAACAATAAGCAAAACACTAGAATGACTGTAAGTTTATGCATGCAAAAAAATGAGTGAACTTTAAAAAAAAGGAAAAGAGCTATTACTCTCATCATAAGCTTGAGTCTCCTCAAAAGAGTGCTTGATGGGACTTAAGATCCCATCACTTGTTTTGAAACACTACCTCATAAAACTCATTTTCTCTTGAAAGTAAATAATAATGAGACCTCCAGGCAGCTGCTAGATGGCTAGCCAGTAGAAACAGCACACCAAAAAAGTGGGCACGAGATGTTTTTTATTGACACAAGAGAAAACAACATGAAACTAGAGGAGGTAGCTCAGAAATACTAAGAAAGAATAGATCTCTTCAGGAAGCTGAAGTCTAGGCACAATAATCGCCCCCCTTCCCGGTTAGCAGGATTTTTGGCTATGAATGAAAGCACTGCTTTTAAATGTGCACAGAAAGAAGTCTTAGCCATTATTCAGCCTTACAAGCACAGCTTTCCCACCACTGGTGATCATTGTTGATAACATAATCCTTGAGCATGACTTAAAAGAGGTCCATGTAAATACTGAGTGCTGACAGGGAGGTAAGATTGAAACTGGGAATCCCCTCTGCACTTAGTAATTCTAAGTACTTGGAGCTAAAAATATTTGTTTAGAAAGCTATTTTTTTTTTGCTGTCCTGAAAATGACTTAAAAAAAAAAAAGGTCCTAAACTTTCTCGGATTATCCTATATAAGGTTACCTTTTTGTTATATTTGCTTGGCACTTTTTGAAATAATGCTTCAGGATAGCTGTGCAAGCTAGGTGGATGCCCAATGGAGAATGTAACTGATTACCGTCTTGGTAAAGCAGATTATGTAGTTTTGTCTATGGTGCCCTCTGTTTCCCTCCCTTTCTCTCTCTCTCATTCTCTAATTGTGTAATAAGACAAGTCAGTTTGCCTCGCTCATTTCTCTTGTACTCAATTAAATGTTCTCAAGTTCTCTCTACTTCCTGAATGTCATGATTTCTAAATATGGAACAAAGAATGCTTTGTGAAAAGCCTGGATGGGACCATTGTTTGTGCTCCTTTTAATGTCAGATTCTGAAGAATAAGGAGTTCCACTGGGTTAGATTCAAGATAAGGTAGAAGAAGGTCAGTGTTAAAATATGTAATTATCTAATAATATTTAAACATTAAAATGAATAAATGTAAGAGTTACAAATAATGACTGCCTATAAAGTTTAAGGAGTGTCTAGATTAATTTCAATTTAATATCTCCTAAAATAAAATATTCTAAACCAGCAGCAGATGCCCTAAATCTACCTGGATACTTTTTATTATATTTCTAGAAATAGATTTTTTTTTCCCTGAGCTCCTTAAACTTTTAAAGAAAATTTTATATATATTTATAGGTCTTTTCTTCATTCATTATAGCTAGTGCTTTTCTACTTTACACTACATTAAACTATTCATTGAAATATTTATAAGACACTGAAACAAGAGTACAAAACCTTATGTATATTAACACCTTAAAGAGTCATCATTATTTAACATTATCTTCTGCAACTTTGAAAGTATGCTGTTGATTTCCCATAGCAAAATATAAGAAAAACCTAAAAATTAGTCAATTGGCATTCAGTTTTACCAACCTCAAATAATTTGTCCATCAAATATGGACAAATCTATGAAGATTCTAAATTTAAAATATATTTCATATGCATAAAATATATATATGTGTGTAGACACTGTTATACACAAAAATTTAAGAATTAATTTGAGCAAAGTTTAAGAAAAAAACTAAAAAGTAATTTGTCACTTTGCATTCAATTTTATCATCCTCAAATATTTTGTCTATCAAATATGGACAAATCCATGAAGGCTCTAAATTTCAAATGTACTTTGTATGCATAGAATATATATGTGTGTCCATTGTTGAATAAATAAAGAAATAATTTGCAAGAGGTGTTTTCCATTACTATTAGTATTCTCATCTGTCCCTGTCTCCTCTCTCATCCTCAGTTTCTTGATCTGTAGAGGGAGGAGGCTGCCCCTGGGCATAACTAAAGCTTCCTTCTAACATGGGCAATTCAAGATTTCATTTATATGGGTAATTACTTAAACAGCATAAACAGGACAAAATTTACATTTGTAAGTAAGTCCTTGTAAAAATTTAATGAAATACTGCAATTAAGTATCTCTTTAAATATACCGATTCAAGTTATGATTGAAAAAAAAGATAGTGGTATATATTTGCCTCTAGTAAGAACTTAGAAAAGTTTATCACTCTCAGAGCATAATTTAGTGCAGATTTGTCATTTACTCCTTACTATTATATTTTAGAGAACTGGAAAGTGGTTTAGCTTTCAAAATTTTTCGTTGGGACCAAAGTGTGTTGATTTTCTTTTGTTTACTTAGTGGCTACACACACACACACACCCCATATGTGTGTGTGTGTGTGTGTGTGTGTGTGTGATGGAGACATAGATACAGAAAGAATAATTACTAAATTCTACTCCTGAAACCAAAAACCAATCAATAAAATAAAATAAATTTTATTTTTAAAAAATATATGAATATATACAAAGGAGATAGGACACTTCTTGCTACAATAATGAAACATGTTATTCAACCAAGTAAATACAAATCAAGAATCTATTGATGAAATGTAATAATCAATTAGGTCTGAACATTTGACCCATATACAAAGAGGCAGATGGTTCTGGATTGTGGCAGGCATCCCATGCTGGGGAGTAAGGAAGTTGTATTTAAAGTACTTGTCTGTAGCTCTAACTTCCAGACAGGCATAAATTATTTCTTCTATTTTCCTTTCAATCTTCCTTGTATGTTCAATGCCCCTCCCCCACCCCACCAAGTGGCAGTGATTTTTTCCAGTTTATTGTCTCCTTTTTAGCTCATTTCTTCTTTATTTACTATATCCTTGTCAGAAGATAAAAGAGTCCTTATATTTAAATTACAGTGACAAAAAGCAATAACATAAATACAATGATTAGCCGCCTCTCTCTAAGGGACCACTACACATATATGTGAAGTAAGTGCCTTGAAGGGCAAAACAAACATTACATCTGACAATGCACAAAGTTACTTGAAGAATTATTAGCCAAACCGACTGTGTGTGTGTGTGTGTGTGTGTGTGTGTGTGTGTGTAGTATTTACTGTGAAGCCCTTTGGGTAAAATCATCTGATTATTTTGTTAAGATGTCTACAGCATTGTCTATCGCTCTATCTTATTTGTTTCAATTTCAAGATAAATTGTAAAATCTAACATTTAAAAAACACAGTATGTTTTAGTAGCTAGTCACGGTAATTTTTACAAAGTGGAAAAAAAAGGGAATACATATGAAAGCCATATGATTTAAATATACCAAATGCTCAAATATATGATTAGAACTTTGTGCCTTATTTATAAGTACATGTTATGTGCTACATATTTACCACCAAAAACACCTCACAAAATTACAGACTGTTTAAATTTGATTTGAATTGATGATAATCTACTTTATCTACTTAGTTCCTAACTCTTTATCAATTTAAGGTCGGAAGAATAAATTGTGTTTGTTATGTTTAACTTACTGCCAAAACAAAGTAAACATTAGATTAGCCTGGATTTTGCACTTGGTTAATTAATTTCAAAGCTCTAATGCATAAATCACTAATACATTTAGAGCTTTTACTTTCACTGTAAAACAGATTGGTTTTGATTCAATTAAAATTCCTTTTTGCAAATATGAATTAAAAGTTCCTCATATTAGAACAAAGTTAGTTAAGAACTTAGTACTAGCAGTACATAGCAACTTTGATTCATAGCCACAGTGAAGATTATCTGAATACTATAAAAATGGGGAAAAAATAATGGATTTGTGTGCAAATGGCTTAGAAAACTTAAAACATTAATGATTTGACTTGTTATATGGTTTGATTATCAGAAAGTAAAAATAGCATTTGGCATATTTCCTTAACACCAGAAAAAGAATTATTTATAATAATTATTTATAATAATAAAATTATTATTTTACCAAAAACAATTTCCTGATTATGTGGACTTTGAAAATGGCAGGGAATTATATTGGTCAATAGTCATGAAATTACAGTATCTTACTTTGCAAGTAACAGTTTAGAGTGGAAATAATGACTTTAAACTAGTGTATGACATGTTTATACATTAGATTATAATCACACCTTTTTCTTTTTTTTTACTTCTTAGATTCTTTTCCCCCCAGTTTTATTGAGTAATAATTGACACACACCACTGTATAAGTCTAAGACATACAGCATGATGGTGTGATTTACATGTATTGAGAAATGATTGCTACAATAGGTTTAGCTAATATCCCTCTTGTTATACAGATTCAATAAGAAATGAAGAAAAGAAAAAAGAAAAAATATTCTCCTTGTGATGGGAACTTTTAGGATTTACTCTCTTAACCACTTTCCTGTATATCATACAGCAGTGATAGCTATTCATGTTATATGTAACATCCCTAGTACTGATTCATCTTATAATAGGAAGTCTGTACCTTTCCATCACTTCCCTCTAATTCCCTTCCCCTTGCCCCCCACATTCTGCCTCAGGTAACCACAAACCTGATCTCTTTTCCAGAGTTTGGTGGGGGGTTTTTCAGATTGCATACATAAGTAGTTCTTACAGTATGCATCTTTTGTTCTTTAATATAGAAAAATATACCACTGATCAATGTTTCTCTTATTCTTCACAAAATATTGAAGATAACTTTAAGTGATTTTGTTTAATGTCCAAGTTTTTAAACTGTATATAACAAAAGAGGTTTTAGAATATATGATTTTGTAGAATAATTAATAAATAAGAACTTAAGTATATTATGACATTTATATTAGCTTGTGTTCTCAAAACTCAAAGCATTTCCAATTTTATCCTACTATTTTTCCATCACTGCTATTTTACATTATGTTTATATAATTGAGTTTTTTCTTATTATGGAATTAAGAATTGACTTCTGGTCAATGAGAGTTCATATATAGTGTGTGTATGTGTGTTTGTATGTATGTGTATATACACATACTTATACACACACGTGTATATATTTACTTTTTCAAAGAGGCAAAGAACATATTTTATGCATTTCTAAAAGATGCATTTTTCTTCTGCATTTTGATTCTTTAAATAGATTTACTTATCCCAAGCCAATAAAGTAGGAAATGTGCTCATGAAAGAAGGCCAAGAAGTCCATCTGTGTCTGTTCATTTGTCTGAGCTATCAGTTCCTTAATTTCTCAAAATATTTTTTCATCTCAAGCTTGCCTATCTGCTTTGCTAAACAGGGACTGTTCCAACTTCTATCAGTGGGAAACTTTTTTCTAAATTCCAAATGAACTTATTTATAAAAGAAATTATCCTCTTTCTTCAGTATCCAAAAATTCTCCATTCATTCTGAAACTATCTTAGTATGTATTGAAAACATTTAAATTACTACTTCCTGTCTCTCTTTATAGGGATTTCCAGGACATTATCTCAATAACCATGCTTATAAAAAGTTATTTTATCATTTGACATACTTCAATAGAATTTCTCATGACATTTAACATCAAAATTCCTTCTGCATTTATGACAGAGCCAATGATTCAATAAAATTCTTATTAGTGATGTTTTATCCCCTGTGTAACACCTCAGAGTTATTTAATAAACTTCTAAGCTTTGAATTTGGTTTTACTGATAATTTAAAACATACTTCATAATCTTTTTGAAGAGAGCACTTTAATTTCTAAAGCATATTCTAGATACCAATTCTAGTCTTGTTATGTCTTTCCCTCTGTGACTTCCATTAAGTCTGTTAACCAGTCAGTGCCTCAATTTTCTTATGTATAAAATAAGGGGATCATGTATAATCATCTTATCATTTCAAAATAATTTTATAATGCTATTAGTATGATTGTTTCATTTTATTTACCTTCATGGTCTGTATCTGCAACATTTTGGGAAGTTTAGGTCTCCATATCCTTTTTCTCTCACTTCTGTCTTTACATAGGAATGCTTCTACTTGAATGAATGTTCTCTGGTTAAATATAGTCTGTTATGCAAATGTATTAATTGAATAACAGTGAATTTAATAAATTGTTCTATATCTTTCATATAATTATTTGTTATTTCTACTAAATCCTATTATCTATTTTTCTTGGGCTCCTCCCCTGACCTCTCCTGAGGTAACACAGACTTATAGTTCTTGAAATCTTTACAAAAATGTCATGTTATAGCTAAGCAATATTTACTTTAAGTCAGATTCGAACATACTAAAAAGAGATGATAATCAAGGAATAAGTAAACTGGAGGAAACAAAATCTTACCTCTTTTCAATTACCTTAGGGCACACACACCCTCAAAACTACATGAAAGATAATAAAGAACAAACGTAATAAATATTGGCATGCAAGGAAGCTGCACATAAGATGACACAAAGATTTCCTGAGGAATCTAGCCTCGCTGTGTATATTTTGTTGATATTTTAAAATAACCAAAGATAATATAATAAATTAAATTGTCAGAGGATTTTAAATTAGATCTGTACCAAGCAACTCTTTGGACCAAACAATAAGACTAAGCAAAGGTGGTTAAATGGTGCTGAAAAACTCTGACCAATGAATGATTGAGAGTCAGGAAGGGAAGAAAGAGGGGAGAAATTCAGAATTGTGTTCTTTATATTAAGTGGAAGGCAAAGAAGGCAGAAGAAGGTGGGGAGAGGAGGAGAAGAAAATTCCAATGATACTGGGCACAACTAAAATGCACATGTGATTGTGATGTATTTAATGACCTCAAAAACAAATGAAGGACTAAGTAACAAGCTAAAATGTAACCTATTGCCTAATGCTATATAGCTGATAGAACTCTGGCTTTATGCCACAGTCATGGGTCAAAGATTAGAAACATGTTAACCTCTAGGGCAAGAAAAAAGTGAACAAAATGTAATAACCTAAAATACCTAAAAAATTAATTTTTCAGGAAACAAATTTCTATTAAGAAGTGCAAAACAAATTGCTAGCTATACCACCTCTTAAAGGCTTGTGGGCTTGAGATTTTAAACTCTGAACTTTAATTATAATTGTGAAAGTGGAGTTCTGTTTACAGGTTTCTCAATTTTTTCCTGGTGCTCTGGGGCCCTGCATGCTGTTAACACTCTGGCTCCAGTTCTGTGATTAACTGTGATTAACCACGGGACCTTTGTCAGGTTGCTTTGCTTCTTTAGACTTCCATGTCTTCATTTATGGGCATGAAGTTCTATTGATTATAAGTTAAAATTTTGTTTACCGGTGACAGACCCAGATTTTATAGAAGGTTATTTTATTTAAAATGGTGTTTGTAATTTTCTCGTTATTAAACATATAATTCAGTTTTCCTAAATGTCATCATGCATTTAAATGACACAGATAATTCCTGTCATTCTACTAATCTAATTTGTTCTAAAGTCCTTCAAGAGTTTATGACTTTGTACTATAAAAATGACACACGTGTCCCAATGTCTTATTTACATATATATCTGAATTAAATTTCTTAATATTTTTATATTGTGACATTTCCTTTTCACTGTAAGTCTCTGGCAAACTCTTAGCAAGCATTTTAAAATAGTCATTTTATTGCTTTGTTCATGATACTTTGTGCCACTGTTCATAACTTGATGAGTATACAAGTGTTTGGTTTTTAAAATAATAAATGAGGGAAAAATAACAATCAAAAGCAATGTGTTGTTGTTCGTTATGCTACCACCTCCTAGTGAGGACTAACACAGTCACTAATATTTACTAGGCCAGTAAATCAAATCTCAGGTAGGTAACAGGTGGTTCATAGAGCCGGAGACTGCAAATTGAATCGTTGTTTGTTGTAGTCTGGCATGTGGTTATAGACAATCATATCTTCTACAGACATCTTCTATAGGCAATGCTTAACACTGAAACACCAGTTATTCTTTTCTAATTTCTTGAGCCTACAGTGCAGATTTTGTGTGTTTTTGGAATGTGCCTCACTTTTCATGCCTTTTAGAGTACTATCTCTGGATGGACTAAAATCTTATTATCTCGTAGCTTACTACGTATGTTTGTCCTTTTGGAACGTTAAATTTTAAATCCTTCCATATAGACTGAACACATATTAAGTCTGCATTTCTCTGACATTCTTCTGACATAAGTCTGCATTCTTCTGACAATTCACCTTGTCAATATTCTAAAAATAGTGGGTGCTTAAAATTGGGGGATGGATTTAAATCTCTGGAGTTTATGGCCTTAACCCTAGAGTTTAAAAAAGATACACAAACATACACAAGATTTTGCTTTCTGGGTAAAATTCAAAAGCTAAAGCATATGTAGGAAAGCCTTCTACACAAAATTCCTTTCCAATTCCCTGGTTAAAAAGAAAAAGAAAAAAATATATATATAGCTTCTCTAACAAACTGGATTTTTGAAATATTATTTTGCGTATATTTTATTCTACAATAGAATTTCTGAATAGGTTTTCGTATTTGAATCAAGGAGCTCCAATTATTGTCTCCAGCTGCTGTTTTGTATTAAAAATCTTTTTTATCATCCAGAATGTTCATCCGCATGACTGTAACTGGCTTATGTAATACTTTTTTACTTAAGCAAACTTGAAAAATACAAATTCTATCTTTATATTTCTGAAATAGTTAAGTATAGTTTTTTAGTAGCTTATCTCAAATATATATGTGGGAAACACATAAGGAAATATATTTATCATATTGTGATTTATATAGCCAATACTTCCTGATATGTTGATGGGTGGATGGGGAGAGAAAGAGAGAGAGAACTGATAGACCTAGCTGGAATAAATTTCAAACACCGAACAACAACAAAAATCATGATGTATTATCATTTAGGAACAATGAGAATTTATATAATCTCAAACTTGTTATAAGCCATGATCATTGACAACACTCTGGGTGCATATTATCTTATGATCACAAAGAAATGAATAATATACCTTCATTGATTCTAAGAAAGAGTTAAGCAACACTTGGTCTAAATTTGAGAAAGAGTAGCTGCCATTTATGAAGCTTTTATCTAACAGCATTTTTTATTTGCAATAGGCTAAGACCTAGGCTATAATACTTTCCATTAACTATAAATGAGAATGTGTAAGAGGAGCTGGAAGGCTGCAAACAAAAGATTAAAATGAGTGAATGCCTTGCAGGATGGACCATAAAATCCTTTATAATTGCATTCATTTTAAGATGAGCCATTCAAAATTGCTACCTGTCTAACCTGCATAAGATGAACAAACTAGAAGCATGGAGATAAAAATGCTGGTTGTCCCTAAACAGGTCATTTTAATATCACTATAGTTGAGTTTTAGACACTCTAGGTTTACATGTGTGTCGAATATGCTTATTTTCTGGCTTTTTGCACTTATGCTACTTGCACTCTATATGGAAGTAGAACATTAATAACTATCATTTGATGTTGTCCAATATGTAAATGAGATTTAAAATGCAGTGACCTCCTTCAGCCCTGATTACAGAGTGTGGGCCATAAGGTAGACAAATATGGCTCTAACAGAAAAGATTACCACCTCATAAAATATGTAGTTTCAAAATATAGATAAGATTAAAATCTACATAATTCATTTACCTAGAATGTTGATCATTTATAGAAGAAAAGATAACTAATTTCATCATTACAGTAAATGAAAAATAAAGTATCAACCATTTTATCAATACTACTTCCTTTAACAAATAAGGTAAAATTACCAATAAAACTGGAATTTATTTAAGCCATGTGCTTGCTCTCAAATCAGTATGAAGTCAGTATGAAGAAAGCTTTATTGCTAGGTTTATCATTATTCCAAAATTAGGTCTTTTGCTTTTTCCAAATACCTAATTCTTTTTAAACTTTCAGTGAATGTAGGGAACTTTAAAAATATTCAGTGAATGTCTTTCTGACAAAAACAAATTTTGATTGTATAACCAAATTCACAAATAAATAATAATGAGTTCCCCTGAGACCAGGCATTTTAAATGAAAGTTGATTTTTTAAATTCCATACTGAATTAAAAATTTTCACATTCACTATTTTATTTTTAAATAAAGAGGAAAGAATGTCTCATGGCCAAAATGTTTAGAAAATGCTAAGTTAAACAAACATACCCAAATTTCTTTACTGCAGGTCTTTTCAGAGCCTTTAATCTGCTAATAGTGAATTTTCAAGAGGAAGATCTAGTACAAAGTTCTCCTGCCTTTCTTTGATCATAGAACTCTCTTGGGTTCATTTTTCCTCCCTAGAAACAGTTTAGCATTTGATGTTTTGTAAATACTGCCCTATGATATGCTATCATACATGTATCTTCTATGAGTATTATGAAGCCTACCACATTTAACAATTTTTTGCACCAACTTCTTCATTACTTTATAAAAGTTAAGGAAAACATTGATGTATTGGATATTCCACATCAAAAATAAACCAGAATTGCTTTCTATGGGATTGAAAATTTATATTTCGATAGCATCATTTAAGATATATTACAATAACAATTCATGCTTCCTGCACAAAACTAATTTGGTAAATTCATGTCTTAAGACTACAGTCAATATTCTAGAAATGGTGGGTGTGCAAAAAGAAAAGTGACTGGAAAGGAATGAGAATATACCTCTAATGTATGAAATATCTACACTTACTTTTCATATATTTTTAAACAATCATCATTGACTTGTTTTAAAGAGAATGCCAGTTGAAAATTACAAACAGGAAGGAGTCAGGCTACTTAGAAACAGGCACCCCGATAACAGATGAGAAAAAGGGAGAGAGAAAACTTCAGAAGTGTACATTTGAAATAAGAACTGTGAGATAATTGTTTGCACGGGTAAACATTACTTCACAATATAATAAACCCTGTGGCAGGCACAGCTAATTCATATCTGATAACATACTTCTTACTTAAAAAAGAACTGAGGTGGCAAAGTACCCAGGTAAAAGAAACATATCCACATCCTCTTTTGCAGCTAGGAAGTAAAATAATTCTAACCAATAAGATGTAGAGAAGAGGATGCTTTTCCCTTCTGAGGCAAAGGCACTGTCTTTTGTCTTTTGCTTCTCCTTTCTACCTTCTTCCTGCCTGAGTCACAGATAGGATGTCTGGCCTTGCAGTGACCATTCTGCAGTCTTGCAGATAAAAGCCTCAGTCTCGGAACGGTGTAGCGCACACACAGAGGGTGCCAAGCTCCTCAACATTACCTTTCAGCAGTGGTTTCAATCTTGCCCTGCCCAGCTTTAGCCTCCATGAGAACAGCAAACCTCCTACGTATTTAATAACTATTTAGTCAGGTTTTCTATTACCTACATGTGAAACTATTCCTACTAACAGAGGCTCTGAGCCTATTACTGAAATTTCAGGGGACATTAATTCATGTATAAAATATTATTACCGAATGATCTTGGACAACTTTATTTCTTTCAGTGTTTCTGACTAAAAAATTGTGAGCAAGGAAAACCACTTCACAGTTAAAAACTTTCTATGTAAAGAGTTGAAGATTCCAAATTTAATAACATCTTAATAATTCAGAAAATATCAGAATCCACAAGGACTCATTCCATGAGATTTTCTCTTAGCTAAAGTTTTTCTTAGTGTATTTTTTCTTTTATTTTCCCTAGAAACTTTAATATTCAGTTAACTTCAAAAATAGTCCTGCTAATTTTTAGATATCAAATTATTTTCATGAATGAAAGGATTAATTGGTATTTTCTTTAAGTTTAGAATTACTTCAAACATTCTAATTGTATTAAAAAAATCCAACTCTGTAATTTTACTTTCAAGGCTCTGTCACCTTGCCATTACCATCCACATATTTTTCTGATAATCCTCTGTATCTGTGTGAGCAAATCCACTGGGTTACCTGCTATTCACTTTTACGAACGATGCTTATCCTTTCATGTCCATATGTTATATATTAGCAGTATTCCAGAGCAAGCTCATAATTTTGCACCTATCTCTCCAACTCCAGATTCAGTAAGATTCCATTGGTAGCTCGATACTAGTTATACTAGTAATATTTATATCACAGAAATTGTCAGTTGCTGCAAATTAGATTCTCTCCTTGCTATAGCAGTTGCTAAGCCAGAACCATCACATCACTGAACAATATATACCATTATATTAAATCGTCATGCCATATGTTGCTCACTAATTAACCTTAGCATTGTTTAATTGCAGCTTTAGTACAATAAAGTCATCAGATTTACACAGAATGAAGTACAAGTATTATCTGTATATGAATGCTACAATAATATGCTATTGAACATATTATTTAGTAGATCTAAATGGGTTGAAAGGGTTTAATGAGATGGTAACAATGATCAGTTCCACTAATTTGTAAATTTATTAATGGAAATTTAAACTGTGATCAATTTTTGTTAAAAATATAATCTTGAGGAAAAATAAACATTACTATCAGCTATAGATGTATAACTAGAAATAATAAATAATGTGTTTTCAAAATGTAAGACTTCCTCTCAATTCCCATTTAAAATTTATATTTGACCTAAGAAATTAACTTCAACAATAGGCTGATTTTAGATCCTTATGACCTATTTTTAATCCTAAGTGATTTTTTAAATAGTCATAATGGTATACTGTAATTCATCCAAATTTTAAATTACCCAGGATTGTTTTTATTGTTATGGAATAAAAAAGTCCTTGTTATAATCGTCTGCTGATCATTTTAAGACTCCTGAAGGAAAGGCATTATTTTGGTTGCCCTAAAATTCGGATTTAATTTTACAAAGGTAAAATAAAAATACATAACTCTACACTTAACTGGAATCTATTTTTTAAGTATGTAGTAGATTTTACATAATCTCATTAAATAGCTACTAATGCAATTTTTTAAGACCTAATTGTCCAGATTAAATTAAGAGTGGCTTTAAATTGGGAATAATAAGGAAAATGTCCCACATAGCAACATGGCATGCAAGAAAGCATAGACTTGTCCTATCAATAAGTTCTTACCAACATAGCTATTTGTTTGCAAGTGAAGAAACAAACATTAGAAAACAGTTTATTTTTAAATCGGTTGGAACATAATATATATTTAAAAGAATTCTTTCTTAAATAGCAGAAGTGTTTAGCTTGCAACACACTTGCTAAGTATTTTCGAGCAGTAAGTCTAGTATTAAAAGCTCAAGGCAGACTGTCTTAGATCAGTCAGATGGTTATGTGGTTTCTAATACTGGAAAATGAAACATATTATACTTTTAGAAAAATGGATGCTCATTACATAAATGATGTTATCAACAAGAACCTGAAGCTAGCATTGGAAAGGTAGCATCTGATTTTCTAACATCACTTGGATGTTTAAATTGATTTAGCTAATATGCAAATATCTGGATTATAAAAAAATATCAAACCAGCTACCATGAACATACAAGGCACATTAGGCTTTTTTTCCTCATTGAAATTTTAACTATAAAATTAATTTTAATAAGTTTCATGAGGTTTAATGAATTTTGGGCTTTCTTTTTTTCCAAATAAATATCTACTGAAATTATACTCTATTGTATCAAATATACCAATAAAATATTAAAAATTAAGTGTATGCACTTCATATGCAATTTAGTATCTAAAACAACTGAAGTATGTTTGGAAAGCATTCACCATTTTTGTTTTCAACTCAAATATCTGAATTAAGAAATATCAACATGAATGTTTTAAAATTTGGGACAGAAGGAATATTTTAAATATATTTTTTAACATCTTCATGATTGAGAAAATTTGAAGCCCTCACTGAAAATTGTAGTGATATGAAAAAAAAACAAAATCAACATACATTTCCCTGAATGTGAATATTGATTTTGTATCTCCTTCTACAATAAAAATTTTCACTATTTTTTTTGAAATCTCACTTTAGTAATACCATTCCAAAACATATCTTCAGTCAGTCTAGTGAATTGCTAAACTCATATTGAAACACACCTCCCAGCACCCCCTTTCTCAGTACCAGTAATAGTAAGGGAAGCAGGGAAACACTTACCTAATTTTATTATGTTAAAATAATATTCAGGTGCATATTCTGAACCAACTTAGATGACAGTTGTAGCCCTATTCTGTTTATAATGTTTATCATGCCAGTAACATTCAAACCCTACAATTTCACCTTTGCTTCAAATATTAAGTCCATTAATTTAATAGGAAAATCTATGATAAATCCATTCACTTCATTTTATCATTCCAGGAGTAGTCAGACAGGGGAGCATGAAAATGGGAAATATTTTAAAATAATTAATTAAAGATTAAACATCTTTCATAAAGAATAACAGGAAACTAAGTTATATCCAGGCTGGGGAAGGGCAGAGAGGGTTACTGTCTACATATTTTTTAAAGTATTAAAACTAAAATTATGTTTCCATCCAATATACATTAGAATAAAAAGAATTACAATAGTTTTAAAATGCAGGTGTGCGTAATTACTTCATTAATAAGGTTTTTGTCATAAAGGTTGTCAGGTTAAGTTCTGGGCTTCCAAACAAAACACCAAAAGTATCTCTAGCAAAGATAACTTCACATTTTAAGAGTGTCCTCTTTATGTAAGAGTTAACCAGAATTATTTAAAACTATAGGTTTTGAAAAATCAATAGAATAGTTTGTATTGTCATTTGTTTTGCTAATTCTATTTATATACAAAACAAATATCAAGCACTTACTATTCAAATATAACATTGAAATTCCTATAGCAATTTGAAGACAGATGATATTTTTCCTAAAAACTATATATGCATATATACCCAACAGGATTGATATGAAAACAATTTTACTTGAATGATGTAATTATGTAATGGGATGTAAAAAATTATAGCAATTAAGGTGCTGTGACATGCTCCAATGAATGAAGTTACACTGGTTGATGACACTGTGTCTCCTACTCATTAATTATTTGGATAGAGTGTATTATTTTACATAACATGATGAAATAAGTCATAAATTACCACTAAAAATTACATCCATACATTTTCATTTAATATTAATGATATTTCCCCGCATCTATGAATTATAAAAAAATAAAAAATATATCAATAGCATTTGAGTCTCTAGAAAATTCATAATGTGGTAAAATTCTTTGACTATATGCAGCTAATAATTTTCAGGGGATGAAAGTAAGCATCCCTAGAGAAATGGCTTAGAAAGCAAATAGGTTTATATGTTTATGACGCAAATCTGCTCATGTGTGGCTTGCTAATGTGTCCTGTTTAGGTGCCTGATTGGAAATATTTTTTAAGGTTTCTTATGTGCAAATCTAAAGAAAAAAGACATATTTCTTAAGTGTGGCTAATTGAGGTAATTCTTTCAAATTATTATAAAACAACATACTGCTAATATGTAGTACAAATATTTTATAGGGATTCTTTTAAAAATATTACTTAAAAAGGTAGCCAAGCTCTTGTTTTTCCTAAAATCTTAGAAGGAAACATGAAAGGTGAATTTAACATGATAGTCAAAGGAATCAAGTGATATAAATTCCTTTTCTGTTTTCTTCTAAATCTGTTTTATTTAAAGCTTCCTCCCTATAATAAATTAGAATTTTAAATGTAGAATGCTAGCATTAAACAAAAGGAAAATATTTCTAACCTCATTTGCTAAGAGTAAGGGAGTGCAGTTATGTATACCTATTCATTCCTTACATCAAAATGTAAAAACACACAGTTACTAAAAAAAGAAACTAATAAATTAATCTCTCCATGGTTCTCAGATAAAACCTGGCCACTGTTGACATGCAGTTTGTATTAGTTTCCTTCCTTTTCTCTCTCAATGACTTCTTCCACATAACCCACCAGCCTGGTACAATACTATATAGGAAAACATCCCTCTGACAGGACTCTTACACCAAAGAGTCTATTGCAAAAGAACAACTTTATCCGGGTAAAAATATTACTAATTTAGGTGTCAAGCTTACTATTAAATTTTTACTATTAAAAAAATTTTACTAAAAAAATTTACTAAAATAACATATACATATGTTTATATATGAGTATGAGTGGATATATATGTATCCACTCATACTCATATGTAGTATATAGATATACTATATAGATAGATATCATATATATACACACATACACATGTATGTGTGTATATATATATAAAATCTGAAACTAGGGGATATATCCCCTAGTTTCAGATTTTAAACACCTTTCTTAGGTGACTAAGAGCCCCCCAATGTCTGAGGGGACTATTTTTCTGGGGACTATAGACAAGCAGAAGCACAATTTTGTTTTGAGAATTAACACACAAAAAACAAGCTGGGAAGTTGGCTTCTTAACAAGGAATTCACAGTACCCTGCAGCTATGGAAGAGGTAGCTATCCAGAGACTGCAAAATAGGGAAGAGAAAGTGTATCACTTGATAAAAAATATTTGGTTCTCTTTATCTTGTCGTCTGTGCATGTGTGCGTGTGCGTGTGTGTGTAAAAAACAGAATCACATATTCCATAAAGGATTCATTAAAAACAGAGGCATCTTTTTTGTTAGCAAATATAATAAGTTAATAAACATTCATCTTCAATATTTTAGCATTCTTAAGATTCTGAACATGACTCAATATACTGCAATTTATTAAAATTTGTAACTGTTATTTACTGAGCTAGATACTGTGGAACTCCTAAATTGAAACAAATTATAGTTCTCAGAAGCTCATTGGCTAATACATTTATTGAGTGAACACACTTGCAATGACTAGACAGACAGCTTTTTGGCCTCTATAAGTCTTTGAATTCAATTTGGTGATGGAGCTCAGGAAAGACAAAGAGGCAAATAATTTATCCACAGTGTATGAAAAATAAAAATGGACTGTCAGACTTCTGCTTTTGTGCTTGTATTTACTTTTGCCCTAACAATCAAAAAAAATTTATGTCAAAAGATAATTTTGGAAAGGAGATCAAAACTTCTAAAAGATATCCAAGCATAATCAAGCATCTAAAAGAAAATGCCAACAAGCATTTGATCACAGAAGACTACCCCCCCCCAAAAAAATCACTTCAATTTTAAATTGTTTTTTTCTCACTCAATTATTTTAAAATCTTTATTCTTATAAATGTCTCTCATAATTACGAAACTGAGAGGTGGAAAATATGTCATGCTTGAGGTTTTGTTCTTTTTCCTATGTCGATAATTTTAGTCAAAATCTCCACTGCCTTATCTAGATACGATATTCTCTATAAGCTGAAAAGAAGTCACCAATTCAACTTACTTTCAATTAGTTTGTTTCTACTAATTATACAAATGGAATTTTTTTTTCTGGGTTGGTGACTCCATGTCTATTTCACAACCATGAACATCATTGGAACCATTACAAATAAAGAGTTAAATTATTTTATAATAGATTTACCAAGTAATACTTGTGAGAAAAAATAATATAGAAGTAACCTCATTTCTTATGGAAATGTAGTTTGAAAGTGCATTTAGTTTTAATCAATGGTGACTTTTAGGTCCATAATTGAGGTAGTTGTTAATATAATCAATTTTAATAATCATTTTCATATGTGTGAAAAGCACACCAGCAAAACAGCACTATTTCAAGCCAAATTTTCATTAAATTCTAGGAAAATTGCTACATGGAAAGAGGAATAACAGATAGGGTTTCGTGTAGTTTACTTAAGTAAACAAAATGACTAAAAAAAGTAAAATCTATCTAAAATTGTGTTATAGAAAGGTAAAACTGAAATGGTTTTCTAGTAAGAGGTGGGCAAGTTGGTGGTAAAGGCACACAACAAAATTGGCATTTCATTTCATTGTGACAACAGTCTTTTTGACAGTATGTTAGTTTAACATTGAACATCCCACCAAAACAGTTATCCATTTCCAAGTGCATAATAATTCATTGTTGCCCTTCACTGTACATTAAATGTCACGCATCACTGTGACAAGAATATAAAAGCTGTTGCACACTAGTCAGGAGCCTAGATCAAGGCTGTTTATGCAAGCACTTTGGACATGGTTTTCTACACTCAGTTAAACCGTCAAAAACACTATGTTTAGAACACCTTTACCTCTGAGTACCAAGAGAAATACAGAAAATTTTTATAAGTAGAACTTTCAGTAAGGCAATAGCCTTGTCATCTTGTGACCGCAGACCACGTTACTGTGAAAATGTATGTCAAGACAGTCCTGATGGTCACTGTATTAATAAACCCTTGAGCAGATTCTAGGGAGACCATCTCCTGCTCTCTAATCCAATAATACAATAGATGACATTCTAATATTCTAAAAAATCATGCGAAGTCATTCAACCCCACAACATACAAGAAACTCCTATATTCTTTTTAACTCAGAAAAGCTAATGTTATGTTCTTAACACATTGAATATTCTTTGATTTGTTATCTTTGCTAAGAAAGCCAGGTTAGTCAATATCACTTGCCTTCTTTTCCTTTTTTTCCTATATTTGATCATATTCACTTATTTATTTAAGTAACCTGAGAAATTTCTCTGTAATAATATTCTTACTAAAAAAAAAAAACTTATATAGTATTATTTTTCTTCTCCAGTTTATTTGTATTTAATTTTAAAATGTCAATCTCAGAATAAAATATGCAATATTATTATAAGCTTAGTGAATTATTACTAAGGTTCCATCAATCCTGTTGGAGGGAAATGTGTATAGCATTGTGTTCTTCTTTTAAGTTTGGTCCTCAGTTATTTACCTTGACACCAAACTACTAAGAACCCTAGACCAAGATTTACATGCTGAACTTCAAAATAGCTCTGTTAAAAGGAAAAATCAAAAACAAAAAACAAAAACAGGAAACAAAAAAACCCCCCAAAACTCCAACATTATGGGCATTGAAATTGACTCATTTATAAATAGCATCTACTGCATCAGTATTATCTGTTGTTTAACTATCTGTTGTTTAATAAAGGAAATATTTGAAGCAAGGTGAAAAATACCTCTTCTTCTGAGTATAAAGGGTGGATGTCCTAACCAGACTCTTTATATGACTAACTGCTATCTCTGTACTAATACACTTAGGTCAAAAGAAAATATAATATAAAGAGAGAGGGAAAAGGTTTAGGGACAAATATGATTAAGTACAAGTTTGTCATGTACAAGATTTCTTCCTACTTCTCCATCAGCCAAGAGCTATGGTTAGGATATCCAGGATAAGGCCATTCCATGTCCAGAATGCCAAACCTCAGGCTCATCCTTACTGTCGAATAATAGTTTTCCACTAATTCAGATAAGCATGCTGATTATGTCATTATGCTATAAACAATAATGCAAGTGTTTGCAAGAGACCATAAATTATAAAACCATACCAAGACAAATAAGACCACATAACTCTTAATACTGGTTAAAAAAAAACTTAAAACATGTCTTAAGTATTTGTTAGATAAATCTTTTTCTTATATAATAAGGGTGAAGGGAAATTTTTATTTTTAATTTTTTTTAAGATTTCATTTATTTACTTGACAGAAAGCGAGACAGTGACAGAGGGAACATAAGCAGGGGGAGTGGGTGAGGGCGAAGCAGGCTTTCCATTGAGTAGGGAGCCCAATGTGGGGCTCCATCCCAGGACCTCGGGATCATGACCTGAGCTGAAGGCCGAGTCTTAATGACTGAGCCACCCAAACAGCATCACAATAATAATCTACTTTTAATTTTAAGTTTAGAAAAAATAAATTCCAACAATTATGATCAGTACTTTATTATAAAATTTTGTTGTTGGCATGGTATTTAGAACTTTGTGATTTTCAGTGAGAAGGACATATATCTGAGAATTTTTTAAATGTAATTTGTCTTTCTTTTTTTCCATGATCATTATGGAGATAAAGACAAAAAATATACATGAAGATAAATAAAATGCCATATTTATTTTGATATCAATAATAATGTTATTAAGCTCATCAGTGATCTCTACATAACATAAAACATAGCCTTCATGCATATGTTAAAAATTAAAATACTACATTTATTTTGAATTGATAACAAATATCATAATACCATTTAAATTAGGAATATAATTAAGTTCTGCAATTGAAACATGGCCATTTTGTCTGCATTTGCACATCATGAACTGCTTTCATGGTAACAAGAGTTCAATACTATATCAGAGTGGATCTTTTTTATTGCAGTGAAGTAGATTTCAATTTTATAAATTAATTTGGCTTTGGTGTTTCAGTTTAGAAGTTAAATGAATTCTATTCAAAAAATTTTCTTTAACAAAAAGAAATTTTCTTTTAGTCTGAGTTTTTAGTGTGCTGTTTTTCAAGTTAGTAATATTTATACAAGATTATTTTAATATTGAGAATTGAATAAAATATTTCAGAGACAATCTGCAAATAATCTATTTTCATATTATGCATATTTACCAAGATATCTAATATTATTTATTACTTAATATAGGATATCTAACATTGTTTATTATTTAATAGAATATATGTTCTTTCATTCATAAGTGAATCTATTACACTTAATTTTTGAAACTGTATGAGACTGTTCTCACATTTTTGAATAAGATGTTGAAATAGAATCACTTTCGAATTCATTCATTAATAACTATTAATAAAATATAACAGTAGTATTCCAGAATTTAATGACACTAAAAAATGGCACACAAGCTAATATTATGTTCTCAAAAAGAATGACATGGGTTTATCCATTTTGAGTAAAATTAGTACGGGTTACAATAATTACACAGGTATTATATTGTTATTTTGTCTGATGGTTTATCAAACTGAGAGTTAAAGAAATATTTTGAAAATTAAATGAGTGCATAACCAAACCACATGCCTCTATTTGCAAATGTACTTTTCAGGTGTAAAAGAATTCAGATGTTTCAGTATTTGGTTTTGAATGTAATCTCAGAAGATTTGGGCTCAGGAAATTAGTAATATCTGAAATTCCTAATATGAATTTGAGGTAACTCAATAGTCTCTATCTAAGGTCCCCTGGAAACTACAGTAGACTTAACTCAGCTTGACTGATGCCCACACAATTGCCTCAGAATGGTCTCAGGACATTTACCTCTCGGTTCTGATTTTATCCTTCCTGGGAACTTTCGTTAATTTGATTAAGAAGGAGCAGGTGTACCTGCAGAGAGCAAGAAAGGCTTTCTTTATACTTTGGAGTATTTATTTTTCTATCTGCCTGTGGGCAGGCTATAGAGTTCTCCAGCCACTGAATTATTTACACTGTAATACTTGAACTTGTTTCTCTGAAGACATATAAAACAGGATGGTTTGTATTGGTCACTCTAAAAATATATGTAACTGATGCAATGATGCTCAAAATGAAAAGGTTGTTTTGTCTTCACAAGACATGGAAAAAGCTGGAGCTAAAAATTTATGAACTTTATACTTCAAATTCTCTTTTTGGGGGAGAACTTTAAACTTCAAATCAAAATTATAACATGATCTACCATATAGCTACAAATGCTATATGTACACATGGTTCCAATACAAATTTCACCCCAATGCAAATGATAATTGTTTGAAAGACTCATGTGTTAATATTAAAGCAGTTAGGTAGAAAACTATAAATTTTTATGGCATTTATATGTAAATATAAAAAAATATGTATAACTATAGAAATGTACATATATCAAAATATTGTGCTACTTCCAGAAGTGATTTCATTCCTTTTTTAATTGAATGAACTAAGTGTTTTTTGTTTTTTGGGTTTTTTTTTTAAGATTTTATTTATCTATTTGACAGAGATCACAAGTAGGCAGAGGCAGGCAGAGAGAGAGGAGGAAGCAGGCTCCCTGCTGGACAGAGAGCCCTATGCAGGGCTCAATCCCAGGACCCTGGGATCATGACCTGAGCTGAAAGCAGAGGCTTTAACCCACTGAGCCACCCAGGTGCCCCTGAACTAAGTGTTTTTTTATGCTGGGAACAAATACATGACTGCATTGAGAAAAGAATAAGTTCAAGAAAGGATAAATATCCTTAGTGATAAACTTGTCAGAAGAATTTATATAATATAATTGAAAAAAATAACCCTCATTTAATATTCAATTTTGATGACAGAGCCAAAAATATTTATAGTTATACATTAAATTTATTTTGTGAAAAAAAATGAGAAATTTTATGTGGAAAATAATTGTAGTCTTTTTATAGTTAAAATGCTTATTTTTAATTAGTCATAGTTCATGAAAAAAAGCCTCCTTTTAAATTTTACCACTTTGGTTTTTTTCTTATGACTGATTTATTAGTTCAAATTAATAAAATATATTATTTTGTTCTCTGGCACAAGAGAAATCTTCAAAATGAGGAAATAATTTTTATGTCCTAATGATTTGGACTGCTTTTAGATTCTGATTAAAAAGAGTAAACTCTACCAAACTTATAGCTTACTGACGCAACCAGCATGCTTTCTGCCAAAAAGGCAGCATAGAATATTTTAACAAGTTACGGGATTCTTCAGAGTTCATTATTCTTCAGCACCCCAAGGGAAATAAAGAAAAAGAAAAGTAAAATTATTGTGACTTTTGACAATTATTAGTTAGAAAAAAGAGGTAACAATTGCCAAAAAAATCACAAAAGTGAGCATGTTACCTGGCTATGACAAAGAGCACACAACTGACACCCAAGTAAGCCAGCAGAATATACATCCAGATATCAGGGGAGAGAGGATTCAGGAAGGAGAAGACGCCTGGGTTTGTACCATTGGGTTTGCGGTACAAAATACTTATTCCAAGTGTCATAAAGGGCTTGGAAAAGTCGATGACCTTCTCTCGAACGTAGGTAATAGCCAGTGGGGCAACTGCAAGGTCAGCTTTCTGTATAGAGAAACAGAAGAGAGGAGGGGGAAATTGGTTCTAAGTCTCGAGAAGAAGTCAGTATCCAAATCAAACAAAACACACACTTCACATTTGAGAATTGTCTGCATAAGTATTACATTAACATTTAAAGCATTCTTGACTCTGAATGGAAGCATCTGTTTTTTCTGCTACTCATTTCTATGTCCTTCTAGATTAGCAAACCAACACTTACTGCACATAATAAAGAGAAAAACTGTACAGAATGAAAAAACTGAAGAAACTGTTGTACATTCAGTACCTGAATTATTATGTTATGGGATCATCTCATAATTATTTTTAATCTAAACTTAAAAAAAACACTTAGTATCAGTTATGACTTCCTAAATACCTTGGTCAGATTCTAAATAGTAGTAATAATAATATCTACTTCAAATTATTTAACTGATAATCAAGAATCATGATTTCCTGGTTATAGGTACAGTTAAAAGATTTTAGTCTTTAAATAATTGACATTTTGAAAATCATCTTTTAATGTGATTGTGTTTACTGCCCCCGAGTTTTGTTTTTATCTCTCTAATTTGTTTTATATTATTTAATGAAAATCCTTGCAGCCTTGCCTAAATCACATCAGGAAATGAGTTTTTCAATTTTCATGAAGTTGCTAATTTTCCACGGTAGCTTAAATATGTTAAATTGCTAGTGCTCTTCACTCATCATGCTATAACCATCTGTCAGGTTGAACTTCAGCTCTAATATATTGAAAGAAATAATTATAATATTTTAAAATAATAAAGGCACCTATTCCCATACATGACAGGAAGCTATATTTCTATATTCATTTTATTTTCATAAACTCACTGGGCTTTCAGAGAATAAGTAAGAAGTGTTCCTTGTAGTGAGCTACAGAGAGATGTACGAAATAATGAAATTGGGCCTCCACAGTTTCCTTACCTCAAGGATTGTTGGAGAACTTAAAGAAACTTCTCTAAGAAGTTACTTTTGTTGACAACATTATTCCAGGTATGTGTTTGTGCGCATCTGTGTGCTGGGTGTGTGTGCGGAAGAAGGAACAGTCAGATGCTTGAATAGAGTATCTTCGAGTAGCAATGGAGAGAGAAAAAAATTTCTCTAAAAACTAGGGCGGGGGGGAGACAGGGTCTTAAGGGTCCTGGAGAAGGTATCATCATATTTCAAAGTCATAAATCAAAGAAAATATCAATTTAGCAATAATAATAGCTAATGGCCTTTAAGCATATGCTATACAACAGGCACTGTACTAACAACTTTACATGAATTGTCACATTTAATCCTTATGTAATCCCACTATTATTTCCATTTTCAGATAAGGAAACTGAATCCATGAGAAGTCAAAAACTTGTTTATGGTCATAGAGCTAATTGAGCATTGGAACTAAAACATAAACCCCAAGCTTTTGGAACCTCTGCCCAAAACTAATCATGATATGCACCTCAGAAGCCAGAAATGGAATCATGGTGACATTCCTTCATTCATTTATCATGGAGTTTATAGAGATGGAAAAGGGAATACATAGAAGCAAGGAGCGTGATCACTAGATTACAATTAATGAGAATTTAGAAGGTGAGGTGAAGAATTTAGGCTGATGTAATATTTTCCACAAGGAAGAGAGCATTTCCTCTAAGACAGAAGGGAAGGAAATACAGATGGTTTGAAAAAGGGAAATAAAGTAATCATTTAAGAAACAAAGATTCTAGTAAAAAATGGACAACATAAAATGGTGGTTTGCTCGTGTTTAAGGGGTCAATTATACAGCCCAGTGTATCTATGTGCCACTTCGCTTTGTAACCTCCCTCATCCTAGGCACAAAAAAAGTAGAATTTCACCATATGTCAGGCATATAAGTGCACATACTTTAAACGGCTAAAATATTTTCAAATTCATAATAGGTACCAACAAAACTTAGGAAAGCAATTAAAATAACATATGCTAAGACAAAACTACTACACTGTTCCAAAAAAGTTGTTCAATAGGCATATATTAATATGACTGGCTAGACATTCACCAAATTTCATTTTGTGTTATTTTTTAAAGATTTTATTTATTTATTTGGTAGAACGAGAGAGAATACAAGCAGGGGGAGCAGTAGAAGAAGAGGCCAATTGAGGATTTGATCTTGGACCATGGGATCATGACCTGAGCCAAAGGCAGACTCTTAACTCACTCAGCCACCCAGGCACTCCAACAAACACCAAATTTTAAATATTTTCATTTATTTATTTAGAGAGAGAACACACACTCAGGCATGAACAGGGCAGAGGGGGAGGGAAGAGAGGGAGAGGGAGAGAATCTCAAGCTGACTCTGTGCTGAGTGCAGACACCAACACCGGGCTCCAACTCAGGACCCTGAGGTCACAACCTGAGCCAAAACCAAGAGCCAGGCACTCAACCAACTGGGCCACCCTGGTGCTCTGACATATATCAAATTTTAAAATTTACTTAGCATTGCCTAAAATACAATTTATATTCCAAATAGAAAACGGAAAAAAGACAAAACATTACATAGTAAAATATTTTTGATGATAAAAGAATCAGTTATTTGAAACCAAAGATACAGACAGTTTTAGACATTTAGTTAAAAAAAATAAATGCATCGACAGACTGTGGTACATCCATATGACAGAATATTATCCAGCAATAAAATGAAATTAACTATCGAGATGTGAAAAGACCTGGAAGAACTTTAAATACATATTGCTAAGTGAAAGATGCCAGTCTGAAAATGTTCCAGTCATATGATATGATTCCAATTATATGACATTTTGGAAAAGGCAGAACTATACAGGCAATGAAAAGATCTGTGGTTGCCCCAAGGACTCGGGGAGCAGAGTGACAAATAGGTGGAATGAGAACATGTTTACGAGAGGGAAGCTATTCTGTAAGAAATAATAATGGTGGGTACATGACACCGTGCATTTATCAAAAACCATAAAACTGTACAACACAAAGAGTGAACCCTAATGTAAACTCTGGACTTTAGCTAATGTCTCAATACTGGTTCAACTGTAACAAATGTACTACACTGATGGAAGCCATTAATAATAAGGGGAAGTGTGGGGGTGGGTAGAATGGGAGAAGGTATAGAAACTCTACTTTCTGTAAAAATTTTCTATAAACCTAAAACTGCTCCAAAAATATCTATTTATTTTTTTAAATAACAGGTTGTTTCAACCATATCCTCAATTAGTACTATTTAATGTTATGTTGATTAAATTATTTAGAGCTTAGTTGTTACTACTAATAGTAAAAATACAAAACTTATCAAACATCAATTGTCAAAAATAACCAGTCTCTAATTACACACCAAATATATTTCTTAAATTCATTTAAACAATCAGACCTCTGGATTATCTCGTAGCAGTAAAGAACATTATTGATATATAATAGCATTGTCAATGAATACAATCTAACTTCATTACAAGTCTATTAATAATATAATAGTTTTGAAATATAATCAAGATGATGTATTAAAAATGTTTAAAATGACAGATGTGGTATTTTCCCATCAACTGCCATGTTATTAAAGACTAAGCTGTTGGAGAAAAGAGCCTGATAATCCAAGAATTTTATCTCTGTATGTAAAGGTTATGATTCCATAAACATAGATTTAGTAATTGGCGTTTCATTTTATTTTAAGACTTTAAGTTTTTATCTAAGTTCCAGTTAACATCCAGTGTAATATTAGTTTCAGGTGTACAATATAGAGATTCAATAGTTCCATCCAACCTCAGGTGCTAATCACAACAAGGGCACTCCTTATCCCCACAGGTGTTTTATTTTAAAGAACAAAATAAAGATGAAAGTAATAAAGTAATCTTGCATTAGGAAAAGCCAATGGTCAAAATTGTTTGAAAAAAAAACTATTTCACCCAAAGAAAAATAAATCAGTTACCTGTTATGTGTCATATGAATAGCACAAAGGAAAGGAAGAGCTCACTTCTACCTGATCAGGTTGGTGAAGGCTTTACCAAATGATTGCACTTGTGTTGTGTTTTGAAGAGAGTCTGAGTTGACAAAGGTCTGAATTGAGAAGGTGGCAACAGCAGGGGAAAAAAGTCTCACAAAAGTGGTTTAAATTAAATGTGTCCATTATGGGCCAAGACGATATTCTTTGCTCCTATCATTTCCATTAATCCTTATAACAGTTTTACTAAATTTGTAGTGTGATTGTCTTTTTACAGATGAAAAATCCAGAGTCGTGAGAGTATAAAGAATGTGTATTTCCAAAGATGACTTAATCATACTCATTTCTCACTTTTGTCCTGTGCAATCAAATTCATCATAACTATTTCTTCTGCTATATTGTTTCTGTATTTCCCTGACCAAAATGATCTTCCCTATCCTCTACTATACACGTTCTATAGAACCCACTCTGGTCTTTTTCCTCTTATGTAGCCCTCTTTGAACAATCCATACACATTAATTTCTCCTGAGTGAATTTTTACAGCACTTGTAAGCTTAACCATGTAATTTAATTGTAACTATATTTACATTGTGTTGTTTCTAATGTTTTCACATACAAGTCAACTAATATGAGAGACCTGAACATAAATATTATGATTGTGTTGTCCCTGTTCCCATGCAGGCACTTGGGAACCTGCAGCCATGCCCTTCAATCAAAGCACATAACTCTGAACTGAGAAAATGGTGAAGAATCCCTCTCTGGAAATTTCACAAGTATGCCTGGGCTGCAGCTATCTTATTAATATATTTTTATTTAATATTCTATCATTCTATGTGAATCTATTAAAAATTGTTTTATGATCATAATAATCCATCTAGGAGTGTCTGGGTGGCTCAGTCAGTTAAATATCTGCCTTTGTTGGACTCAGGTCATGATCCTCGAGTCCCAGGATTGAGATCCCAGTCGGGCTCCCTGTTCAGCAGGAGTCTGCTGTTCGCTCTGACCCTATCCCCTCTCATCCTCTCTCTCTCTCTCACTCTCAAATAAATAAATAAAATCTTTAAGAAAAATAATCAATCTAACATCCCTAGGGCATTGGACAAAATCTGACACTAAGGAATTGCTTGGTAAATGTTTGCTAAGTACAGTTTCAACTTACTAAAATATAATATAACTTACTAAAATATTCAAAGAAAATCACTCAGAGAATTTCAAAGTAAACTTTTTTCCTGATTTCAGTCTAGAAATAAGATTTATTTGTTCATTAGTGCAATTTCTAGTGGACTAACCCATCTAGGGGAGAACAGAATAATTCTTTTTATGGAGTTATATAGCTAATAGCAATCCTTTGCTTAAAGTTTTATAGAATAATGGTAACATTTATTGGTCTAATTCTAATTACCTAATACAAAAATTAGATAACAAAGCATATCTTCATGAATGTCACAATGACTCCAAATTTGATCATGTTGAGAAAACCTTCTTTACGAAGTTGTTAAAAGAACATAATATGATATTATTTTATAATACAAGCTCTGGGCAGTGAAACGTCTTATGCATGCTTCTGAAAGTTCCTGTAACTTAACAATGAAAAACCAGTTCTAAGCACTTTTCATTTCCACATGTTGTGAAGTGCTCAGGAAAATGGGTAAAGTGGTGCATTTGAATAAGTTGTAAATATTTTAACTGATTTAGCTAAGACATTTAGGCCAGTTAATTATGATTTTAATTTTATGTGACTTATGAGGGACACCACACTCTCCTAAACTCTTCATAGTGCGTAATGTGGACACATGCTTTCACCTCTGTGTGCACTTTTGGGGAAAAACTGTTCACTTTCTGTACACATGGTGTGCCCCCTCCACCAGTCTCCACCTAGTCACACCAACTGCACTCTTGCAGCAGCCTCCTCATTGATCCCATGCTTTCATTCTTGCCCAACTAGAGTCTGTTCTTCATCCAAAGGCAAGTTCTTTTTAAAACACATGCCAGATTATCACTTCTGGCTCAAAATTCTCCAATTACTTCTAGCACACATAGAATAAAACCTAATCTTGTCCTACAAAGCACTAGGAGAATGGCCGCTGATTATTTAATCAACATCAGTTCCCATCACTCTTCTGGTCTTAGCGGGATCACTATTGTTTCAGCAAGTCTGGTTGCATGGCTAATCTTTATATGTGCACACATTTCTGTCTCAAAGGCTTTATATTTGTTTTTCCTTTTGCCTGGAAAGCTTGCCCCTCATCTACATGCCTTATTCACTCAACTGAATGTTCCGATGTGTCTGTTCTCATATCACTCACTCAAAGGGATCTTTGTTGACCATTCAGTCTATCACTCTTTATCTCCTTACCATGTTTTCAGTTTCTTCATAAAACTTATCATGACCTGAAATTGTGTCATTTCTTGTTGGCCTACTTCCAATAGAATGTATGTCTCTTTTGGGTAAGGAGTTTCTCCATTTTGCCCACTTCTGCATCTCCAGTGCCTACTACAGTGTCTGGGTCATTAAATATTTTTAAATGATTGAGTGAATGCATTAAACCATAATTATTGCTGATTCTTCCCCCAGTACTTCCCTAAACTTCTTTTTTATAAGAAAAAAAAAGAAGTTATCTCATTCCATTATGTTAGTATTAATTAGGTTGTGTTTAAGAAAAAAAATGTAATGATTTTGAAGGGGTGGGGGGTGGGAGGTTGGGGGAGCCTGGTGGTGGGTATTATGGAGGGCACGCATTGCATGGAGCACTGGGTGTGGTGTAAAATTATGAATTCTGTTACGCTGAAAAGAAATTTAAAAAAAAGAAAAAAATGTAATGAGATTAAAGTTACACATTTCATATATGTGAAAACTTAACTTGAAACTTCTATAAATTATGTTATAATATACAATATATAAACTAATATCCATTTGTAGTTTTATAAATTATATTTATTTATTATATTATATTTTAGAAATATGCCTTTGGTTGCTTTTCACCAAACCAAGTACTAACAACATTGTGCACACTGTACAGTGGGCAATTTAGTTATAAAATACAGAGATGTCTTTCACACATGAAAGACCTGAATAGGGACAAATAAGAAAGAATTAAACACAAGCCACATCTGTGACTTTATTAATGCTTAAGTAAGTCTACTGATAAATTCAAACAATATTGATTACATATACCAAGCTTGCCAAAAATGCCAGAATGAAAAATAAACTTCTCAACTGGTAATTCTTAAGAAGAGCCATGGCTCCAAAATATTTCTAGAGTTTGATGTTTTTTGTGTGTGGGGGGGAGTGAGGGTTGAAGGGGATTTGATTGTTTTCTTGTGTGTTTTATTCTTCATGTTCAGTTCTGATTTTGTTGTGAACTCTCAACTGGATGGCTTATAAATATTAATATTTCTGTGCTAGAATTGTTATGGTATCTTCCTTTCTCACTTCAGTATTTCCAGGGACCCACTTGTTTTTTAATGGAGTAGTTTAATTGATTAAGCTTGCTTGAAAAAAATGGGTACACAGAAATTGAGGAGTGTTTTCCATATCGACAACTTAAAGAAAACTAAATTTCAATGAAAAATAATCTGAAGGGGCACCTGGGTGACTCAGTTGGTTAAGCAGCTGCCTTGGGCACAGGTCATGATCCCAGGGTCCTGGGATTGAGGCCCACATCAGGCTCCCTGCTCAGTGGAGAGCCTGCTTCTCCTTCTCCTTCTGCCTGCTGCTCTGCCTACTTGTACTCTCTATCACTCTGTCAAAAAATAAAACCTTTAAAAAAAAATCTGAAATCATTCATATCAATAAATTCAAAGTGGAATTTAGTATATCCATTATTTATGAGCAAAACACTGAATGATGGAGTCTCTGACATTTTTTGTTCTGCATTTTGGGTATATAGATTTCCTGATTTTTTTAATTTTTTTTTTTTTTAATTTACTTGTCAGAGAGAGAGGGAGAGAGAGCGAGCAAGCACAGGCAGACAGAGTGGCAGGCAGAGGCAGAGGGAGAAGCAGTCTCCCTGCTGAGCAAGGAGCCCAATGTGGGACTCGATCCCAGGACGCTGGGATCATGACCTGAGCCGGAGGCAGCTGCTTAACCAACTGAGCCACCCAGGCATTCCAGATTTCTTGATTTTAAAATAACTAATACTTTTTAAAATTATAAATGATAACACTTTATTCTAAGACAATCACCCAAATGTGAAAAATATTCTATTATATTCTATAATCTTTATAGTTATACATTTAAACATACATAAAAAAGGAAAAATCCACAATATTACTCAAACTTAATGTTATTGTATATTTATCAATCAAATAAGAATCTCTTGAAAAGACAGAGAAAGAATGAATGGCTTCTTTGAAACAAATTTATATTAAAAGTTTCAAAATAGGGCACCTGGGAGGTTCAGTGGGTTAAGCCTCTGCCTTCAGTTGAGGTCATGATCTCAGGGTACTGGGATTGCACCCCACATCTGGGCTCTCTGCTCAGCAGGGAGCCTGCTTCCCCCTTTCTCTACGCTTGCCTCTCTGCCTACTTGTGATATCTCTCTCTGTCAAATAAATAAATAAAATATTTTTTAAAAAGTTTCAAAATAGAAAATAGAAGCAACTTAAAATAGTATTTAAAATCTCATGTTATTTCTTGAACCTAGAAAACATTTACACAGTTTCTTGTTATTGATTGATGGTATTATTTCACCTATATATTTTCTGCTAAACGTTTTTTCACTTCCCAGTTTACATGGTATGGTATCACAACCAGTGGACTAAGAAAAAACTACTAGCACTAAGATGAATGGCTGTGAACTATAGGGAATCTTTTTAATGGAATTGTGAACTTGTAATTCTGCTCTGTGAACTATCTTCAGGGGATAAAGGATTAAGCACACTGAATTCTTAGGGTCTGTTTTAAAATAATAGGTAAGTTATAACAACTGTAAATAATCTATGATATGAAATGTTTTAGTATGATCAATAATCAATAATCATATAATCAAATTAGTAATTAATCGGCAATAAAATCTTTTTTAAAAAGTATTTATATTGATGTAACAGCTAGTAATTATTGGTGTTGCATGTGTATATCTTTGCAATTTATTCTCTAGCAAAAAATATTTTGCAACGTCTTCTTTGGGTCCCATGACTAATAAAATTCCCTGAGTCTTTATTGTTATTTTTTTAAGATTTCATTTATTTATTTGACAAAGAGATACACAGCAAGAAAGGGAAAACAAGCAGGAGGAGTGGGAGAGGGAGAAGAAGGCTTCCCGCTGAGCAAGGAGCCCGATGTGGGGCTTGATCCCAGGACCCCAGGACTATAACCTGAGCCAATGGCAGATACCCAATGACTGAGCCACCCAGGTGCCCCAAGTCTCTACTATTTAATAATTAAGTTTTGTAAAGGTTTAACTATACTGGTTTATTTAATATCCGTTAAAAATTTTGAGGTATGAAGGAACTCAAATCCTGCCATCTATCTTGAGTCATTCATTCACGAATTTATTAAACAATTTGTTATTAAACAATTCACTAAATTATTCAACAAATATTTATCTTGAGTGACAGTTCTATGAGAGTTACTGTTCTGATGTTCATAGCACTGGCAGAGCCAGACAAAGTGAATAAGAAGACAGACACGAAGCATGAAAAAATTAGAGGATGTAATTTCAGGAAGCAAAGAATGTTAATGAGTGAAGGTAAAGCCTGATAAGAGAATCAGAGTATGACTAAGAAGAAAGGCAGGCACTCTTTTATATAAAATGGTCAGAAGAACCTGACATTTGAAACGTCAAGGTCCTGACATTTGAGTCCAGATTTCAGTCAAGTCAGAGATAAAGCCCTGGGAGGGTCTGAGCAGAGTTCTCCTGGTGGAGGAGATTGTGAGTCACAAAAGCTCTGGGGTGAAAGCAGGCTGGCTAGGGAGCAGCAAACAGTGTCTCTAACTCTCCTGACCTCCTCCCATATTAATCATTCTGTTGACCCTCTCCAGAAAATCCCACTGATTACAGAAACATCATATGAAAAGACACTCCAACCATAAACAAAAGGTGTCAGATTTAAGAAGAGAAAATTTGTGTCACTGCACTTCTCATGGCATTCTCCATGTGTTTCTTCCACTAAAATAAAATACCATCTTGATTTATTCTCTTATCTTTATTCTATAAATGTGATCTCTACAAATTATTGTGTTCAAATTCAACTGCAAGAAAACTACTTGTGCCTTAGAATTTGTTAACATACCTACCTAACTACCAATTAAAAGTTTAATCAAAAAACTGATCCCATGATGTTGTAACTCAGCATCACATAATAATAACAAAAGAAAAAGAAGATTATACTGGCAAAATATTTCTGAACCTGTGACATGACCTTGTTCTTACAATACCTATGTGATCTCCTGCCTGTACAAAAATCTGCTGTTGATTAGTAAGAACAACTTCATGCCTTTCTGTAAGTATCACTGGGGAACAGCAATTTCTTTCTTGGATATTTGATTTTCCAAATAATTCAGGTATAATAACTGAACTTAGACCACTTCCTCATGTTTGTTAACAAAAATTGAGGTCATTCTCATATTTGCTCATGAGATTTTAGCAATATATCATCACGATGTATTTAAGGATGCTTGGGTAACTCACGGTAAATTTGAATACAAAGGTTAAGCAAAAAAGAAAGAACAACAAACAAACAAAAAAACTGCAAAATAGCAAACAAAAGCCTTTCCAATAGTAGGTACTTGCAGTTTCAATAGTGTTTGATAGTAGGAAACTGGATGAAAATAATAATAAAAAGTTCTAAGAAAAAGGTTGGAATATTCTATTATTTTATCCAAATTGCCCTTCCTTCCTTCTTTCCTTTTTTTCCCTTTCTTTTCTTTCTTTCTTCTAAAATCAGAGAGAATGAGTTTGTTTTTTGTTTTTTTTTTTAAAGAGCATGTACAATAAAATTAAGTGTTAAATAGCAGGATTTCATAGAAGGATCAAATAAAAGGATTTAGGGCAGAGATCATAAGCAAAGAAATTTTTCTACTGAATGGAAGTGGACCACCAATTCCAGACTGCGAGAGCCTTAAATATAACCCTAATACTTAAACCTGGAATGTCATACCTAGAATTATTTTTAGGAAATAATTCTAAATTCAGAAACAGGATAATATACAAAGGTATTCCTCCAAGATCACCTGTAATCTGGAACTGTAAATAGCCTACATGACTCAAAAAGGATATGCTTAAAATATCAGGGCATAACAATAAAGAATTACTATCCGTTGTTAAATAGAATTTTATGATGTCTCCAGTAAAAGAGAATGGACACTGATAATGTCAGTGAATATAGAAACATACAATAATAAACATGAATTCAACTAAATAAATACATAATTAGAGGAGGAACCTACAAATTAAATGGGTCTTGAGATATATCAACCAATCACAAAGAGAATATTTAGATCCCAATTTAAACAAGTAATTTGTAATGAATGAGTAAATAAACACTATGAAGTGATCAGAAGCAGAAAAGTGTAAATAAATACAGTTGGTTGAATACTTGGTGTCATTAGGAAATCGTATTTTTCCCCCCTGTGGGATAATACAATGTGGCCATTAAAAAAAAATTAGTTCCTTTTTTAGTGATATATGCTATTTATATATGAACATATGAAAAAATATGACATGACATGAAGTTTAAGAATTGCTACAAAATAACACAGGTGGCAAGAAAATTGGTGAGAGCTGAGATAAAATGAGATTAGTGAAAGTTTTCTAAGACTCGAGGGTTGGTAATACATACTTTGCCTCCCACTTTAATTTGCTATTTGCTCATGTTTGAAAAGTTCTATAATATAACCAACCTTTTAAAAGTATAAAATCAATAATGGAAAGAAATTGAGCAAACTCAATTTAGTAGTATAGTAGATAGTAGATAGTAGTGTTTATCAATAGTTGTAGAATTATGGTTTTACATTATTTCTAAATTTTATAATCTTTGTATAAGGAAATATATATGAAATATATCACTAATCAAATAAAACACAATTACAATAAAGTAAATCCATAAAATTTTTGTAGTCATTATGTTTAAGAATATAAAGATCGAGATACATGTGCAAAGAGCTTTATTTGACCTAAACTTATCACTACAAATACAACTGTTCTCTGAAAATAAACTATTAAATCATGAAATAGGGAAATAAAGTACTGCTTTACTTTAATTTCTGAAATTAAAGATTATATATTTTGCATTTTGAGGATAAGGAAAAATAAACTCCCCTAATTTTTTAAAAGATTTTATTTATTTATTTGACAGAGAGAGACAGCAAAAGAGGGAACACAAACAGTGGGAGGGGGAGAAGCAGGCTCCCTGCTGTATAGGGAGCCTGATGCAGGGCTCAATCCCAGGACCCTGAGATCATGACCTGAGCTAAACGTAGATGCTTAGAGTCACCCAGTTGCCCCAAGCTCCCCTTTCAAAAATTTTTTTAGTCTGAATGATTCAAATGGAACCTCTGATATCAAATATTAAATAACATGTTGGAGAAAATTCTACCATATTTCAAGACTACTGATTCCTGTATTTTTCATACATTCATGTAGTTTTTCCATGTAGGATTAAGAGGGATCAATAATCAATCAGATTATCTTTCTGTAGATGTATTAAAAAAAAGTGGAACAAAGAGTAAATTGTAAAGTAACAAATACCCATGATTTTAGAAGGTAATTACTATTCCTTCACTGGTTTAAAAATTTCACATAAATATATCCCATAGTAAAGTGAAATCAGCTTTTCTTTTCTCAGCTGTGAAATAATATGACAGGATCTATCAATCAGTATTTACCGGAAGACTAGAGAGAATGGGGATGCAAAAACAGTTAGGCATGATCCCTCACAGAGCTTATATAAGAGTCCTTGAAGCAAAAAATATTCAAAGGAACTATAAGAATGCAATGAATTATATGAGGAAGAGATCAATGGAGTGGCTAGAAGAAGATTCACGGGATATTTGAGACTTACACTATGAATGAGAAAAACCAATATAGCAAATTAATAGGCTTAGATTCTGAATTCATTAGCAATACAAACTTTCCAATCAAGAACCACAACTTGTTTCCATAGTTGGTGGCCCAAAAGAGGGGTATATTTAATCTGCCAGTCTAGCTTTCCAAAGGGAAGACTAAAACCCAAGCCATTGGCAACAGCTCAAATCATAGCTAGAATTATAACTAATGGCCTTGATCGAGCTCTGCCCACCAATAAGAATGATCCTGTCCAGTTTTGGTTTGGTAAAGCTAGCACTAATGCTGGATAGCCATAGGAGCCAGTGAACACCATCATGTTTCAACTTGTCAGGGAACCAAGCCCAGGAATTTAGAAGAACCTCTATGAATCAAGGTTCCTATTGAGTCAGCAGCTGTTTATTTCATGCTGTGGGTTGGGGGTAAAATCACCATGAAGAGGTAGTTAATTTTTTCATGTAAAGTCAAAATGTCACAGCTGCCTAGCTGTTTGAGTTCTTGAATATACTATTTCATTTTGATAAGAGAAACTTTTGAGATCTTGCCCACCTTATTAGTTATAAAGTCAAAGTTGCCCTACGTCAAAATAGGCTCATGAGGCCATGGAATCAGAAGATTTCTGTGGATCAGTCATTCGGGGTAGCAGCAAACTAACAGCTGGTTTTTAAAAGGGGTTTACATGGTAGCTGTGTCTAAAAAGTGATTATTAGTACAGAATCTGAAGGAGAACTTCAGGTATAGGATAACAAAAGGTAAATCATCACAGAAGGGTCCTTAGAGCCATGGGGTCCCAAAAGTACTAGAATTTTTCTACCTGCAACTGTTTATGATTGGGAGGATCTTCTCTGAGCAAATTCCAGCAAATCCTCAGCTATCATTTTTTAAATATACCTCCTTCCATTTTCTTCTGGAACTCCTGCTAGAGACATGATGGAATTTTCATCCAATCCTCCTCCAGGCCTCTTAGCTCTACTTTCAGAAGTTTATTTTCTTGTCTTTTTGTGCTGTGTGCTGATTAATTAGTATATTTTTTTCCATTTAACTTCCTCTTTAGTATATCTTATCTATTGATGTTTCTTTCTCTTTTTTTAGAGAATAAAATAAATCATGTTCTCTGCATTAGAAAAAAAAATCTTATTTTGATTGTTATAATCTTAAACAACTTAGTTATCCCAACTGATTCAGTAAATAAACATCTGTAACTTAATCTTACTTGAAGCTTCTTAACAATACTTGACGATAGAAAGTCCTTAAATTGTACAACTTACTAACGCAAAATTGTACCAAATTTGTAAAACCTACACATTAAAAAATGAACTAAAATTTTTGTCCTATTAAAAAAAGAGATGGGAACTGCATTAAATATGTAGATTGCTTTGGGTATAATAGACATTTTAACAATATTTGTTCTTTGTGAGCAGGGAATATCTTTCCATTTCTTTGTATCCTCTTCAATTTCTTTCATCAGTGTTTTATAATTATCAGAGTACAAGTTTTTCACCTCTTCGGTTAACTTTATTTGTAAATATCTTGCTGGTTTTGGTGCAAATGTAAATGGGATTGATTCCTTAATTTATTTTCTATTCCTTCATTATTGGTTTATAGAAATGCAAAGGATTCCCCTATGATGATTTTGTATCCTGTGACTTAATGAAATTTTACTAAATCATTTCTAGCAATTTTTGAGGTTTCTTTTTAATACCTTTTCATACTTTAAATTTTTTCATTATTTCATTATTTTTAAAACTTTTGTATTTCACTACTTTTACTACATAATTTTCTTTTTTTACAAATATGTTATAGAATTTTAAACAATATTTTGCCTTTAGTTCTTATTTTAAAGTCTTTATCAGATATAGGGTACCTGGATGGCTCAGTCAGTGACGCATGCACTCTTGATCTCAGGGTTGTGGGTTCAGGCCTCATGTTGGGTTTAAGATTACTTTAAAAAAATAAAATATTTTTTAAAACAAATAAATAAAAAATTAAGCCTGTCAAATAGTTCTACAAAATGTGTTTCATTAGGATAAATTCATGTTCAATTATATTTTTCAATACATGCTTGTTTTTCTTATTTTTCTCTACCTCTCTCTCCCTCTCTCTCTCTCTCATATATTCTTATAGGTACCTTTCTAGGGGTTTTGTTATTCCCTAGTCTTCTAATCCATAGCTATGTTTTATATGGATGACTTCAGGTTCACATCTCCTGATGATATTGGTGATATTTTGAATCTAATTCCTAAACAATTAGGTAGCTTGAGAGAGTTCCTAGTTACCTGGCTGAATCTGTGCCCTTACATTTACCTAGGTCCACAAATCTCAAATAAACCAAAGCCTCAGACACCAGTATTTTCATGCTGCTTTCTCAAGTGAGGAAACCACATTCAAGGCCCTAGTGTCAAGCAATAAGCCTCTCTTCAGACTTGGATTTTACATGGAGCATTTTTAATCCATGGATAATTCTAGACCAACATGCCCTGCTTTGGGATCAGAAGCCCTGAGTCCCATAGCTTTAGTCAGGCTTACTCTGCTTATTTTGCATGGATTTTTTTTTAATGGATATTAATCAAAGAGGGGTCTGTCAAAGCTTGATGTTATTACACCATTCAGACAAGAAATAAAGTACTTTTTCTAAGTTTATTATAATATACACTCTTTCTAGTAGTGCTTAAAATTTAGTCAGAAGAGGTAAAAATAGCAAATAGAACTAGAAAGCTGTTACCTAAGAGAAGCAATTGGAAAAATGAAGAGAATGTTGTAGGGGCACCTAGGTGGCTCAGTTTGGTAAAGACTAGACTCTTGGTTTCCTCAGGTTATGATTTCATGGGTCATGAAATCTAGCCCTGGCTCAGGCTCCATGTTCAGCAAGAAGTCTGAAGAATCTGTCCCTCTGTCCTTCCTCTCTCTCTCTCTCTCTCTCTCGCCCTCCCTCTCTTTGTCTAAAATAAATAAATAAATAAATAAATAAATCTAAAAAGAAAAAAACGATAGAGGATGTTATGGAAGCCAGTAGAAAAGAGTGCTTTAAAACAGAGTAGTAAGCTGAAAAAAAGAGCTTCTTACAGATCAAATAAGATAAAGCCTAACAAATATCCACTGTATTTAACAACTTGTAGACATTACTAAGATCATTTTTTTGATGAGATGTTACTTCAAAGTTTAACATGGGTAAGATGTAAGGCAACGAGTTGGTAATGCAGTAGGTAAAGATATTAAATTCAGAGGGTAAAATAAAACACTGAGTGGTGGTAGAAAGGGATTTTTTTTAACTGAGAAATCATAATCTTTTAAAAATACAAATGTAAATAAATCAGAAGAAAAAGGCCCAGATATGTAGATGAAGAAATTCCTGAATAGGCAAGCTGGAATGGAAAAGAAAGATGAAGAAAGTATCTTCAGGCAGGAGAAGAACAATTTCTTCATGAAATGAAGAAGAGAGGACAGGTGTTAATGAAGCAGTGCTTGTCAGTTTGATGACGGAGGTTGAGGTAAAACATTCTCATCTAGTCATTTTTACTTCCTGTAGAAGCAGGACACCACGTTTTCTGCTCCAAGTTAAAGAGGGACTGTTAAACTTAAGAAGTAGAAAGACACATTTTAAAACAAGTGTTGCATAATAGAAGAGTGTGGTGACCAGAATTTATACCAGTTGTGGCAGTGTTGACAACTTATTTGGGATTAATGACAATGAGTTTACACTGGGGGCCATTCTTCACAATTGACTAATTTTCTCCAAATGAGTTTATTCTTCTAAACCAGGCACAGTGAAGAAGATGATTACATGAATACAGAAACAAGTCTTAAGGAGGTAAATGCTTAACAACAGAGAAAAATTAAATTTGATACCAGAAAAGAATGGTTGTAAGACTAGATCATAGAAACTATGGTGGATATGGAGAAATGTGAGGAGAGAAGAGAATTAATATATGGAAATAAACAGATAATCAACTCTCAGGTCCAGTAGGGTCAAAAACAAATGTAGTGGAATCAAATGAATTTATAAGCAAAAAGGAAAAGAACTGAATTTCTGAGTTATTGATCTAAGAGTTAGTGTATGTTGGATCATGATAATGATTATGATGTAATTATGATAAGCTAATTATGATAAGCTGATATGATAATGCTAATTATGATAAGCATCTCTAAGTGTTATGTGGCTGAAAGACCCCAGAAAAATGAATAACTCAAGAAGCTTAGAGCCCATGGTGATGGATAAGTCTTCTGTAAGGACAATGAATTTATCTAGGATCATGAAGTCAACCATCTTAAAGAGCAAGACTATGATCCAGTGACTAAAGTCAACATTAGAAGAGTAACTGTGATTTAGAAGTGAGTAGAGAACAACATAAACAGAGTAAGAATATCCAGAGACATGAACCACAAAGAAGGATTTTTTTTTTCCCCAGGAGCTTAGAGAATTCATGAACTAAGAACAGCAATGGGGAGTATAGTAGTAGGGCTATTCAACTATATTCCAGTCTGTCTTTTTCTGAGCACATGGCTGCACCCTCCCTCTCCTTTGAAGTTGAGCACAGTCATATGATATATTTTGGACAATAGAATATAAGCAGACATGATATGCTTTCCTTTCTGGGAAGAAATTCTAAAAGTGAATGTCCAGGTCACCATGTTCCCCTCTCTTTCCCCGGTGTGATAATCAGCAATGCTCCAGTGGGGCATCTCCATCAGCTTGGTTTCTTGAGTGAGAAAACATGGAGCAGAGCCCTCAAGAAAAATCTCTGTAAGTATAAATTACTAAAATATTTGAACCTAGTTCATGTTGCATAATCCATGCAGCCAAGAAGATATGATCCAGGCTCTTGAAGTAAGTGGAAGTGAAAGAGATAGAGTAGCCATCATGGATTGAGAGGGAGAGCAATTTTGGTAGTAGAGAGGCCAATGAGAATAAAAAATAATCACGGGAGAGATTAGAAATGAAAGGAGATCATCAGTGATGGAGGAGGAGGGATCCAGAAGGTGTCATGAATGGTTTGTAAGAAAGGGAAAGAGTGGTAACTCAGATCAGAGCAAAGTCAACAGAATTCAGCACATTCTGGAAGTAGATACAAGTAGCAGTCTTAAAATTTTTACATTGACCAATAATAATAAGGTGTAAGATACAATTTGTTTAGATTAACTAAAATCTCATTTTCATGTTTAAAAATACACTACTGGTGGGGTACCTGGGTGGCTCAGTGGGTTAAAGCCTCTGCCTTCGGCTCAGGTCATGATCCCGGGGTCCTGGGATCGAGCCCCGCATCAGGCTCCCTGCAGGGAGCCTGCTTCCCCCTCTCTCTCTGTCTGCCTCTCTGCCTACTTGTAATCTCTGTCTGTCAAATAAATAAAATCTTTAAAAAAAAATACACTACTGAAATAAGTCAATCAGAGAAAGACAACTATCATATGATCTCCCTGATATGAGGAAGTGGAGATGCAACAGGGGGGGTTAGGGGGGTAGGAAAAGAAGAAAAGAAACAAGATGGGATTGGGAGGGAGACAAACCATAAGTGACTCTTAATCTCACAAAACAAACTGAGGGTTGCTGGGGGGAGGGGG